>CM070821.1:10585616-11000221 GCA_036326025.1 Chrosomus eos
AAAATCCCAAATTCAGTATATCCGAAAATTAGAATATTACTTAAGACCAATACAAACAAAGGATTTTTAGAAATTCTGAAAAGTATGAACATGAAAAGTATGAGCATGTACAGCACTCAATACTTAGTTGGGGCTCCTTTTGCCTGAATTACTGCAGCAATGCGGCATGGCATGGAGTCGATCAGTCTGTGGCACTGCTCAGGTGTTTATGAGAGCCCAGGTTGCTCTGATAGTGGCCTTCAGCTCTTCTGCATTGTTGGGTCTGGCGTATCGCATCTTCCTCTTCACAATACACCATAGATTTTCTATAGGGTTTCAGACGAGTTTGCTGGCCAATTAAGAACAGGGATACCATGGTCCTTAAACCAGGTATTCATACAATTATTTAAAGTTCTTATGTTAAATCATATGCTTGTCAAATTAAAGTCATCGAGGATTTATACATTTGGAAATTGTACAGTCCAGAAACTGGTTCGAGGATGTACTGTCAAAATATCACTGACCTTTATGAGGACTGTTCATTTTCGTACAGGATTTGAAAGAGCATTTGACAGCAATGACATTGTGAGACCTTGTTTACATTAATTGTGAACTGTCTGGGCCTGTTGTTTGTGAACAAATAATATTGCAAATGATTTTCGCCATGTTTTTTGGAGTAAAATGTTATGTAAATCAGGCTAGAAATAATATAGATACAAATCCCTCTGTAAATGTCTTCATAATATAACTAGGTACAAGACTGGAAAGTTTGGTGTAGGTGCTACTGAAGTGGAGATTTCGGACTTGGAGTTTGAGAGAAAAGTCATTTTGAGGCTTTAAAGCTGCAGTCCGTAGCATTTTCCCTTTTTGTCGCCATCTCTGTTCGAAATCTGTAACTGCAGTGATTCGCGGAATTATCATCGGATGAACCCAGTGTTTTGAGGCGAGTGCTGCTGTCAATCACTGCGCTGTGTGGATACTGTCATTCAGAATCACAGATTCACTTTTTGAAAGCTTGACCAACATAAGAATTTTCACCGGAAAATGTCTTCTGAACAAGTAAGTAACATCTATTTTTGTTCTGATCAACTAAGGGTGAAAAAGCATTCGACATGACAAGCGATCGTTAGCTTTAATTAGCGCGATTTACAGCAACCGTGCAAATCATAACCTACTTAAATTTGTTCTCAAATTGTTCATGTTAACAACATCAGCATTGCGTGACTAACGTTATTTAATGTGTTTTTGATTACCTGTGTAGTTCAGAATTCATATTCTCCATAATAGCTAAACGAGAAAGGCACAACAAAGGAAACTCCATAACTGTGTGAATTAAGAAAACGTGCTGTTACACGATTGAACTATTGATTCAGATTATTTTATTTCATGCCATGTCAGCAGTCAAAGCTATTTTCATGGCAAAAATTCACTTACAAAAATACAAATATCATATAAATACAATAAAAACAAAACAAATATAAACAAGTCATATTATACAATATATTTTTTTAAATTAACATATGATAAAAAATCCAGAACCTTTTCAGGTATAATCTCATTAAATATGTCCTTCAATGAAGTAACTTCATAAAAGAGCATTCTGCTCGCGTTAAGTCCAGGACAATCTAACAAAATATGTCTGACAGACAAGGGAACCCTACAAAACATACATAAAGTTGGGTCTTCACCTTTAAGCAAAAAAGCATGGGTCAAACTTGTGTGACCCATACGGCATCTGGTGTAGACCACTTGATCAAGTTTAGTTTTAAAATTGATAGAAAGTCTGTTTGTTATTTCCGGATGAGTTTCATACAACTTATTATTCTTGCACATATTCCACTCTTCTTGCCACTTATTTAAAATATATCGGTTAATAATCGGTCTGATATCTGAGGGAGGAATTTGACAATCATTAACTTCCTGATAAAGAGCTTCCTTAGCAGCTGCATCAGCTCGTTCATTTCCTGAAAGTCCAACATGTCCTGGAACCCAGCAAAAAATAATACTGAAGAACTGATTTTGTAGAGAATCCACTTTGGTTAAGATGCAATGCACTAAAGGATGATCAATTTTTAAGGTATCCATTGCTTGAAGTCAAGATTTAGAGTCCGTAAAAATTATAGCATTTTTTTGTAGTGTATTTTCAATATGCTCCAAAGCTAAAAGTAAGGCACGTGCTTCAGCAGAGAAAATTGAGCATTGTTTTGGAATACGGATTCCATAGCGTTGATGTCCAGTCACCATTGCTGCCGTTATTGAACTATTGAAATGTCTTACTTGTTCAGCAGAAAAAGCCGTCTCTTCTTCCGTTTCGAACCCCTTCGGGAGTTCACGCACCTTTCAAAAGCCCCACCGATGTGTATCCTTGTGTTCGCATGAGACGGTTTCTTTCTCTTTCCACCTTAAATCCGAAGTACAAAGTCTTTTGGGTTTTATAACTGGTTAATCTCCAGTTGACACTGATGATTGTTGTTTGGATCTTTCTGGATCCGCCATGAGTTTAATCATGTAAAGTGCTGCGAGAAAAGCCCATCTCTACATCTCCTCACGCGCAGTATAGCCGACTAGCTGAAACTCCTTTATGTGTACGGATGTGACTTAATGAAGCAAAGACATGCTCGAATTTCCCGCGAAAACCCACCAGTACCACTGGAATTAAAATCATTATTACAAGCTAAACGTTTTGAATCTAGCTATGGCAAGCAGATAGTTTTGAACACTGGCTGAAGATGTTTTTTTTAAATAATTAATTTGGATTATTTTTAACTTAAAAATGTTACGGACAGCAGCTTTAAAGATTTAGCATCAGCCAATGAGATTGCGCATAGAGTTAAATCCCCCCTTTTACTTTCACGATTGGTTGCTGATAAAAAAGAAAATGTCCATATTTGGATCCGACCATGGATCCAAACCCGTGGATTGTGCAGGAGAGAGAGAGCTTTCTGTGTGATGACAGGGTGCAGATTGCGATCACGGAGCAGCATGTTAATTTATAACGACAACTTTTGATGAATTTATGAGAAATCTACAGACGCAAACAGACAAAGTGTAGTAAAATAAAGACCTAAATGTGCATTTCTGACTTTTTTTCACCACAAGTCTGAAATAAGACAAATATCCCAAAATCTCAATATTGACCAGTAAAAAATAAACTATGTTTTTCCCTGCCGTGTCTCGCCTATGAAAAGAACCATCATTATTTCATTTTCAAAGCATCTCAAGTATACTTGCATGGCCTGCGCAGTGGACACAATTCTTAAAGTTGTTGAAAAGGTTTTGTGAGTGTGAAGTTGCAATCATTTACTTCTCCGTTAGATGATGAAGATATGATGAACTTGCATGGTTAGTTTGACTCTGTTCTCATGGCTGGAGTGCAGATTGTGGCCTGCCGGCCCTGGGCCTGAGAGGACACGCAGAGCAAATGGTGGGTGTTGTGATGAACTTCTTCTGCCTTGAAGACATTGTGCAAAACTCCTAAGGATCCCCATTTATGGGAATGGTAGGGACAACAACTAGTGCCATCAATCGAATTGAGTAAACATTAATTCATGTTTTGTTTTTCTTATGTGGGCTATGACTGTAAATGGACATGTGTTAAAACTAATGCTGAGTGTTTCAAGGCACTTCAGTGGGTCTTTAAGTGGTCTTAAGGTACACACCACCATTTTTTGAAATTGGTTATTTTTTATTTTATTAATTTTTTTGAAGATGGTTATTCACCATCTCCCCTACATTTAGATAGGTGAGCAAACGCATTTTTGTCTCAGTGCATGCATTGTCTTCGTCTGGCAGCGCCGCCGCTAGCTTAGCTTGGCATAATGAATATAATCCTGCCGAATAACTTCTTGTGGCCTGCGTATTCACAACGAGTACAAATAGCAATGCAGATTAAGACTAGGTGATTTCCTTGGCAGATATTGACTTAGGCTATGATGACCAGGCTCAACGCGTCAGATCAGATCAAGATGAGCGTGTCCGCACTTGTCACAGCTACCTAACTTGCGTGCTCCCAAGTAGCAGTGCTTCGCCTGTGCTTCACCTCAATATAGTCCCAAGTCAATATCTGCCTATGAAATTCACCTAGTGTTAATCTGCATTGCTATTTGTACTCGTTGTGAATACGCAGGCCACAAGAAGTAATTAGGTTTTTATTTTATTTCTTTTTTATCACTTTTACTCACGACATGCTATCCGGCCACAAAGGATTCCATTTATTATGCTAAACTAAGCTAGCGTCGGCACTGCCAGACTAAGACAATACATGCATTGAGACAAAAATGCATTTGCCCATCTAAATGTAGGGGAGACGGTGAAAAACCCCTATTTCAAAAAACGGTGGCGTGTTCTTTTTAAGTGGCCTTTTGTTGTATTAATATGTTTCATCTGCAAGTACAGTTTTTAAAAAATATACTTTTCACATTTAAATTACACTACAAGTGCACTTTTCACAAGATATTGCATGTTAATATGACAGTAAGTAACTAGTTTAATTTGATATATCATTATTTTGTTACTGAAATAAAAGACAAATTTGCATGTTCTTGTCTTCAGTGTGCAAAGACAATGTCAAAATCAAGAAAGGTGAGAATGTTCAAGAAATCAAGCACTTTCAACTTCTATTCCAGACTCCTACATTGTTTGCCATGTGTTTTAATAGGAACACTAATGCAAAGAAAGAAAGCATGTTCCCCATAAAGTCCTATAAAGAGCTAAATCTGGGTGATTAACGCCACTCATTTGAAGGGTTGTTTTAAAGGATCAGTTACTTGAGATTTAATGAAGCGGGAGGTTAGCAGATGAATCACCTGACACAATGAGTGTGTCCTCATCTGATTGATGTGTCATTCAGTCTGTGTTGTCTCTGGAGATGCAGGCCCCAGCTGTGCTGCCTAATGAACAGAAGACCGGCCTCTGTTGTGTTAGGACATCAGTGAAGACAATACAGACACTATTTTATTGTTACAGAGTTACACTTTAAACTTCATTCAGGGCTCATTTGGTCACAGGTAACTAAAGGGGTCATTGTTAGGCAACTTCCTAAAACGTCCACTAAAAAACAATTTCACTAAAATGCTTCAGAACGCAGCAGAAGACTATTGGTCAATAGACAATACTAGTTGAAACTCTTCATATCTTGATAGGAATCAATAGAAATATTCTAAATATTAAAATGAACATACCTCCTGTAAAGGTCTCAGGACCAAAAAAATAAATAAATAAAAAGTTCATCCAATCATTGCATTCGGATTCAGACTTGGATTTATGCGTTTCCATGTCAACACCTTTAACGGCTAAAAAATGAATCGGCATTAGTCAGGTGGTACAACTAGAGCACTGTAAGATGTTTTACGTTCATTATCACTGTAATGTTATGCGTTTTGAGACATGAGGCAATTTAGCAGTCTTTCGTCTCATGACACTTTGCAGATTCTGCTTTGTGCATTCATGCGTTTCGAAGGAGACGTGGATTTGGAGTGTGGGATCGCATGTGTTCAAAGCTAGCTTACTATTGCTAGCCTCTTTAAAACTGTTTTGCATGCGTTTGGGTCTTGGGAAGGGGAACTAGTACATTCCTAAAGCACGAATTCCAATGAGCCATTATGTGAGAGAACAGCCAATCTAACGCTGGCATACCAAAAACACTAACTTTATCACACTTAAAAAAGAAAAGGTAAAGTAGCCTTACAAGTGTGAGATTTATTTGGTGATAACAGGGAAAATATAGCATACATCCAATAGTTGAATCAGCACAGTTAACTGCATGCATAGCCACATTACTTATGACCAGGACATTGGCCATAAAGGGAACTTTGGTGATAGTTTTCAGCACACACTGCAAGCTTTGGCAATTCAGCTGCAGGTGGCTCTGGCATTTCTGTGGAGGTCTCCAGTTCTTACTCAGGCAGTTCGACGGAAGGCTCCGGTTCAGGCAGTTTGGCTAGTCAACTTTAGTCAGTCCATTCGGTCTCAGATACAGCACAAAACCCAAATAGCCAGTTTTACTCAGTATTAGTCATCTGTTAATTTTGTAAAGCCATCCTGTGCATGAAACCATGCATGCTATTGCTAAATACTTTTACATTGAGAACGATTTATTAGAAAACAAGACAAACTTCAATAACGAGGAAGCTGACCCAAACACTAATATAATAGCATAACACATACCTGCAAATGGAGCCATACACTGATGTCCACATCCATTGCTGCAGCTTTTCTCATTGTTCGGACAATCACTGTCATAGTAACACAACTCGGCACACATTCCTGCTCCAAAGTTTGTGCTTGGACACTCTCCTGGCTTCACTGTATGAAAAAAGAAAAGTTGTTATAAAATGATAGGTGGTGTTACCAGAATATTCCATCCATCTACTTCATAGTTTGATGTTTAGTTCAATGTGTTGCTTGCGGTTTCTTTATTTGTGAAAATTACTAGCAATTTCTGAGTGAAAACATTTTTTCAGTGTTTTTGGAAGACGTATAGCATCCATCATTAATCATAACTCACTGTAAACAGGCGGCACACACGCAGGTCCACAGGGAAATTAACAGCATTTGTGTCCTCCAGAGCAGTCTCTATCAGAAGTGCAATCTCGACGGGACGGCTCGAACGTCAGCATCGTCGTACACTGACCGGACACTACAGAAGAGGATTCAAGAGGATCATTAGAGTAGACCAGGAAGTGCTGTAATAGTTTGATTCAGCATCTGCAAGTCAAGGGTTTTGCAATGCATCTCAAACTTTACAATATTCACACAAACTTCTGCTTTAATTCAAAGTAGCTTAGAAATCTACCATTTTTCACCAATCTGCATCAATCGGTTTCAAAGACCAAGAGTGCGGTTACAACCTACCCCACTATAGTAGAGCGAGTAATCGTGCAATGCTGATAGAAAACATGGACATCAGTTAATATGTTGTATACAAATTTACTGGTGTACATCTTCAAAAATTATGCCATCCCATGACCACCCTAATTTCCTTTTAAAGCATTTTAATAGGCTATACTCAACAGAAAACAAAACAAATATAGAAACGCACTACATATACAAAACTCAGAGTTATCAGTTATGATTAGCTTCCCATGTTATATTGTTGGCTTATGTAGTTGTTAAACCAAAACCTTGAGGCAAAAAAAGTTTAAAATCTGGATTGATAATTTTGTAGCCATATTATAACACTATGTTTGTTCTTGTTATTACATTAAAACAAAAAATGCTTATTAGAGATTATATGGGTTTGTACTTGTACAATGAAAAAAAATAAAACCAACCTACAAAGTTGAACTTCCACTTGAACGTCTGCACGGTATTGTTGTAAGCCTATGTGCTGAGATGTGTCAAAAGTCAAATTTTGTTAGGCATTTATTATGCACTTCCTTCAGGCTGTGTAATGAAGCTAAAGAACTTCTCACCTTAAACTCAGCCTCTGTTGTGCTCAAACATGCAGACAGACACATAAAACAGCACTAACGAGCAGTACTCGAGCGGTTATCTCTCGACTGCAATCTCACAATCAACTCTACAGAAGATGTGCTGAATGTGAGTCAGGAGGGGGACAGCGAGAACACAACCTACAAAGAAAATCCCTGTTGCTGCATCAAACATCGACTGAGTCCACAAAAACCGCTGTCAAAACAGTTTAGAGTGCGAATGGTTTTAAAGTTCCAATTGGAGGTCTGGTAACTCCAACCCTAATGAAATTAAATCACCTGCTGTAGCTTCAAATATAGCCTAATCTTGAAGACCTTGATTTGCTTGTTCAGTGTGTTTGATTAGGGTTGGATGTCGTAATAATTACCGTAATTAGGAGATGATTGACGTTTTTAGCAACACTATCACGCCGAATGAATCTGCAGTGGTCAGGTCAGGTGGTACAAATCGAAGTTCTACAACAAGTTACAAGTTGACTAAACTCCTACAGCTAAACTCCAGGAATGGATCTCTTCTGGAGGCTTGCATAAATCTGCATTGAACACCAAGAGACACAGCACCGACTAAGGGGCATGTCTAGAATTTAAATCTGCATTTTTCAATTGCTGATTGATTTGCAATGTAAATCCAGGCTGTTTTGATTTGTTTGTTTGTCTTCCTCTGTGCCTCGTCACCTCGCTTTCTGATTTGCTACACGCCACAGTCCACAGGCTGCGTGCTCGTTCGTCCTCGGGCCGGGGGACACCACACACGAGGAGAAATCGGGCCAAAACAATCCAACATGTTGGATATCCCCGATTTGAGATCGGAGCGGTCCAGACGTCCTTCCGAGCAGACGAGAGCAGTCTTAACACACCACACACGGCAGGAATATCTGATCCGATTATTTTACGATAATCGGAGCATCCTTAAGATGTCGGAAGGGGAAAATCGGGGCTAAAATCGGCCTAATTATCCTGCCGTGTGAACCAGGCTTTAGTTTCCTCATGACATTGTACTGATGTGACCTGTTTGTGTAGGTCTTGTATTGATGGGACCGGTTTGTGTGGGTCTTGTATCTCCTTCACTCCTCGAGAAAGGTATTTTTTGTTAAATTGGAGGCTCACGGGAGGGAATTATAAACTTAGAATATGGGTGTTCCTGGGAATTTAACGTAAAAGAGAAACATGAAATGAAGTGTAAAATAAAATACATTTACTATAGTAAGTAATACTACGACAATAGTTTGGGCAAAGAGCACTGATAATTTGTGTGTGTGTTTGTGTGTGTTTGTGTGTGTGTGTGTGTGTGTGTGGGTGTGGGTGGTATTCATTAGTGTATATTCCCTGATATGATTGTCAAGCGCTTTGGGTGTTCAGTAGTACTCATTCATTCATCATCTTCCTCTTCCTCATCATCCTCTTCCTCATCATCATCATCCAGTGAAACGGCTGGAATCAGTCAGCGAGTCAACGAGAGAGATCAGATTCTCCCTGGGAAACTCAACTTGAACACAAATAAAACAGGAGAGATGCTGGAAATGCTCTTCATGAACGTTGTTGTTTCTTTATTGTTTCTGACTGTAGATCTTTGTTGATTGTTGAGGTTCAGCGGCTGGTAGTGAAGCAGAATTAAAGCACATCAACCACATTTATACAGGACACTCAGATCTGCAGTAACTGCTCAATCTTTTCATATCTTTATGTTTTGGGCCAAATTATGGAGAGTATCCGTGATTAAATCTTTATTAAACTATACCCCCCACCCCCACCCTTCCTGAATATATTGTTTAATTTATGAATGGATGTGTTCAGTTTTCTGTACTCATGACTTACACTGTACATGGTTAAAGAATCTGTAATGTTCAAAATGTGGCTTAGTTTGTGTATAAATGCTGATTAATAAATAAATGCAGTGTGTTTTTGGACATAAAAACTACACAATTCCCTATAAAGTTATCATTAGAGGTTTTTTTTTTTTTTACTGCAGGGAATAAAAGCCCAAATTGAATCTGTTCATCATATAAAGCGATCGAGTCTCTTCAGGAGATTTGGACTACACCGCTCGATTTAAATATTATAGTTTAACAATCTCTTTAACTCTTTTGCGTGGAAATCTGTCAAATTTCATTTAAAATATCTTTATTTGTGTTCCGAAGATGATCGAAAGTCTCACAAGTTTAGAAAGACATGAGTGTGATTAAATGATGACCATTTTTTTAATTTTTGGTGAACTGTCTCTTTAAATGTGTTCGATGTGATCGATCGACCGCACGCAGAGCAGCGGCTGTGACGTCACCGACAGCGCGAGTTCCATCTGACGTCACAGGGCGAGTTGTTCGGGTCAGTGCAGCGATTATCAGACTCAGAGTTAATCTAACAGTGTAGAAACGCAGTTGCAGCTGTAAAGCCCAGGATCTGCAGTGGACGTGATGTTTGCAGTGGATGAGGAGATCTGCAGTGAAGTGTTGGAGGAGAGAAACACAACAGAGGAGTGTGAAGCTCCCGCTCCCCCTAGAGTCGCGTGGGGGAACAACACCACAGGTTCATTCTCACACACACACACACACACACACACACACACACACACACACACACACACACACACACACACACACACACACACACACACACACACACACACACACACACACACACTTTGAGTGACATAAAAAAAAAAACTAAATTCACAAAACTTTTTTTCTCTGGGTCTCATGAGCATAGACAGAAATAAACGGAAGGAGACAATTATAACGTGACTTCCATGTAGCAAAGCTTTAGCAACGTGTGTGTCATTTTACTAGTGTTCTTCAATGCAAAACTAGTGAATCATTCAGCTGTAATCTGCGCTAATAAAACGTCTCGGTTACGAATGTAACCCTCGTTCCCTGAGTGAGGGAACGGAGACGTTCCGTCGAAAGACGACGAATGGGGTTTTGCTTAGAAAGCCTATCGACTTCGAGTATACAAAACGAGCCAATGGCAAAGAAATGCCATGGGTCTGCGGAATTTGCATGACGTAACTCCGCCCCACCTCGTGTGTATAAAAGGAGGAAGTCCAGCAGAATGCAGATATGTTTCTTCGCTGAGGAGCCGAGACTGAACTCAGGCGATCCCCACGGTATACAGCGGAAGTGGCAAGAAGACGGAACGTCTCCATTCCCTCACTCAGGGAACGAGGGTTACATTCGTAACCGATACGTTCCCTTTCGTTCGTCACTCCGAGTTCCGTCGGATGACGACGAATGGGGTTACCAGTCTAATCACGCCACCTTCACAGCTGTCTTCCAGTGCCCTGCGTAAATCTGAGATCCCTGTCATAAGACAAGTAGGACTCCTATTTAACACAGGAATACCAAGGTACACTGGGGAGCATATCCCATAGTTTAGAGGAAATATGCAAAATATTGCCAGCCCAAACGGGGGGGACTTAGAGAATACACATATGACCCGAAGGATGCATATGGGGAATACACTGGGGTATCCAGCCGCAGGTGGAAAAGTTTTAAACCCCAGGGGTGGCAAGGTGGCTTGCCAAGGGAAAGACAAATGCTCAGAGAGGCTTACAGTGGGAATACACATGTGGGGGTAGCTCCGGAGAGGGACCATGCACACGGGAGGCACCTAGCCGACGCTCAGCAAGACACTGGCGCCGACGTCAGGAGTGCAGGAGGAACTCAGGGCCTTCGGAGAAGCTCACCTGAGGAGAATATCGCACGCATCCATCCTAGTACCGGCTGGTTGAAGCGAGTACACGAGAGGACACTGGCTCCACTTGGAGATTATAGAATCTGGATTATAGAATTTTCATAATTAGAATATAAAAACACATAGCTGAGTGATATTAATATCATGAACAAGTATCTGAAGATTCTGAAATAGAGGCACCGATGAAGAATGTGACTCAGATCGGGTTGCAATCCTGACTTAAGTGCTTGCCCAAACTATATTACAATATGACAGATATGGATAAATTAAACTGTAATAGAGTGTAAGAAGACAATTTGTGGTAATAAGATTGCTAATCCTCCTAATTATACCAATAGATTTTTTTTTCTTGATAAACCAGTCAATTTGTGTTTTCCAATTCAAGTTCTCATCAACAAAAATTCCAAGGAATCTTGTTGTTGAAACTTGGGATATGTCCACAGTCTCTATTTTGACTTTTGAGAGGTCCTTAGAATATGATTTTTTTTCACTAAAAATTATATAATTAGATGTTTTAGTATTCAGCGATAACTTATTTAATCTCAACCATTTAGCATATGCAGTTAAACCAGTATTTACATTTTTAATCAGAATATTCAAATTTGAATTTTTGTGTCATCTGCAAACATTATTGGAAAAAGAATATTTGACACATTTGATAAATCATTAATATAAATAAGAAATAATAATGGTCCAAGAATGGACCCCTGTGGGACCCCACAAGGTAGTCTGGCTTTGTTGTTATAGCATCCATTAATACAAACAAACTGTGGTCTGTTTGAAACATATTTTTTTAACCATTCAAGCATAATATCATGAAAACCATATTTTTGCAATTTTTTCAATAAAATATGATGGTTGACTGTATCAAAAGCTTTTGAGAGTTTGACGAATATACTACAGGTGAATTCATTATTTTCTAATGCAGAGGAAACTTTGTCAATCAAATGAAGCAAGGCCATGTGGAATGACTTTTCCTGAAACAATTTCCTGAATTACTTTAAAATAATTAAATTAGAATAAAGATGGATGGAATAAGATCCTTTTGTATATAACTTTTTCTAATATTTTTGAGAAACAAGGCAATATGGATATGGGTATAATTATTGAAACAACAAGGGTCATCTGTTCCCTTTCGTTGTCACTCCGAGTTACGTAGGAGTGACTGAAGTGATGGTCTGATACAATCGTGGGACGACTGTGTATTTACAAACTTCCCCAAAGAAACACCACAGTCTGTCCCATCCAGCGAACGTGTGGTGGCCGTGGAAGAATCCGACCCAGAAAAGCTGCCTTCAAATCAGGAGGCTTACAAACGGGAATCACAACCCAATATAGACAATCAACACATAGCCGGACTGATACAGGACTCTGTCAAGACCGCATTGAATGCCTTCGAGGTACGTTTTGACAAACACCTTAATGCCATTGAGAGACGTTTAGATGCTTATGAGTCAACACAGCAACAACATGGTATTTGGATTAAACAAGGCATAGGACAGCAACGGTTGCATAGTGGCACTATTCAAAAAGTAGCCAGAGAACAAGACCTGACTAGAATTGTTAAAGCAACTAGTGCTCATGCTTAAAAAGAAACTTGGGTGAGTTGACAACGTTTTATTTATATATATATATAATCCTGATATATATATATATATATATATATATTTATTTATTTATTTTATTTTTTTTAATACTATGTTTGTTTTTTTTCTTCAACATTTGTCAGACGCTGTGTGTAATTTTAGTCTGAATGTATAGTTGTTTGTTAGGTAGTTTTTTCATTCTATCTTTTTCACTGTATGGACACATGGGTTTATTATCCATAGTTTTTAAAGGTGGGGTATGCGATTTGCAAAACAGCCGGCAGATTTTGAAAATACACAACTCAAAAGGTCTTCAAAACTTCTTTCCCTGACTCCACCCACTCCACCCATTCGAAGAGGGGCATTGGGGAGGGGGGTATGGTACGACCGTTTGATTGACGCACTGACTGTCCAATGATTCTAGACGGTCTTGAAAATGATTGGCTGGAGTTTTTCGAGTCCTGCCCGTTCCACAGATGATTAAATTTTTTAATTTTCATTTCAGTGCTTCTAACTCAGTGGCTGTAAGTGGGTTAGGAATAGGATTTCAAGTGATTTTGAAAAAATGGTCAAAAAAGAAAATCACATAACCCACCTTTAAGGTATGGCCACATGTGATTTAAATAAATAAAATAAAAAGATCTGATTTAAAAATACCGAAACGTTGTTGGGAGCCAGATGGTTTTGATATGGGTCCGGTAGCTAGGTTTAGAGAAAATTATGGTAGTATGGTGCCCCTTGAACAGTGCAGTAACACAGAAACATTGCTCTATTTAATACAAACTGTGGAGGATATGAATAGGTCTGAGTCTTCAACTAGTACGTTGGTAGAATTATTAAACATCGTGAGATCAATGTCCGATGAGGATCCAGAACCAAAAAATGATTTTGAACATGTTGTAAATACCCAACAAGCAGGAGAGGTGTTAGAACATCCTCCAGAACCAAATTCTGCATTTGATCATCTTGTGTCTTTTCACCAGTCAGGAGAGGGTCCAGGTACCCTGACACATCACACACTCAACCCTGATGCACCCAATATGGGTCTCACAGTGGGTGGTGATGTTAATGGGTACACTGTACTGCCATGAGCTCGGTTCAATGGTCTGGAAATCCACAGGATTATAAATTTGCGAGAGATATCTTCGACAGATTTAGCAGCCTACACAGTGTTTTTACATGACACACTGTTTTCCAGACTGTTAGGCGGAGACGGCTGTTTAATCAGCATCACGTTGAGGGGGTCGAGTTTGACATCAGATGTTAGTACACTTTTGACGGGTAGCAATGGTTATAGTGTAGATCTATTTATAAACGATCTTGAAAAAATAATGCAGAGCAACTCTGACGTCTGAACGTTAAAATAGTTGTCTTCTATCGGTCTGATACAGGTGTTTTGGAGAAGTATACAAACACAGACGATCCGCATCCTAAAACAGTATTTTTGTACCTGCATGACAATCATTATTTTATGATTAAAAATCTACATGCATTTATTGGCACCCCATACAGTACGTGTGTGAGTTCTGCCACCGAGGATTCACCTGTAGGAGAGATCACAGATGTCGGTACATCTGCGATGTCTGTAATGACCCGGAATGTCATAAACAACCCAAAAAGCCGAAACATTGCGGTGACTGCCTGCGCTACTGTAAGTCCGACTATTGTTTTGAGATGCAAAAAACCAGTTCGAGGTATGCAATACGCGCAGTGCGATGTGACTAAATATTGTGGTAAATGTAATAGACGTTACCATGTCAGCGGTACTAAACCCAAACCCCATAAATGCCCTGCAGATCGTTGTGTGCACTGTGGTGAGAGTTTGGTTACTGATGGTGTGGATCAGTGTTTTATCTAACCAATTAAGCCGGAGATGCCGAACGATCGTTACATTTTCTACGATTTTGAGACCCGTTATGAAAATGGTAAACACATAGCCAATTTTGTATGTGCTATCACGTTTAATGTTGAGGAATTCGTGGCTGAAGGGCCCGATTGTGTGGATCGTCTCGTTAAAAAATTCAGACAACCACGTTACCTTAATTACACGTGGATTGCGCACAATGCATTTCATACTTTTGGAATACTTTACTAAGATGGGGATTGCTCCTAAAATCACAATGCAAGGCTGCAGGCTAATCTTAATGTATGACACAGCTTTCAAGCAACGTTTTATTGATTCGTACTCATTCATCCCCATGCGCCTGGCCAAGACACCCGTTGCGTTTAATTTGACTAATGCTGAGAAGGGTTATTTTCCGCACCACTTTAACCGCATTGAAAATGACAACTACATAGGCCCGTACCCTGACAAGAAATTTTACGGGTATGCGACAATGACGAACCAAGACAGGGTGTCGTTTGATGTTTGGTACAATACCATATCTGACAAAGTGTTCGATTTTAAAAAAGAACTTGCGCTTTATGGTAAAAACGATGTCGTTTTGCTGAGGGAAGCTTGCATGTGGGTGGGTTTAAGAGGCGGTCTTCAGTGCTGGTAACGCCCTGCTCGGGGTGAAACAACTTTACAGAACTGTAACGATCATACATGTCGCACCATCTAAACATCTTGTCAATGCCTGTAAATATGTTGTCAAGCATACGAACATCTTTCCAGTGAAACAAAGATTTCATGTCGTAGCACGAGTGATGCTCAGATTCACGAATAGGCCACACACGTTCGCCAAGCTTTGTCTTGTCGCTGCAGCAAAAAATATAAACACAATCGTCTAGTAACTTTTTACTATGGTCTCCAACCACACGAAATCTTGTGTCAGCAAATTGAACCATCCCAATCGGATTTGTACAACGGATCATCACTGCAGTCGTTCATATCTCTCCAAACATAGTTGAAAAACAGAAACCAGTCTTTGTTGTGGAAAATCACACATGGGGTCTGTGATGTAAAATCGTCTTCAACATCTGCTGTGTAGAGTTTCACAGTACGCATCACCTTGTCAAACGCATATCTCACCACACGACCCCCAGATATTGAGAAATAATATAATGTTAGTCAAGCTAACATTATGCTTTTTCCTTGGTGCAAAAGTTAGATCTTCTCTCATTTCAACAGGTCCTCTTGTTGGCGAAATGCACATAACCTTTCTAGGGGTTTTAGGAGTTCTCAGAGCAGCCATTGTATCTGGAAAGTTGTAGAATGTCTTCTGTGTTCAACAGTGTATCACCTAACCTTATTTAAAACTGCAACAAAAAACGTAGGTAGTGACGTAGTTGTGAATAAGGCATACCAGGGCGGAGCATACCATAAAAACTACAATGACAAGTTGCGAGGTGTGAGCTCATTAAACCAGTCGTAAAACCCCGTCAAAAGTCGTATTTAACATCTGTTTGATCTGTTTTGTCTTGTACACCTCCGACCATGATGTCACCGCAGGAGGATGTCACATGGCGTCACGCAGACTAGACATACTGGAGCCTGTCAGCTACCCATCATAAATCAGAAGCGCAGCACAACTCCATTACCATACCAACCATAAATCAATAAAAAAGTGACACATGGTATATGTTAATACTACAAATGTTCAGTTTTGGTTAGTCTATGACACTACTTATCATGCGTAAATACTGCCTTATGCACAGATGTTTGTGAATAGATGTGTAAATGTTTGAAATGTAGTGATGTGTTGTTCACGAATGATCCGTTCATTGAGTGTATCAGTAAATGCGTTCGGTCTATATGGGCCATAAACAGATACTCGCAGTGACGCGGTCTACCCATCAATACGTCGCTGCCCGATGAAACTCACGTATGTCCAAAACGGTTACTTTTCAGGAAGTGAAAAAAACAAGGTAATTCAAAAGCAGTTGAACGTAGCGTTGTCATACTTGGTACGGTATCTTTAAATGTAACCATATAATTGCCAGTGTAATGATATAATCCACATTTGACCAAAATCGAGTTTAAATGGACATACGTGCATATTTTACAGTAACGGTGGTCGATACGCGTTCTTCCGATCATTAATTAGAATGGCCAAGTCGCGTTTCATATTGACAGATGAATAGGCTACGCTCAGTTTATTAAATACATTCAGTTTATTAAATAGCCTACGTCTCATTTTATTAAATACGCTGAGTTTATTAAATGTCTCTTGCAAAATATGAAGGCACAATGAATCAATACACTCATATAATCATACATAATCAGAGAGTAGCCTTTTTCTTTTCGTTTTGAATTATTTCGTTTAAAGACTTTTCAAGCTTTGTGCATTCGATGTCTTTCTCATGTCTGTGTGAGGCATACACTGTTAAGTTAGGATGAGATGCGCTCCAGTTAACGTGCAATGTGACCACGCGGGCGCCTCATGATTATATTGCTATATATTTTCTTCTTATTTATTAAATCCACTCCAGGCAATTGGTTGTTGAAAAATGAATTAAAATTAAGATACAATTTATAGAAAACGAAATTCACTTTAAAGAAAGGTTTTCCACAAAATAAAACTTAATGAAGTGGTCAAAATCATGTCTGACACTCCATGTCTCAAATTGTGCATCCTAACTCAGCAAAAAAAGAAACGTCCTCTGACTTTCAACTGTTTTTACTTTCAGTAAACTTAATGTGTGTAAATATTTGTATGAACACTAAAAGAGTCAACACCATAAGACATAAACTAAAAATGTTTCACAGACATGTGACTAACAGAAATAGAATAATGTGTCCCTGAATGAAGGGAGGCTCAAAATCAAAAGTACCAGTCAGTATCTGGTGTGGCCACCAGCTGCTTGAAGTACTGCAGTGCATCTCCTCCTCATGGACTGGACCAGATTTGTCAGTTCTTGCTGTGAGATGTTACCCCACTCTTCCACCAAGGCACTTGCAAGTTCCTGGACATTTCTGGGGGGAATGGCCCTAGCCCTCACCCTGCAATCCAACAGGTCCCAGACATGCTCAATGGGATTGAGATCCAGGCTCTTCGCTGGCCATGGCAGAACACTGACATTGCTGTCATGCAGAAACTTACGCACAGAATGAGCAGTGGCTGGTGGCATTATCCTGCTGGAGGATCATGTCCGGATGAGCATGCATAAAGGGTACCACATGAGGGAGGAGGATGTCTTCCCTGTACCGCAACGCATTGAGATTGCCTGCAATGACAACAAGCTCAGTCCGATGGTGATGTGATATACCGCCCCAGACCATCACGGACCCCCCACCTCCAAATCGATCCCGCTCCCAGGTACAGGCCTCGGTGTAACGCTCATTCCTTTGACGATAAACACGAATCCGTCCATCACCCCTGGTGAGACAAAACCGTGACTCATCAGTGAAGAGCACTTTTTGCCACTCCTGTCTGGTCCAGCGAAGGTGGGTTTGTGCCCATAGGCGGCGTTATTGATGGTGATGTCTGGTGCCTTACAACAGGCCTACAAGCCCTCAGTCCAACCTCTCTCAGCCTATTGCGGACAGTCTGAGCACTGATGGAGGGATTGTGTGTTCCTGGTGTGACTCGGGCAGTTGTTGTGGCCATCCTGTACTGGTCACGCAGGTGTGATATTCGGATGTACCGATCCTGTGCAGGTGTTGTTACACGTGGTCTTCCACTGCGATGATGATCAGCTGTCCTTCCTGTCTCCCTGTAGCGCTGTCTTAGGCGTCTCACAGTGCGGACATGGCAATTTATTGCCCTGGCCATATCAGCAGTCCTCATGCCTCCCTGCAGCATGCCTAATGCATGTTCACGCAGATGAGCAGGGACCCTGGGCATCTTTCTTTGAGTGTTTTTCACAGTCGGTAGACAAGTCTCTTTAGTGTTCTGCGTTTTTAGAACTGTGACCTTAAATGCCTACTCTCTCTAAGCTGTTAAGGTCTTACGACCATTCCACAGGTGCATGTTAATTAATTGATTATGGTTAATTGAACATGCATGGAAAACATTGTTTACACCCTTACAATGAACATCTGTAAAGTTATTTGGATTTTTTACAACATTATTGTTGAAATACACAGTCCTGAAAAAGGGACGTTTCTTTTTTTGCTGAGTTTATTACTCGTGCTGTTCACTTTTCATAAATCAACAAAAATGGAAGAAAAACAACATAATATTTTAACAAATATGAAACTAAATGCGCTCATTTAATGGCTACAACAGTATAGACCTACAGACTCTATTTGTACAAATTGCTGCACATTTATTTAATTCTGAATTTTGCACACACAAGTTGAAAGGCTTCAAATCATGTTCACGGATAATTGTGCGTGCATTCATTAATCATTATGATACTAAAACAATAACAAAGTAGGCTATGCTATGTAGCCTACAAAAAATACAGCCATTTCTGTTTTGTTCTTTTAAACAAAAAAACAAGCTGCCCCCTTTTTTTTACATTTCATCTTTCATTCCGAAATGAACGAAAAGTACACCGACCCAACATGTATTAGCCTTTTTATGTTATCAATCTAAATTAATCTCGTTTTTAATTTAACTTAATTTTGTTTTTCTTTATTTAAATTTCGTTTTTTTCTTTATTTAATTTTCGTTTTTTTCTTCATTCAATTTTCGTTTTTTTTTTATTTAAATGTAATTTTTCTTTATTTAAATTTAGTTTTTTCTTTATTTGAATTTAGCTTTTCTTTATTTAAAATTCATTATTCTTTATTCGTTATTCTTTATTTAAATCTACCCTTTACTGTGTCAGTAATTTATTAGTCAGAAAAATATTAGACTACCTTAAAAGTAGGCTATTGTTAACAGACCCGTGCGTTAACATCTCCACAATAAACAGTGACAATTACTTCCTCTAGACCATTTACCGGTAAATAACAGTTGTGAATATATTGCGAATATATAATAAACTTGAACAGTGTTGTCAAAAACAAACATTTGCTTATACTTTACCTCACAGAGTTATTCGGCTATACAATCCTGAGCTTCCAGAGACGCTTAGAACTGCGAGACGCCTCCACAGGGCGGGAGATACGCGGCGTGATTGACAGCTTTGACACCAAATGGATATACGTGAAAATCAGATGACATGATTTCACAACTTTTCATTGGTCATTTAGACATGTGACGCACACTGTATACGGAAATGAACCCGGACATTCTATCTGTCGAAAAATCTCAAAATCGGCAAAATGGACATACGCGGTTTTCATCGGACAGCGACGCAACAGATACATTGTGCATCCATACCCATTAATTGTCCATCAGTTTACTTTGGATAATGTGCTAACAGTTTTTTTGTTTAGTTTTTTTTAGGAATGTGGCTGCATCATGCTCTCCTTCTCCAGCAGGTGTCGTTCAGTTCTCAGTGCGATCGAGAATCATACTAATAAGTGCATAGACGTAATATTTTACAGATGTAATGTAGCCTAATTGTGTTTACATCGTCATAATGTAAAAGTTCATATTCTTGTGTGAAATTACAAAAAACATTTTTTTTTATCCATGGCTATTAGTGATTGATAATGATAATAATACAGTTTCTTTGATTGTGTTATCAAAATGCTCACACTTTTTCTTTCTTCTTTTCTATAACAGATGTGACATTGAACGTCCAAGCACCTGTTCCGAAGAGAGGCAAGGCAAACAAGCAGACGAGCAACAGGCAGTCACTCTGTCATGGAAAATAGAGACCGATGTTGACATGGTTCCACAGACACTGCGATTCCTTCCTGCACGGGAAACTGGACCGCAACTGAGCTCTTTAGACTCGCATTTGCCCATGAGTCTATTCAAACTATTTTTTTCAGAAAGTGCTGTGTCAACTATGTGCCACAACACCAATGCCGAGGCTGCCAAGGCAACTGCCAAAGGCTGCAAATATAAATGGACAGATGTCAGCATCAGTGAGATGTACCGCTACCTAACTAACCATCAGCCTTCAGTAATCATTCTGATATGATTTTTTTTAAATCAATGTTGTAAACAGTTGTGCAGCTTATTTTTTTAACCTGTGATAGGTTTTTTTAGGATTCTTTGAATACATTTTTTTTATAAAAAAAACAAGTTTGGTCTTTTTATGTTTTTTTGAAAGGATGTGTTAAGTGATAGGAATGACGTTAAGTCTTTACGTTCTTAGGAAAGATTTCTATTTTGAATAAATGCTGTTCTGTTTAACATTTTATTTATCAGTGAATCATTCTTAGTTCAGGCTGCCTCACAGCACCTTGATGGGCCATTAGCCATTGGGGGAGTGTCTTTAGTCTTCCCAGGTGTAAATCACATTAATATTCATGGCCATTCACACATACCCCGCATACAGCACTGCTGACCCAAAAACTGACGTAAGAAATTTAACTCGTTATATTGATGTTTGTAAAAGAGTGGTCAGAATGATTTTCACTTCATTTTGAAGTAAAAATTCTAGCCTACAAGAATAGTAACTCAAAAGTCTTGTGGACAACTGTTACGACCGCTAGGGGTCAGCCGTAACAGGAAAAGGAATAAGTCAAACTACCAGAGAGATATCAAAAATAACATGTGTTTATTTCGCAAAAGGGTTTTAGCGTCAGGGGCAGACAAGGCCAAAATAACAAACAAAACAATCTTTTGTTAAACCTCTACCATTCCTAAAACAAAAGAAAACAAAATACAATTTAAACTTACCTACCTCCCTAAACCAAAACAATGTGAAAAGATGTACAAAATAAAATGGCGTCAAACCCCCTACCTCCCTTATTTTGACAAAAGTATTTACAGTACCTAAATGTACAAGTCCGTAGCAAACAAAACAATCCAGAATCCAAAATCGTAGTCAAACAGGCATGGGTCAGTTAACAAGGATGAAAAAAAAAGGTTCAAAATCACAATCTCCAAATATCACTCACAGCTCAATCTCAAATAAACACTCACAAACTCTCTGATACACTCTAGAATAGACAATAAAACAATAGCAAAGTGGTAACAATCAAAGATGGCACAATAGTGGGGCCTCCAGTTGAGTGTTTGGGGTGGTTCTTATATGTGGACCAGGTGTGGAGGAGAACCAATCAGGTGTGGAGGAGAACCAATCAGAGCCTCCAACAAATTATCACCAGATCCGCCCACCTGTAACACAAACAAGCACATGCACATACACAGACAATAATACACAGGACAGAATGGAATCAGTGAGTAAACATCAAAATGACTCAGGCTCATAACAACAACTATTCAATATGTGTTAAATGGCCTTATTGCGGTGACATTTTTTTTCCTGGCGGAAAGTGCCTTCCGTGTGCATGGTCCCTCTCCGGAACAACCCCCACATGTGTATTCCCATAGCCTCTCTGAGCATGTGTCTTTCCCTTGGCAAACCACCTTGCCGCCCCTGGGGTTGAAAATTTCCACTTGCGGCTGGACAACCCAGTGTCTCCATATGCATCCTTCGGGTCATATGTGTATTCTCTAAGCCCCCCCCCCCCTTCTGGGTTGGCATTATTTACATATTTCCTCTAAACTATGGGATATGCTTCCCAGTGTACCTTGGTATTCCTGTGCTAAATAGGAGTCCTTCGTCTGTGCTAGTCTCACGACAGGGATCTCAGATTTACGCAGGGCACTGGAAGACAGCTGTGAAGGTGGCGTGATTGGACTGGTAACCCATTCATCGTCATCCGACTTAACTCGGAGTGACAACGAAAGGGAACGTCTCGGTTACAGATGTAACCCTCGTTCCCTGAGTAGGGAACGGAGACGTTACGTCTGCCTGCCACTTCCGCTGTACCGCGGGGATCGCCTGAGTTCAGTCTTGGCTCCTCAGCGAAGAAACATATCTGCATGTTGCCGGCGTCCTCACCAGAGGTGAGGCGGAGTTACGTCGATGCAAATTCCGCAGACCCATGGGATTTCTTTGCCATTGGCTCGTTTTGTAATACTCGAAGTTGATAGGCTTTCTAAGCGAAACCCCATTCGTCGTAATCCGACGTAACGTCTCCGTTCCTTACTCAGGGAACGAGGGTTACATCCGTAACCGAGACGTTTTGAACAGAGGAATAACTTTGGCAACTTTTAAATCCTCTGGTACAACTAGTGAAAAAATAAAAACCAGTGGCTGCAAAATAAACTGCTTGATCTGTTTGAAAAGGAATGAAGGAATGAAGAAATGTTATCATGGCCAGCTGAAGATGTTTTCAGTTCATCAATAATGTCACTTATTTCTTGAACATCAGGAGGCTGAAAAAAAGAAATAGGAGGATAATTCCTTATAATAAAATCTAGTGGATTACCATTACAAGCAGGAACTTTACTGGCTAATTCATGTCCAATGTTAGCAAAAAAATTATAAAAATTTTGAGCTATATCAAATGAGTTATTAAAGGGGTCATATAATGCCATTTTTGTACAAGTTAATATGAATCTTTAGGGTCTAAATAAAAACTTTGCAATATACTTTTAGTAAAAATTTTCATTAGTATTTTAAGAAAACATTAATTTTACCTGCTCAAAAACAGCTCTGTTTTCAGCACGCCATTTCAGTGCATATGCCTTTAAATGATAATGAGCTTTGCTGACTCCGCCCCTCTACGTGCACAGATTTTAATAACACAATAACCAGAACACGTTGTTCATTATAAACGTGGGATTATTAATTATATTGAGAACGTCGTAACGTTACATAGAATACATGCCACATTCATTGTGAAGCGTGGAAGCGACTTATTAAGCATTTATAAAGCAGTCTGGTGAGAAATGATTCGCGCAAACATGAACGCATTGACGTTGATCGTGGTTAATATTCCCATCGTAAACAAAACTCAGCCACTGCGTCTTCAGCGGTTCGGATTTAGGAACATCAAAATGACTGCTGTGTTCCTTATTACACCCAAGAACAGAACACCACAATCGCTTAGATGCCATTCAGCTCCAGTGAAAACGATGACGGTCTATGAGGACAGCTCACTCAGGGCGGGTCTGTGTTGAAACGCTGCTGTCAATCAACAATCGTGGGAGGGGTGTCTGTTTTATCTACGTCACAAAAACGAACGGCTCAATTTGAGGCAGGGGAACACATATAAGGAGATTAAAACAAAAACACTGGATGGATTTTTATCATTATATGACGGTTGTGTACAGGCACTGACAACACACATTTCAGCACAATCAACTTGTAAAAGTGCATGTATCATTATATGACCCCTTTAAAAGAATTGTCACCTTCATAAAAAACTGAAGGTAATTCTGAATGAGTCTTATCTCTATGCAGCAACTGATTTATAACTTTCCATGTGGTTTTAGTATCATTTGAACACCTCATCATTTTTCACAGAAATATTTATTTTTTGACGATATTATGTAATAAGTATATTTATTTCTACAAGATGTATAACCACCATGGGTAAGGGGTGTAGGATTTGAAATATATTTTTTGTACAAAAATATTATTTTTCCTCAGCAGCTTCAGCAAGTCAACTTTAAACCAAGGCTTACTAAAGGCCTGCCTATCCTAGTAGAACTAATAATTGGAAAACATTCATTGAAACTACCGCTAATAATTTTCATAAAATTTTGATATGCAAAATGAGCATTTTTTTCTTTGTAAAGATCATTCCATGAAGTACTGGCAAGCATATCTTTAAATTTAGAAACATTTAGCTTGCTCATAATTCTTTTAAGCATCTTTTTCTTTTTCTTTTTTGTTTAGTTGTATTAAATTTGATTAACGAGTATTGGAATATAGGGAAATTATCAGACAGATCTAAATACAAGACAATACAAGATGTCATTCCTTCACTCAAATTATTTGTTAAGATGTTATCAATCAAAGTTGCTGAATTCTCCTTTACTCGAGTAGGTTTATGAATAAGAGGGAAAAAATAACTAGAATAAAGTATGTTGAGAAAATCTGCAGTTAATGTATCTGAATTATTTTTTAAAAGGTTTATATTAAAATAACCTAAAATGTAACAAAGTTTATCCTTCTTGTTAATCAGATCAAGAAAACTGGATAGACATTCATTAAAATCTTTGACTACAGAATCTGGTGAACGATAAATGACACCAACTATGACATTTTTTTCACCAAAAACACCAGAGAGCTCCAGAAAAACAGATTCTACCGGACTAGCTGAATTCAGTGATATATCATCCCTAACTTTAAATTCATAGTTGTCTAAAAAAAATAAAGATACTCCACCTCCCGATCTATTTACTCTTACATAATGAACTGATTTGTAATTTGATCATTTAAATATTTTTCTAGAGTCTTCTGTAAGCCATGTTTCAGATAAAGCAATAACAGAGAAATTATGTTTGAGTGAAGATAAATAATGAATACATGTGTCATAGTTACAAGGAGTGGAAAGTGGAAAGTGGAAAGTGGAGAATATATTAGAAGGCTTGGAAACATATAAGTCATTAAACTGAGTTTCATCATAAAATCTGCAAAGGTTTGTGGCATCAAATGATGAAAGAAAATGTAGATCTGGGTCAACATCAAAATTATAAGAATCAATTGAAGAGGAATCCAAAATATTAAAATCAGATGTATTGTAGTAGTCCATAGAGTGTATATTTACTGTAAAAAAATAAATAAAACCCCAAATTAATATAGTATATAATATATATAATATAATATAAAGAAAACATGGTAGGCAGCTATTGAACCAACCTCTAAATGTTGGTCCTCCTTTGTTTAGGAGGATTTTGTGTTGTGTTTGTGATATGCAATGTCACCTCTCTCGAGCCGCCTTCATTGCAGGGAGTAGATCTTTCCTTCTTTGCCAGATGGTTTCAGAGAAGTCCTCATTGATGAAAATGCTCGAGCCCTTCAAGTTTTTTGCTTTATCCAGAACAGCAAGTTTGCAATTCTCCTTTCCACCACAATGCATTGGATGACGTCACCTTGGGGAGGGAATTTACCAAAGCCCGCTGCCCGCCTTGCAGAACATTGAGAGTGACTAGAGAGACGAGTAGTAGAAGAGAGTATTCAGATAGCGCAGATTATAGATAAATAGATAAATACATAGAGATAGATAGATAGATAGATAGATAGATAGATAGATAGATAGATAGATAGATAGATAGATAGATAGATAGATAGATAGATAGATAGATAGATAGATAGATAGATAGATAGACATACAGACAGATAGATAGATATAGATAGATAGGCTAGTATATGCGGCAACTGCACATCCAATGTCGCGGACGCCTCTGACGTGCGACCAATGAGCCAACTCTACGTTGTCAATCTGCCTACTATATATTTCTATTTATTTGTCTAGCTGCTAGCTAGCTATGCTGGATGTCTGCCTATCTCTCTCTATACTGCCCACACAAGCACCTGCCAAACACAGCGACAGACACGCGGCGGCTACGTTTGCAACAACATTTTCACCGGAGGAAGAGATAAACGCAAACGCCCATAAAGCTAGCATGATGCCTTCTATTTCTAGATGACAAAGACAAAGTTTACCATTACTATGGCACTATGACAAAGGTTACCGGTACTTATCTGAACTAACGTCATGATCACTGCCACTAGATATAAAGAAAACGTTGATTTTTCACTCGGTCCTATTCAATGACAGTAAAAAAAAGTGTCGTTATTGTGCACTGCTGCTCGGAGACTAGCTCCAGTGCTCATTGCTGCGGTGCTAAATGATAGCAACTCACCAGGACACTTCACCAACTCTTCCTCATCCCAGTCAGTCGCCATAGTTCTAATACTAGGGTGAGAATGTATAATAGTAGACGGGCTCTGATACCTCTGATAACTAGGCTGAGAGGCGGCCTTTCCTCCACTTCTCCCCAAGGTGACGTCATCGCCGAATCGCTTAAAAAAAAAACGTTAATACCAAAAACGTAAAAAAACTGGTCTTTAAGACCATTTTTGAGACATTTTAATAATGATATACATATCTTGAGTGATTTATGTACCCATTAATCGACAGTGGTGGTTAACCTTCAACATGGCCTTTAAGCCACAGAAATCTGACCACAATAGGTCTGGGCTTTTCTGAAGATGTCGCTGGCTTCCCAGTTCTGTGAGCCCATCAAGCTCTATTTTCAAGTGATCCAACTGTAACTTTTCACTGAAAAGTTTTCTCAATTTATCTTCAGAATCAGACACTTTTTCTTTCACAGACTCTTTAATGCCGTCCACAACAATATTATTCCGTCTTGACTGGCCCTCCAGATAGTCAGCCTTCTCTGTGATAGAATTGAAACATTTACAGATTGTGTCCAAATCTGACCTGGTTTCACTACAGATCTTTGACCAGGTGCCACAAGAGATTTTAAAGTCATCAAATTATTTTGAGTCATTTCCAGACTCACCTTGAAGTCATAAACTTGCTTTGACAGATCATCAATCCTCTTATTAGAAGAGTCATCTATGATCTGTACACAAGATTTGAATGTTTTTTCTTGCTGTTCAAGCAAAGTTCTGTAGAAGTCCTTCTGCTGATCCAATAACTCGCGCACTTGAGCCATGGTAACATAATCCTCGGTGGTGTAGTTAGAAGCTTTTGCTGGCATTGTTTGATGATCAAGGCTTACTAGGCCCAAGGATTTAGTAGTAGAGTCCCAGAAACTTCACAAAATATAAACAATAGCCACAATTTTGCTTGAAGATATTTGATTAAACATTTCTTACTTCAAACAGCAGCTGATATTTTGAGATTTAAGTGGGATTCCTCCAATTTTTTATGGATCAGAAAACCAGCAGTAAGATCAGAAAAAGATCCCCGTGCCCTTGGGTTGACCTCGCCTCTCCCCATGCCCTTGGGTTGACCTACCTCCCTCCCCATGCCCTTGGGTTGACCTCGCCCCTCCCCGTGCCCTTGGGTTGACCTCGCCCCTCCCCGTGCCCTTGGGTTGACCTCGCATCTCCCCGTGCCCTTGGGTTGACCTACCTCCCTCCCCGTGCCCTTGGGTTGACCTCGCCCCTCCTCGCCCCTCCCCGTGCCCTTGGGTTGACCTCGCACCTCCCCGTGCCTTTGGGTTGACCTCGTCTTTCCCCGTGCCCTTGGGTTGACCTACCTCCCTTCCTGTGCCCTTGGGTTGACCTCGCCCCTCCCGGTGCCCTTGGGTTGACCTCACCCCTCCCGGTGCCCTTGGGTTGACCTCGCGCCTCACCGTGCCCTTGGGTTGACCTCGCCCCTCCGCGTGCCCTTGGGTTGACCTCGCCCCTCTCCCTGCCCTTGGGTTGACCTACCTCCCTCCCTGTGCCCTTGGGATTACCTTGTCCTTTCGATGACCTTGTCCTTTCGCTGACCTTGTCGCCTTTGACCTGGTGTGTAATAGGAAAAAAATGTGTCTGCCCTCATGGGTATAAGGGATTGATTTAATGGAAGTTGTGAAGGTTTTATGTTTGAACTTTAACACGCAGCTGCACCGGATCTCCACCCGCATTCTAGAGCAGAGGAGGGGATTTCTGGGGACAGTGAAAGTGAGAAAAAGAGTTTTTCTAATAATGGCACATATTTCACACTAAAGTCTCTTTCAGAAACACTGGGATCTTTTCAACTTTGTCTCTGATCAGGTGGAGGGTAAGAGAGAGAGAGAGAGAGAGAGAGAGAGAGAGAGAGAGAAGAGAGAGAGAGAGAGAGAGAGAGAGAGAGAGAGAGAGAGAGAGAGAGAGAGAGAGAGAGTATTATCAATATTTCAGTCTCTTGATTTTAATTAAACATTGTTGTCACTTGACATTGTTTATTGTGTTAAATTTAAATATGTTACATTGCCCTGTCTCAGCACAAACAAAATCAAGAAATTGGCAAAATTATGTTAAATAATTATTTTAATACATTTTAAAACTATCCCTGTGAACTGTTGCAATCGTCCCCTGTTGTGGGGTAATTTGCAACATTTGACTTTATCTATTCAAGTAGAAATTGTATTTTTTACATGTTACAGCAGTGTGGGTGGGTAGCTGACAGATGTGGGTTTATTGTATTAAATTATTGGCTTTCCAATATAAACAGTCACATAACCTGCTTTCCGGAATACACCCCATAAACTGAACACACTGAAAACAAACAAAAACTGAGCATAACTGTGATAATGTGATAATTGTGTAATAATAACTGTGATAATAACTGTGATAATTGGTGATGATGAATGTGTAATGATGAAGGCTTAAACATTAAAGTGCACAGCAGTTTTACCCTCTGATATGAGATTTTGCATAGTTATCCTATCAAGTTTTATTCATATCGAAATAAGAACAGGAGATAAAACAGATAATGTGGCTTCTTATTCAAACGGCTCTTATTCAAACTGCTCATTCAAACTGCTCTTTGATAACCTTGCAGAAAAAAATACTGGAGCTGTTAAAGTTAATTCTGAATACTTAATGTACTACGTAATACAATAGCTATTCACACCTTTGGAGAAAGTTCTCTAATATAGTTTTCACAGCAGCATCACTGTAAACCCTAACACTCAAAATAAGTAATTGGTTTGAGTAGGGCCAACTTAGATTATAGAAATTAGTCCAACCAGAATAACTTTGAGTATTTAAAACCTTCTTTTTCTATTGAGTTCAGAAAACTGATACATTTTAAGAAAATTGTTTAATTGTTTTGAGTTCTATGAATTTGTTTATTTTCATTTAGACAAGCTTACATTTAACTTAAACTGGGCTGGTATTTCTATTTCACAGCATGCTTTGCCATGACACTTAAAACGGAGAGTAAATGCTAAAATTAAGTATTATGTAATGTTTATTTGTGCCAGATTAATGTTAAATGGTAGTCTGGATATCACCAGATCAAGCTCAATCTTTTAAGATTGAACATTAGTCTGGGTAGTGTGCTTTCTACTGCACAAGAGGCATGATCAACGGCAAATGACTCTGTACGTCCGTTAACCAATCAGACCAACGATCCGGGTGACGTACTTTGCAGAGCGACGCGAAAACTCCAGGCAGAAAATGTGTCAACAAACGTGTTGGTTTGGAGCATTGATCAGCGGTTTGCAGAAGCAGCAATGGCATCGAGCGATTTTTGCAGGTTGTGCAAAAAAAACATGAAAGTGAGTGATATTTACACCCACTCAAGCGATTTGTTTGCTAAACTAAAGAAGCCATTGAGCATCATCGAGAGGTTAAAGGGCACCTATTATGGAATTTTGAAAATTACCTTTCATGTAGTGTGTAACATAGATCTACTGTAAGTGAACAAAAACGTCCTGCAAAGTTTTATATAAGAAAGTTCACCGTAAAAAAAGTTATCGTCTCTCAAATGTATGAGTCGACTTACTTAAAGTCGATTTAATGAATCGTTTTTCCAATGAGTCATTTTCCTTTTCGTTGTGACGTCAAGACGAAATTGCGCGCGCCGTGCAGACACAAGGGAAAACTTGAAAACATCATGTCGACAACAAGATGCTGTTCTGAAGTGCGAATCAAAAGCGACCTTTTTTTCAATGCATATTATAAGACAACAAAAGTGTTTTTGTCATTGCATGCATGTAAAACTGTTGTTGGGGACTCCCAGAACAATATTAGCAACATGACATCATGACTTTTGCGTAAACATACACGCCACTTTTAAGTCTAGTGGCGTGTTATCTATACGCATTTTGAGCTATCCGCTTGTATGCGTGTATATCTACGCCTTAAAATGTCCGAGTGATTCCGCGTGTATGTACATGCCGTTAAATGTCCGAGCGAAACAAAGAAAAACCTAGATCTACATCTGGCGAGCGATATTTTTTGTCCTAGGATGGTAGGGGAACACTTATTAATGGTATTAACCCCAGTGACGGGTAGGTTTAGGGACGGGGTTGGGGTAGGTCATATATTTATATATACAGTAATGTAACGTTAAGTCAATGGCGTTCATAAACACGCTGAAAAGCGATTATGCGTGTTGATAGCACGCCAAAAATGGAAATACGAATTGGCGTGTTTTATGGCGCTTTTCCACTGCATGGTACGATACGGTTCGGTTCGGTACGGCAGGCTTCGGCGCTTTTCCACTGCATGGTACGGTTCGGTTCGGTACGGCTCACTTGTGGTGCTTTTCCACTGCATGGTACGGTACGGTACGGCTCGCTTCGGCGCGCTTTAAATGGTACCTGATCTGTTGAGGTTCCAAGCGTACCGTACCGGTACTAAAATGTGACGTGAAACACTGCAGATCACTGATTGGTCAGACAGACAGAATCGTCACTACCAGCGTCATTGGATTTGCGACACGAGACACTAAATCCGCTATACAGAGTCATATAACCAGTAGACAACAGCCAATGCGGTAGCACCTGTGTTTTACTTTCTTGAAAAAAAAAAAGAGATCAAAACTTTAAAAAAAGAAATGGCTGATGCGTGGTTGAGGTGCAGACGTTCCTCTCGTTGGTTGCCGAGGAGCGGGGGCAAAACGGAATGAAAAGGTGTTCCAAGTAGCTCAGCTCTTAGCCGCACACGGCTATCACCGGACCTACAAACAGTGTAACGATCAGTCCCACCCACTATGAAGGGGTACTAACTGCAGTGGAAAAGCAACCGCGCTAAAGCGAACCGAACCGTGCCGTACCGAGCAGAGTCGTACCACGCAGTGGAAAAGCGAAGCGAGACGAACCGTTCCGCGCCGAGTCGAACCGTACCGAGCCGAACCGAGCCGTACCTGCAGTGGAAAAGCGCCAATACATACGCTATTTCATGAGATCAGTCTGATATTAGGAACATTTTAAATGCCATAATAGGTGTCCTATAAAAGGAATTGGATTGACTGTCGCTTCTCTATCGTCACCGTGTTAAACCCGCCAGTAGCGTGCCAGGTGGATAAGCCAGTTTGTGATTGGTCCCTGCAGATTTGTAACGGCAGGAGGGTAGAAAAATGTTCAGGTTTCCAGCTGCAGGGCGAAGTCAAATCGCCAGGCAGATCGGGCTGGGTTTAAGTGGGAGATTTGGTGGTGTTCAGTTTAGAATAATTTCTGTTAAAGGGTAACTAAACCCTAAACCAACTTTTTTTAGTTAATGATCTGTAAGAATGGGGCTTTATTAGTACTGTTCATTGATTCGAGTAACTTTTTTGACATTTGTGTATAAAGTGTTTTAATTCTACAATATATGGTGTAAAAACGTCTGAGTGCTGCCCTCTTCAGGTTGAACGGTGGCTACTGCAGTTGAATTTTCCTATTGGCTGTTTGCGGTAGTTCATGACGTAAGCGGTGAGAGCTGACGTAGGCAGATTCTAGCTCACCACGCCCTTGGTACGAGCTACCACGCCCATGGCAGTATAAAAAACCGTCAAAAACCACTGTAACGAGTCAGGAGCATAGACTGTAAAAAAAAGGAGTTGGAATTGCGAGTATTGAAAAACTATCAGGATAGAGTATTTTAGCATCTATTTATCATAGCATTTATATAGTTATTTAGATTATTTCATGTAGCCTAGGTACTTAATTAGCATATTTGTTAGTGTAGTAATGTTAGAAGCATAGTTAGTTAGTTGCATAGGCATAGCACTGCTGGACTGTAAAAAACTTGGGAATTAGGCGCCAGTGGTTGCATGTTCTTGGGATGGAAGTCCGCGAGTTCCCACCTAGAGCTGGAGGAGTGTGCAAATAGTATTTATATAGTTATTTAGATTATTTCGTGTAGCCTAGGTAGTTAATTATCGCATATGGCTCGAGTGTGCAACCTGCATTTTACACTGGATTGCTTCCACACAGCTCGCGCTGGCAAACGCTGCTCTTCCTGCATGAACTCCTCCACCGCAGCGGCGTCATGATGTAAGTGAGCATATATTTTTAATCACAATTTATGTTCATTCATATTAGGCTAAAGTTAACCCTCTGGTGTCGACAAACGCGCGCGCGTGATTTGCTGGATATTTTTTTCACATAGCAGCAACATATACTGAACGTAATAGTAATAATAATCGGGGAAATAAATTACCTCAAAATGACTGAATATAAGAATAATCGGATGCCGATCGCGATGCGGGAGTTAAGACCGCAGTTTGAGCGGCTCGAATTGATAAGGGTCTGGCCCTGTGTCCACAGACAATTCAACATCCTCCACTTCAGGTGAAGGTGGGGAGAAAGTCTTCAAATGACTGCTCTGTTGCAAAGCTACTTGCGTCACTCCAGCCACTCCATTTTAGCGAGTCTGACAGCAGCTGTCACTCACTGCGGGTCTCAGGCGCCCTCCCCTCCGCTCAGCCCCGCCCTCGATTCATCCCCTCTATCTCCGTTGGGTTCTGCCCACTTTTCCAGCATTTTTCAAATATTGCCAGTGGGTGGAGTCAGGCTATGACCAGGGGTTTAGTTACCCTTTAATGTTGATATTAGGAGAGTTACCATTATGGTGACAAGTGGTGCATGTGGCTTGGGTTGAGAACAATTTATAGCATTTTAATATTGGTGCACTTATGCTGCAAGTATTATTCCATGCTATTGTCAACATGTAAGCAAGTTAGCATTTATTGAGCTAGCTTGTTATAGCTTATCTTTAAGGATACATGAAAACTTTTAATTAAAAGTATGAATTTGTCTACTCAAACATTTCAATTTAAGATTAAATAAAATATATGAGTACAAAATAAAAAATCGGCCAGTTCTGCTTACTTAAACTTAAAAACTTTAAAAAAAAATGTAGGCAAATTTGTAGTTTACAGTGATACTGTAAATGTAGATATTTGAGAAGAGGAAACTTAAAACATAAAGCAATCAGTTGCTACAACTGTCTAAATAGTAAAATGTATATATTTGAGTAGAGGAAAAACAAGGCAATCAGTTGCCACAAAATATTTAAGTAATAATTAAGTTATATGAAATTATATAATGTAATTTAAATTATAATTTTTAAGTGTCTAAACTAAGTTTAGATAAAGTAAAAATTGTATATGATGAAGAAGAAAAAAAAACTCTATTGGAACATTATTTCATGCTTCATTTTTTTTGTGTCTTAGACATTAAAATCAAGACAATGTTGTGAATTCTCTCCCTTTAAGTTTTAAGTTGGCGTGTGTGATGTTTTAAGTTATGTTGTATGCAAATAACGTAGTGAGTGCGCCAGTGTTTTTTTTTTATTTTATTTTTTTTGCCTCAAGGTTGTATTTTGTAACATATACTAGATAGGCTTAAGTTATGATGTGATATCTATACAAATGTTCATATCTTTAGGTAATGATGCAAATTTTCTTCATATCAATTAAAATGATGATGTATATATTTTACAGCACACTAGCTTGCGCTTATACGAGATCGATTGAGAGCAACTGATCTTTCAAGAACTCTTTGAGTCGTTCTTTATACTCATAATCATCTGAGAATGAGGAGCGCATTTCTCCTGCTGGCTCTTCTGATTGGTGTTCACACCTTTCACATTAAGGAAAAACCAAATTCAAAAAATCATCAAGATATCACAAGAATAGCCATTTTGCGTGCAACTGCAAAAGTCTGCAACAGCGTTGAACAGGTATGAATATATACATGATCTGTGTGTGAGAGAGAATAATTAATATATTAGACGCTGTGTTGGAGCTCCAATTATTAAAAATCATTAATAACATTTGGTTAATTTATTTCTCTTGGGATAAATAATGCCTGGCACTGGCAATACTACACTGTTTGACCGTACCAGGCTTTTTTACAGTAAAAATGTACTGTTAATTGTACAGTTCTTTAGTGTAATCTACAGTATGTCACTGTAAAAATGCACAAAATTAAAACTTGAGTTAATAACTAATTTCACTGACTGCCTTAAATTGACCAACTCTCATTTAAATGTATTAACTAAAATGCACAATATAATATCACAAATAATGTGAGTAAAAGTATTATACAGTGAACTTTTTTAATTTGAAACCACTAACAAAATATTGTACATAAAACTATTTCCACTGGACCAGCAACCACACAGTCAGAGCAACATACGGTTGCAAATAAAGCAACACACAGCGTATCATCATTGTTTCTAGATCTTCTCCTGGACTTAAGCACAGGCTGTACTCTTCAGTACAATAGTGACCCAAAAAACTAAATCTTAAAGTAAACTACTGGCAACAGTGTAAAACTTTAAATAATAGCCCGGGCTTTTATTTTCCCAAATCGCCGAAATGCACCGGCTTGTATTTGAGACAGCCGTCTATATGAGAGAGACAGGCCTTTAATTTAGAGTTGAGATGTTGTTCATTGAGATAACAATCCAAATAGCATGGACTGATAGACGGAAAGCATGACAGCTGGTTACCACATTAGGTTTTATTTATATTTTGAATGTGTTTAACAAATCAGTTAATGTAATAATTAGCCTACACTGTTAGACCTTACCAGGTTTTTTTACAGTAAAATACTGGCAACACTGTTGCCAGTTATTTACTGTAAAAATGCACTAAAACTCAAATTAACTAATTTCACTTGCAGAAACCGACTGCATTAAACTGTCATTTAAAAGTATTAACTAAAATGTATAATGCATTAATAACAGGAGCAAAGTATCATTGCCAACTTATTTAATTAGAAACCACAAAAATTAACTTTTGTAAATAAAGAGATTTCCACTGGACCAGCAACTACACAGTCACTGCCTTTTAAATAAAGCAACATACAGCGTATCATCAATGTTTGTAGATCTTCTCCTGGACTGAAGCACAGGCTCTACTCTTCAGCACAATGGTGACCCAAAAAACAAGATTTTACAGTAAACTACTGGCAACAGTGTTGCCAGTATAAACCTGTTTTATAACTTACAGTTTATTGCTGTTAAAATACATCTTGTGGGTGTGTCTTTTTATCTTTCACTGTTAACCCTTTCAACTCCACAGGAAAATCCACACTACAAAGAGTAAAAAGTAACATTGACAGTGTTGCAGTGAGATAATTAAGGGAATATGTAAGTGATTGTTGAGCATTAGTGATGAACACCTGCTGTTAACAAGCAGAATCACTGAAGGAAAGAGAAACAACAAGAACAGAAAATAGAGAAACACAAGACCTACAACTGACTTCCAGCTATTACACATTATTACACTTATTATTAACCAGTATGGCTTTATTTCTGTCATACATTGACAGAAGTTGTTATTGAGATGTTTAATTGAAAATGTTTGGTTTGAAGTTACCATTAAAGAGATCAGTGTTTGCCTTAGTTGGTATGCTGATGCTGTAACATTAATTTTCTTTTGATGCTTGAGCTGTGTTTATGCAAATCACACTTGTGCACACACACAGTTTATGAATGATTGGATTTGTCAAAATATCAAAATCATCATATTGCCTGTTCATTCACTAAAGAATTCATTCTCACTCATTCAGAGTTTAATCCTCAGTCAAAAGTGTTACATTACCAAAACCGTAATAAATTGCAACGACTCATTTTTTGACACATCATACATAAACCAAAAAAAAAAAAAAAACAGAGCTACACAGACACGTGGAAACACAGAGATATCAAAATTTAGCACATTAATCTCAACAATGGTGGCAATATTTTTTTATTCATGCAGCAGTGCATGCTGGGAGTTTTATACTATCCTGGAACCCAGCATGCACTGCTGCATGAAACTTTTGATTGTTACCATTGTTGAGATTCATATTATAATTGTTGATGTCCGTGTGTGTCTGACTCAAGCAGGATATTTTTTAAATACAATATATGATTATAATATTTTTCAGAAGACATGATTAACCAAAATATTGATTTCATGTTGTAGATTCATAGATTTATTTTATTCCCATAAATTAATGTGAGTTTCATATTAAATACCCATATATTCAAAGAATATATACAGATCTCAAAAACAGAAGAGTCCAGGATGATTGTGACATCATCACAAAAGCTAAAAACACCAAATCAACTTCCTCTTGTCTTTTTCTTGCTACAACAAATGTGCTTTTTAAACTCACTGTTACAGCAGACAGAGAGATAAACGTAAGAAGTCCAGGGACAAGAGACCAACTAAAGCAAATACTGATCTCCATTATGGTGACAACAAACTTTATTATTTTTACTTTGTAATCTGTTAATTTTCAACAATAACTTTTGTACATGTATGACAGAAATAATTATAAACTGGTTTGTAAACTGGTTTCACACTCAGTGTTGCTGGAAGTCAGTTGTAGTTTTTGTGTTTCTCTTTTTCAGTTCTTGTTTCTCTGTCCTTCAGTGATTCTGCTTATCAGGTGTTCATCAGTGTCTCAATTCACTCACTTATTTTCAGTCAAGTGGACTATATTAGTGAACTAATGTAGGGAATAGTGAATGAGGGTATAGGGTGTGATTGTGAACACAGTCTCTGAGTGTCGACTTTGAGAGCTGTAAATTCACAGTATATTCCTGTAGGCTAGTTTTGTTTTCTACGGTATATTACTGTTTTAATGGAAAATGGTATGATATTGTATTTTATACATTATTTTACTGTAAAAAACCTGGTAAGGTCTAACAGTGTACTATATTACCGCATGTCTTAAAGGGGTTGCACACCGGACGAGAAGCGCAGCGCTGCACCGCGTCTAGGACAACTCAAAGTATCGCACACCGGACACGCACTTTATGGCCAGCAATATTGTTATGTTTAAGGACATTATGGAATTAAGATAATGTCTGTACGATGTTATGATTGTACTGTACAATTAAATACAATTGTCTGCGGTCTGAACACTTTACCTCAGAGGGTCCGTTAACTGAATGCATTGAAAATATCATAATACCTTGAGTTGTCGCGATGCGGCGTAACGCTGCGCTGCGCTTCTCATCCAGTGTGCGACCCCCTTTAGATTATTGGCAGCATAAAAAACGAAACGGTGTAACAGCTATGGGCTGAAGTTGAACAATACAATTTACCGGTAATATCCATTGAGCCTATCCTCCTCGTCGCTCTCCTCCACTTCTCCCTCTCCTCCTCCGCTAACTCTGCCTTTCTTGCACTAACAGCTCCTGTCCAGATGTGCAGGGCTCTCTTGTGTGCGCAATCTGCACCATAGAACTGGCTTAAACAGAAGATCTGACGGGTTTTAGAAGATTAAATACAACCCGAAACTAAAAAAAAGCAGACAATGCCTCTATTTGAGACCGGCCTTTTTGAAGTTTTACGGTATAGGCTACCTGTTTTATAATTTACAGTTTATTACTGTTAAAATACATTTCATGGGTGTGTCTTTTTATCTTACACTGTTAACCCTTTCAACCCCACAGGAAAATCCACACTACAAAGGGTAAAGTGAGATAATTAAGTGAATATGTAAGTGATTGTTGAGCATTATTGTTCATTCACCTGCTGTTATCAAGCTGAATCACTGAAGGAAAGAGGAACACACAAACAGAAAATAGAGAAACACAAGAACTACAACTGACTTTCAGCCATTACATATTATTACACTTATTATTAAGCAGTATCACTTTATTTCTGTCATATATCTAGTGGAGTTGTTATGGAGATGTTTAATTGAAAATGTTTGTGTAAACTGTTTTCACACTCAGTGTTGCTGGAAGTCAGTTGCAGTTCTTGTGTTTCTCTTTTTTCAGTTCTTGTTTCTCTGTCCTCCAGTGATTCTGCTTATCAGGTGTTCATCAGTGTCTCAATTCACTCACTTCTTTTCATTCAAGTGGACTATATTAGTGAACTAATGCAGGGAATAGTGAATAATAGGGTGTGATTAGGAAAACAGCCTGAGTGTCGACTTTGAGAGCTGTTACAGTATATTCATGTAGGCTATTTTTATTTTCTGTTTACTGTTTTAATGGAAATTGATATGGTATTGTCAGAATGTGGTCTTTTTTACAGCAAGGGTTAACAGTGTACGTAAATATTAAAAGTGTGTTAAGTATAAAATGCACAAGCATTCTGCGGTTGCAACAAACAACCACAACCAGTGATAGACAGCTTCAAATAATAATGAATTAAGTAAATTAAAATATAATTTTAAAAAAATTCAATACCAGACACTGTGACCATGATGATGTCAGATGTATTTTGTAAAAAAAGGTGCATAAAAGTAGTTCAATTCTTTAAAATTCATCTGATGTTCACATCAATCTGACAACTAACAAGACATTTTGTGTATGTTTTCATTTTAGCCAAAACCACTCAATACAGTGACACTGGCAAAGTCCTGCAAAAAAGACGCATTTGCTAGTAACTTTGACTCAGGCATAACAATCATCTCCTATTACAATCAACAAACAGACACTGACCATCCTTTCAGTGCGAAACATCATTTTGATGGCGAGACATTTCGGGACGGTAAATTACTCATAATTAAGGGACTGGAGGACATCACAACTCACATGAAAAAACTGAATTTTGAAGATGCACGAAAGAGACTTGGGCAAATCCTGCACACTTTACAGGTGAGTCAGATGCAAAGCTGTGATTAATATATGATCAATATGACTGACAGATTTCAGTTACACATCAAAAGTTAGATTTATATTAAATTGATCATATGAACTGAAAGTTTGAACATCTCTTAACTCACACATGTGTCGTGATGAAAGGATTTCTACAGCCACAGTAACTGGATTGAGATGGGAAACATCGAACCCTGCACTGCCCTGATCAATTTAGAAGAGAACATACCCAACCCTGCAGGTGTGTGTGTGTGTGTGTGTGTGTGTGTGTGTGTGTGTGTGTGTGTGTGTGTGTGTGTGTGTGTGTGTGTGTGTGTGTGTGTGTGTGTGTGTGTGTGTGTGTGTGTGTGTGTGTGTGTGTGTGTGTGTGTGTGTGTGTGTGTGTGTGTCTACTAAATTATATTTTGGTATGAATTTGTCTCAAAATTTTGCTAAATCTGACAAAACCTCCATTTTGGGACATTTGCGGACATATTCATTTGTCAAAACTAATAATAAGTAAGTAATTGTTTTTGTTTTATTGTAAAATTGCAGTATTCTGTTAGATCAGGGTAAGGTGTAGTATTTATAACTATAAAATTATACCATTTTAGCGTAGCGTGTGCAGCTGTGCATGTAAAATATGAAACAAAACTGAAACATGTAAAATGCAATGAAATGAGTGTGTCTTCCCTCCAGATGAGAAAACTGAAACCTGTGAAAGTGACACTAAAGATACAAACACTGGGGCAAAGATTAAGGATAACATTTTACAAGATAAGATTCTGACATCAGGATACTTTGGGAAAAGCAAAAAAAAGGGTAACAATCTTTATTTGTTATTTATATTATATTATATTATATATGTGCTGGTCATATAATTAGAATATCATCAAAAAGTTGAAATTGAAATTTATTTCAGTAATTCCATTCAAAAACTGAAATTTGGATATTATATTCATTCATTACACACAGACTGATATTAGTGCTCTGTTTGAAGACAAGAAATTAAAACCAATTATACACCATTTATTTATAAACCATTTATATACACCATTGACATAAAATTATACAAATATCAGAACTAAACCCATTTTATTTTTGTTTTCAATTTAAGAATAATGTACAAGTTTAAAAACAGCCAGAATGCGCTATTCAGTCAAAAAATTATTAAATCAAGTAATACATAGGGCTATACTGCCCTCTTGTGTTCAAAATCAGGTATGCCTATTATATTTATATATAAATATATTAGGGATGTGACTCCGAGAATATTTTCTCACCGGTTATTTGACATGTGACACAGCCAGGGCCTTTAAATCGCCAATTTAAAAGTGAATGTAAAATATGGATATCCACACGTACATAATGCTGATAATGCTGCGGATCAGAGCGAAGGTTTTCAATGAATTCCTATGGAAGTAGGAATGAACTAAAAAACGTTCACCCTGTTCTGCTCGTTCCTCGCTGTGGATGCGCACGTGTCACCGCTATGACTTCTCACTTTTTGCTGACAATACAAAGGCAGAGTACAGTAACTTTAAAATAGTGGTCAACAAGTTTGAGCTCAAGATTTTTTTATGTAGATCATTTTCATTACTAAAACATCTAATTGCCAGTGTCCTACCTATAATTAATTTGAAGGGACAACTAAAAATTTTAGGTTTCAGAAGGTTGCTCACGCATACTTTGTGGTTGATATGTGCCCTCGATGCGCACTTTTGCAGACCCCACACTGATGCAAGCTCTACAGCACACTTGTTTTCAACAGTCAAAGCGGGGTTACGTTTTTGCACGTTGTGCACAATAACCCTAAAGTCTGCCCCTTAAAGCAATGAAGGGCCAAAGCCGGCGGCAACGCCACCCCAGTGCCTTTAGGTAACCAAAGGAACCGGGGTTGCGGTGCCACAGGCTTGGGCCGTAATCGCTGCTTGCAGCTATATTTTTTCGTTGTGTTCACATATTAGATGGGGGAAAAATTACAGAGGGATTTATGGATATCTACTTTTGTTATCCTGTAAATCAGAATATACTGTCAATATCCTTAAAAAAAATATTTTCGCCATGTTTTTTGGAATAAAATGTTATATAAATCAGGCTAGGAATAATATATTTACAAATCCCTCTGTAAATGCCTTCATAAAATAACTAGGTAAAAGACTGGAAAGTTTGGTGTATATGGCTGCTACTGAAGTGGAGATTTTGGACTTGGAGTATGAGAAAGTCATTTTGAGAAAACGAGCTTTAAAGATTTTGCATCAGCCAATGAGATTGCGCAATAAGAGTTAAATCCCCCTTTTACTTTTACGATTGGTTACTGATAAAAAGGAAATGACCATATTTGGATCCGACAGTATTGAGCAGGATAGAGAGAGAGCTTTCTAAAGGTGTGTGTGATGACAGGGTGCAGATTGCGATCGTGGAGCAGCATGTTGATTTATAACGACAACTTTTGATAAATTTATGAGAAATCTACAGACGCAAACAGACAAAGTGTAGCAAAATAAAGACCTAAATGTGTATTTCTGACTTTTTGTCACCACAAGTCTGATGACATGTTATTGAAGACAAATATCCCAAAATCTCAAAATTGACCAGTGAAAAAAAACAGGAACAATTATCAGCTAGCATCAGCAACTTAATACCCCAGATAAGGATTCCACACTTACCACATGTGAGCCAGATCTGGGCCGACACTATGTTGCTGTCTGGGACATCAAATCATCATACTGAATATTACTATTTCTTGACAGGTAAGTGCAGCCATGGAGGTACTCTAGACTTCACGACTGGCTCTGGGAGAGGCTGGGACGGTATAAATAAGGATGCCACTGATTCCAGTCACGGTTCACTGCATAATAAAGCTGCAGATGTGGCCATCGCTGCCAGTGTGCAACTGCTGGAGAAGATCCTGAAGAGTAATGATGAGCCCACCTTCTACAGGTACACATGGGGCATTAACTAACTTGAGTTAAAGTCGCCCTATCATCCGAGCTGATTGTTAAAATATCTTGATTCAAACACCCAGGCAAACTTTGACAAGTATGATCACAGTGAACATTATGTAACAGCTTCACAAACTGTCTTTTCAAACATAGTCATTATTTCTGTGTTACACATATTATTACAGAAATACTAGGTACAAGTTCAGATACAAACATTTTGTCAGAACCTCTAGTAAATTATATTTTATTAAGTTGTTTAGTAAGAACTGTGGGAGAATCATGATCTCCATTTTAAACTGGTAAAAATTGTGATTCTCAATTTATCAAGAATTTACCTGCAGTTCTATTTAGAAATTTCTGAGAACTAAAGGAAGCTGGAGGGATGATGCTGCTGCTGCTAACATCAAGAAACATTGAAATTGAATCAAAATACAATGAACTGTTCAACTGAAAACAATCTTTTTTGTCTCCTTCTCAGGCTGATAGGGCTTCATCAGGACAAGCCAAAGGGAGAATGGAAAACTAAACTTTCTTTCTTTAAATCCAAATCAAGAGTTTCAGATGCAAGTGAGAATTAAAATTAAATTATTGAAGCTAAATGGCATTTCAAATCTCTATCACTTCTTGTATTTCCTCATATGAAAATTTATCAAATAAAATCTGCATAATTGTCACAGCAAAATGAATGTCAAATGTGTTTTGGTTACAATAGTACCACAAAGTTTAGAGGTTATTTGAGATAAGATACCAGTGAATGAGTAATATACTAGTGGTTGTGGTAATGGCCAAGATTCACTGGAGGGATCCAAGTCACGACTCATTTAAAATAAATGGCATAAATACATTTTATATCTCATGGTTAGCCAAAATATCTATCATTAAAAGCTATATTAGTGAAAATAAAGATGAATGAGGGCTTTCAAAAAAGTATGAATAGTGATGGACAAAACTTTTTTTTCTGAATATTCTTTAAATCTTAAAAAAGCAGCCATTTCTCTTAATTTTCCACATAATGAATAGTGTTGAAGATAATTATGGTTCTCAGTGAGGGGTCAATATGAGGGACGATTGTTCGAGAGACGAGTTTGATCCAGATCAATCCAATGATCATCTGATCCAAATGTGGAACATCAAGATTCATCATTATGAATCTCAACAGTGGCGAAAATCAACAAAGCTTGTGTATGATGTTCAGAATCTGTTTTCATTGTCACCATTGTTGAGATTCATACACTGATTATTGATGTCTGTGTGAGTCTACATGGTCCTTTTAAAACTTTTCTGCAAAACGTTATCGTAAAATCAGAGTATCACCATACTGCAGAAAATTGTATTGACGTGAGAAATGACCAGCTTATATTAAAATATTTCTTCAGTATTGCATCAGGCCACTGAATGGTGAATATTTCATAGCTTAAAAATGTCATCACTTGATCAGAGTTTATCTTGCTTGTTTGCCATAACAAATGTGTATCCAATATGGACAACTAAAGCATCCAGAGTTAAACTGTTAATAAGTTAAGGCTCAAGAGCAGGGGTTCTCAATAGGGCTGGGCGATATATCGCACAATATTTTATGCGCACCTCATCAATAAAGCCGGTTCCTTTATTAGTAGTAAATCTCCTTCACCTGCTTTCAGACGGAGCAGCATTTACTACACAGCACAAACTCCAGTGTTAAATTAACACTCAAGAGTGACTAAAGTTAATGAGATAATTAAGTGATTAATATAGTGATGTTTGAGCATTATTGAAGACACCTGATGTTAACAAGCAGAATCACTGAAGGAGAAAATCACAAATTGTAAGCCACCGTTATAATGATAAGTGTTTGCTTTAGTTAGGCTCTTGACCCTATATTATTAACTTTGAATTTGATTCTCTGCTGTTATTGAATTGTAACAGTCAAATGAACAAAGAAAAGTGTGGTCTGATAGATTTGGTTATGTTCTGGCATAATCATGTGATCCGAAAATGAATCTTCTTGAGAAAGTTTGGTTTAACTTATTGGCATAAACTTTGTTATTCTAGAGCAGGTGTGCCCAACCCTGCTCCTGGCGATCGACTGTCCTGCACAGTTTATCTCTAACCCTGATCAAACACACCTGCCTTTAATTTTCAAGTAATCCTGAAGACCTTAATTGGTTGTTAAGACCTTAATTGAAGACCTTCAGGTGTGTTTGATTAGGGTTGAAGATGAACTGTGCAGGACAGTCGATCGCCAGGAGCAGGGTTGGGCACACCTGTTCTAGAGCATAAGGATAGGTATGTCTCTTATAATACAAAATATTTATTAAACATTGTTCTGATCAAAACACTTACAGATATGATTATTTAGAAACACAGACATCAATAATCAGCCTGTGAATCTCAACAATGGTTACAATAATAAAGCATGTTGCAGTGGCTGCTACCAATCACATCTCATTAATGGCTCCCATCATGCATTGCGATATGAATAAATTATGATCTGAATTTTCTATGTAATTTACTTTTCCTAATTGAATATTCTGTTCATCACCATTGTTGAGATGCATAGACTGAATCTTGATATCTGTGTGTGCCTAAGAGAATGATTTTTTTTTTTTTTTAGAAAACAACTTTTAAGATTTATATACCTTTATATTAAATCTAAAATTCTGGATATTTATGCAGAATCACAGTTATGCTGTAACAAACAACATTCAAAAACACTAAGTTCAAATGATGATTGTCATTATAACCAACACCATCAGATCACTTTTTTTCTTTGTTGATCTGGCAGTTATAACTCAGATACAACAGCCAAACAAAATCTAAAGTTATTAATATAAGGGTCAAGAGCCCGACTAAAGCAACCAATAATCGCCATAACGGTGGCTTACAATTTGAAATTTTCTCCTTCAGTGATTCTTCAGGTGTCTTCAATAATGCTCAATCATCACTAAATTAATCACTTAATTATCTCATTAACTTCAACACTCGTGGACTCATATACATTCGCTGGAGTGTTAATTTAACACTGAAGTTTTTGCTGTGTACAAAGAGCCGTAGTTAACTGACAAGCTGAGCCATATCGCATTAATTATCGCTGGCGATACGTCCGCGATATTGATGCGATATGGCTCAGCTTGTCAGTTAACTACGGCTCTTTGTAGTAAATGCCGCTCCATCTGAAAGCAGGTGAAGGTGATTTACTACTAATCAAGGAACCGGGTTTATTGATGAGGTGCGCCTAACAATATCGTGCGATATATCGCCCAGCCGTAGTTCTCAACTCCAGTCCTCGCGACCCACTGCTCTGCATATTGTTTATGTCTCCCTTATTTAACACACCTGATTCAGATCCTCAGCTCGTTAGGATAGACTCTAGTTAGGATAGAGTAGGGCTGGGCGATATCGCACAATATTGATATGCGCATCTCGTCAGTAAAGCCGGTTCCTAATAATAGTAAATCGCCTTCACCTGCTTTCAGACGGAGCAGCATTTACTACACAGCACAAACTCCAGTGTTAAATTAACACTCAAGAGTGTGGAAGTTAATGAGATAATTAAGTAAGTGATTAATTGAGTGATGATTGAGCATTATTGAAGACACCTGAAGAATCACTGAAGGAGAAAATCTAAAATTGTAAACCACCGTTATGGCGATTATTGGTTACAAAGAAAATAAGTGATCTGATGGTGTTGGTTATAATATGACAATCATCATTTGAACTTCATGTCTTTATTTTATGTTGTTTGTTACAGCATAACTGTGATTCTGCATAAATATCCAGAATTTTAGATATAATATAAAGGATTTCTTAAAAGTTGTTTTCTAAAAAAAAAATCTTTCTTTTAGGCACACACATACTACAAGATTCAGTCTATGCATCTCAACAACGGTGACAATAATAAAGCATTTTGCAGTGGCTGCTACCAATCACATCTCATTAATGGCTCCCATCATGCATTGCGATATGAATAAATTATGATCTGAATTTTCTATGTAATTTACTTTTCCTAACTGAATATTCTGTTCATCACCATTGTTGAGATGCATAGACTGAATCTTGAAGCATGTGTGTGCCTAAAAGAAAGATTTTTTTTTTTAGAAAACAACTTTTAAGATATCCTTTATATTATATCTAAAATTATTGATATTTATGCAGAATCACAGTTCTCTTACGAGAGTATCTCTCGTACTGCGTAATATCTTACGCTATGGGGAAACACTCTTTCCTCGAGATATTGAAGCCAAAAATTATCCTTATTTTTTTTAATCATGCAAAACGCTTTTGCAGCAGCAAGCAGACAAGGGCGAAACAGCTCGCGCGCCCATTGGCTGCCTCGCTGGAAAAGCTGCAGCCTATCGAGTGAAGGCACTGCGTGACGTAATGACGAATGAAGACGCTTCGCGCTCATTTCGTCATGTCCCGCCAGTATAGGCGTGGTCTCGCCCTATAAATACCCCTCGATAGCTGTATTTCTCTGATTTTTTTCATTCTTCACGCGAAGCTCACGCATCGCGGGATCCAGAGTGAGAAGCCGCGCCGTTGACTTGTAGCCTTCTCAGCGGGACGTGCCATCTACTGAAGTCGCTGGCCCAGCCGCCTTCAACTGCCGTACCTGCTGCGCTTTCCGGCGTACTATATCCTTTACTCTGTCACTGTGTGTGTGTGTGTTTGCTTACGTGACGCAACACCCATTATATGTTCTAAAAGAGCTGCGTCTTTTTAAAGATGCCTTTCTGTGGCTCGTGCCGCTCCCAACTCAGCGATGAGGACCGTCACGTCATCTGTGTGTCCTGCCTGGGTCATGAGCACGCGGCTATCGCGCTCGCGGATGGTGGATGCCCGCACTGCGAACTTCTGCCTATGGCGACTCTGCGGACTCGCCTGGCGTCGTTCTCTGAACCCGCGTCCCAGCCTTCTGTGCCGCGCCGTAAGAAGCGTCGCGCCCAGCGCGCTCCCGAGCCTTCTCCAGCCCGCCAAAGCTCGCCGGTTCGCCCGCCTGCTTCGCCGGCTTCACTTGAGTCGCTCCCGGACGGACAGCGCCCGCCGTCTGCCGCCGCTTCCGCTCCCGAGCTGGACGAGCCTGCCGAGGTATGCTCTCTTGTGGCTTCCGATAGCGAGGATTGGGCGAGCTCTGTGGACCTCCCCCCCGCTGACGTGTCTAGCCAACCCTCTGGGAGGAGACCCGGCATTGAGGCTGAGCTGATGCGTCTGCTCACCCAGGCCGTGGAAAGCATCGGCCTCGAGTGGGAGGCGCCCGCCTTGCCGCCGCGCAACAGACTCGACGGGCGCTTTCTCAAGAAAGACGAAGCCCCGTCTAAGTCTAGGGCTGCCCCCTTCCTCCCTGAGCTCCATGACGAAGTCGCCAAGTCATGGACCGCCCCGTTCTCCGCCAGACTGCGCACTTCCACTTCTGCGGCCTTTTCTTCTGTCACCGGCGCGGGAGATAAAGGATATCTCTCCATTCCTCCTGTCGAGGCGGCGGTCGCGTCGCATCTCTGCCCGCCCTCTGCGGGACGGCGCGCGCAGACTACGCTCCCCTCTAAAGCCTGCCGGGTGACTTCATCGCTGCACGGGCGTGCTTACACAGCCGCTGGACAGGCGGTCTCAGCGCTGCATACTATGGCGATCTTGCAGATCTACCAGGCCGACCTTCTCCTTAAACTGGACGAGGAAGGCCCGGGTGCGATCAATGTGGCGGATTTACGAGGCGCTACGGACCTTGCTCTACGCGCCGCTAAAGCCGCTGCTCAGGCCATGGGGCGGAATATGGCCTCTCTCACCGTTGCTGAGAGACATCTGTGGTTGACGCTGTCTGAGATGACGGAAGCTGAGCGGTCTGTATTCCTCGACGCGCCCATTTCCCCTGCGGGCCTCTTCGGATCTGCCGTCAAGGATTTCGCGGACAGATTCTCGGAGGAGCAGAAGACTTCGCAGGCCATGAAGCACTTCCTCCCGAAGCGCTCGAGCTCCGCTGCAGGTCGCTCTAAGCAGCCGTCTGCTCGCAGCTCGCAGCCTCGGCCTGCATCGCCCGCAGCCGCCGCTACACAGCGCCGCCAGGCCCGGGATCAGAGACCGCGCTCTCGCTCTGCTGGACGCCGCCCCGCTCAGCGCGGGCCTCGGCCGAAGATTGAGCTCAAGCCCGAGGCCTCGAAGCTTTCCTAGCCACTCTAAAGAAAGCGACGGTGTTCGGATCCCGCTGCGGCCGGCTCCCCACCGAAAAGATTCGCTCGTTCAGTTCCTTGCGATGTGACTGTGCCAGTGTATTTAGCAGTGAAGCAGCCGGTGTCTCAGCCCGCTTGCCTGCACAAAAAAGCCGTTTTCATGGCTACCCAGATAAATCCAATAAAGAGTGTATTTTCTGGTATGCCGGCCACGGCCGATGGTGTTATGAGTGTTGTAAGAATGCCCACGCCCCAGTGCCCATTCCCACACCCAGACACAGCCCGCCACGGTGCGAGGCGAGCACACATAAATCTGACTCAGGTCGATTGTGCAAACAATGTAGCGATTGCGCCCATACAATGCCCGCTCACGCTGCATGCCCCGTGTCCCTTGGTTTCTGTAAAAACGAAACCAACACACAATCTATCGGCTCCGGCCGAAAGCATGCACAGTGCAGTAGATGTGCCCGTAGGTTTGCGCCCACATCCTCCCGCAAGCACGCCGAATCCCACGGGATTCGCCCTGCTCACTCTCGCTGTGCGTCCCGCCATAGAGATTCTGAGCGCGGCCAGACTGCCCGCTGTGCCCAGCGCGCCCCCCGCCTCGAACGCTGTAAACACGGCGTTGTGTTCCCAGGGTACCGGGGCTCTCGAGCCGTTGCCAGGTCACGGCCAGAGCCCGGTCTGCATCCTACCCCTAGCTACTCGCGCAGAAGCGTGGTCGAAGCTACCCGGGGTATCAGACTGGGTGCTGAACACTATAAAGAGAGGCTACTCGCTACAATTCGCACGACGTCCACGCCGTTGTACGGCGCCCGTCGAGACTTCGGTGAGAAACGAAGTATCTCATCTACTTCGAGCCGAGATAGCGAAACTACTGAGCAAAGGGGCCATAGAGCCCCTTTCTCAGGCTCAGAGCGAAGGGGGCTTATACAGCAGATATTTTCTGGTACCGAAAAAAGATGGGGGCTTCAGACCCATTCTAGATCTGAGACAGCTGAACAAAGCGCTTGTGAAGCGCCAGTTCAGGATGCTTACGACCAGGAAAATCCTCGCGCAAGTGCGCCAAGGGGACTGGTTTATGTCAATAGATCTGAAAGACGCGTATTTCCAAATACAAATAGCGTCCCATCACAGGCGATTCTTGAGATTCGCATTCGAGGGCCAGGCTTATCAATACACAGTCCTGCCGTTCGGCCTGTCTTTGGCACCCCGTACATTTACGAAGTGCATGGACGCGGCTCTCGCGCCCCTGAGACTTCAGGGCATGCGAGTTATGAACTACTTGGACGATTGGCTGATTCTAGCTCGATCACGGTCAGAGCTCATAGAACACAGGGCCACAATGCTCGAGCATCTCGAGACACTGGGCCTGACGGTCAACTGGGAAAAGAGCCTGCTGTGTCCCAGCCAGAGAATTTCTTTCCTGGGAACAGTGTTAGACTCGCTTTCCATGACGGCACGCCTGTCACCGGAGCGCGTACTAAGTATTCAGCGCGTCGCGGAATCCTTCCGCCACGGCTCCATAGTCCCGCTCAGACGGTTTCAGAAAATGCTGGGCCTGATGGCCTCAGCATCCCATGCACTCCAGCTGGGCCTGCTTCGCATGCGCCCACTGCAGTGGTGGCTGAAAGCACGGGTCCCGCCCCGGGCATGGACCACGGGCCGGTGTCGCCTCAGGGTCGACCAAAGGTGCGTTTCGGCTCTGGAACCCTGGAAAGTAACCAGCTGGTATCAGTCTGGTGTGAGTCTGGGGACCGCCTCAAGGGTGAAAGTGGTGTCTACGGACGCCTCCACCACGGGGTGGGGAGCGCTGCTCGAGGGCAGACCGTTGGCTGGCCTATGGTCAGAGCGGGAGAAGCTCCTTCACATAAACTGCTTGGAATTGATAGCAGTCGACAAAGCGCTACGGCGCTTCTGTCCCCTGGTGAGGGGCCACCACGTCTTGGTCCGGTCGGACAACAAGTCAGTGGTGGCGTACATAAATCGCCAGGGCGGCCTCAGGTCCGCACGCCTTTGCAGGCTGACGGAACCCCTCTTGGTCTGGGCCCAGCGCAACCTCCTTTCTTTGAAAGCGGCGCACGTGCCTGGGCACCTGAATACGGGTCCAGACATGCTGTCCAGAGACAACGTCCTGACAGGAGAATGGTCGCTGCACCCGCAGACGGTCCAGCTACTGTGGGGAACGTTTGGCAGAGCGCAGGTGGACCTGTTCGCGTCCCGCGAGAACGCTCACTGCCCAGTATTCTTCTCAAAGGGCAGGGACGCGCTGGCCCATACTTGGCCCAGCGGTCCCCTGTATGCTTTTCCCCCGGTCTCGCTCCTGCCACAGGTGTTGGAGCGGATCAGGGAAAATGGATGCCCAGTGCTGCTTGTGGCTCCGCTCTGGACGAACCAGGCTTGGTTTCCGGTCCTGATGCGGATGACCAGCACTGCCCCGTGGCCTGTACCGTTGAGGAGAGATCTCCTCTCTCAGGCAGAGGGCTCGATTTGGCATCCTCACCCGGAACTGTGGTCCCTGCACGCATGGGCCATCAACGGGTACCCGCTAGTCTCCCAGAAGGAGTGCTAAACACGATCGCACAGGCTAGAGCTCCGTCTACCAGACGGCTCTATGCCTCGAAATGGTCGGTGTTCTCTACTTGGTGTCGAGCCCGTGGCTTTTCACCCGTGGACTGCGGGGTTGAGGAAGTGCTTGCCTTCCTTCAGGAGCTGATGGATAAGGGAAGGACCCCATCCACGCTCAAAGTGTACGTGGCGGCCATAGCAACGTTTGCTAAACCGGTGTCTGGCCAGTCACTGGGGAAAAAACGACTTAGTCGTGCGTTTCCTACGAGGGGCTCGGAGATTAAATCCTCCCAGGCCCCTTCAGTCCCGGCTTGGGACCTTTCCACAGTCTTGGAGGCCATGAAAGGCGCCCCGTTCGAGCCGATCCAGCTGTCGGATATGAGGCACCTGTCCCTTAAGACGGTGTTTCTATTGGCTCTCGCTTCAGTGAAGCGTGTAGGGGACTTGCAGGCGCTTTCTGTAAGCGCGTCATGTCTGGAGTTTGGGCCTAACGACTCAAAGGTCGTACTCAAACCGAGGCACGGCTACGTGCCGAAATCCCTCAATACACCGTTTAGGGCCCAGGTGATTTCCCTGTCAGCCCTTCCGGTTCTCGATGAGGAGAGGGACGCGAGTCTCCTTTGCCCTGTCAGGGCGTTAAGGGCTTATGTGTCCCGCTCGGCTGGGTTCAGGCAGACCGAGCAGCTTTTCGTTTTGTTTGGCGGCCGTTCTAAGGGACTCGCCGCCTCAAAACAGAGCCTATCCAGATGGATAGTGGATGCCATAGCGCTGGCTTACACTTCCAAGGGCCTGCGGTGCCCATTGGGTGTCAAAGCGCACTCCACAAGAGGCGTGGCCTCGTCGTGGGCATGGTATAGCGGGGTCTCCCTGCAGGATATCTGTACGGCTGCGGGCTGGGCCTCGCCGTCGACATTTATCAAGTACTATAACCTGGAGGTGCCCGCCCTACAAGCTAAGCTTTTGGCGGTCTGAACTTCGGGCTTATTGGCCGCCAATGCGGCTATGTTGCCCTTACGGGTCAGTATCCCTACGGGACTTTATAAAGGAGTGATGCTTCTAGCCTCTCCTCCTCTACTCTATGTGAGTTATGGTGATTATTCACTAGATGTGCCCGGGCTTGGCCCCGGGACTCTGGTGTTGGATCCCTGTCCGCACGGCGTTTTGTATGGGGTCCCCATAGCGTAAGATATTACGCAGTACGAGAGATACTCTCGTAAGAGAACGTACTCGGTTACTAACGTAACCTCGGTTCTCTCTAGAGAGGGAACGAGTACTGCGTATCTTGCCGTGCTTGAACTATGCTCTGGTTCGCTTCGGTGTACAAAATCAGAGAAATACAGCTATCGAGGGGTATTTATAGGCCGAGACCACGCCTATACTGGCGGGACATGACGAAATGAGCGCGAAGCGTCTTCATTCGTCATTACGTCACGCAGTGCGTTCACTCGATAGGCTGCAGCTTTTCCAGCGAGGCAGCCAATGGGCGCGCGAGCTGTTTCGCCCTTGTCTGCTTGCTGCTGCAAAAGCGTTTTGCATGATTAAAAAAATTAAGGATAATTTTTGGCTTCAATATCTCGAGGAAAGAGTGTTTCCCCATAGCGTAAGATATTACGCAGTACTCGTTCCCTCTCTAGAGAGAACCGAGGTTACGTTAGTAACCGAGTACGTTATGCTGTAACAAACAACATAAAATAAAGACATGAAGTTCAAATGATGATTGTCATATTATAACCAACAACATCAGATCACTTATTTTCTTTGTTCATCTGGCAATTATAACTCAGATACAACAGCCAAACAAAATCTAAAGTTAATAATGTAAGGGTCAAGAGCCCGACTAAAGCAACCAATAATCGCCATAACGGTGGCTTACAATTTTAGATTTTCTCCTTCAGTGATTCTTCAGGTGTCTTCAATAATGCTCAATCATCAATCAATTAATCACTTACTTAATTATCTCATTAACTTCCACACTCTTGAGTGTTAATTTAACACTGGAGTTTGTGCTGTGTAGTAAATGCCGCTCCGTCTGAAAGCAGGTGAAGGCGATTTACTACTATTAGGAACCGGCTTTACTGACGAGATGCGCATATCAATATCGTGCGATATCGCCCAGCCCTACTCTATCCTAACTAGAGTCTATCCTAACGAGCTGAGGATCTGAATCAGGTGTGTTAAATAAGGGAGACATAAACAATATGCAGAGCAGTGGGTCGCGAGGACTGGAGTTGAGAACCCCTGCTCAAGAGCCCAACTAAAGCAAACACAAAACTCCATAATGGTGACTTCACCATTTAATTCTCGATAAGAATGTTAGTATGAAAGAAAGAAATTCTGGATTGTAATAAGTGAAGCTGCTGAGATTTCGAGAGATCTGTTGGTTTTTAATGATCTGTTGGGATTTAAAGTGTTTCTGTATGGTGTGTTTTGTGGGTCACCTTTGTGTTGAAGAGTAGAGTTCAAGTTCATTTTATTTATATAGCACATTTATAAAAAATTGGGAATTAATGGGAAAATGTATAATTACATACTTGACTATCTCTCACAACGTTCTATCAGGGTCAAAGTGGATGGTACAGTGTCTGATGAGTTAATTGATGAAAATGGAATTTCCCAATGTAGTGTTATTAGTCCTATCTTATTCAACATAATAATAAATGATATATATGAAAAACTGGGAGAGAATAATGAAGGCCTATTATATGCAGATGATGCTGTCAATTGAAAAAGAGCATGTAACATTTCATATGTTAAAGGGCAATTATTATGGAATTTTAAATAAACTTTTGTTTATGTCAAAGCATAACCAACACCATCCAATCACTTTTTGTCTTTGTTCATCTGGCTGTTTTAACTCAGATACAAAAGACAAACAAAGCCTAAAGTTAAAAATATGAGGGTCAAGAGTCCAACTAAACCAAACACCGATCTCCATAACGGTGACTTACAATTTGTGATTTTCTCCTTCAGTGATTCTGCTAGTTAACTAGGGTTGGGGGAAAAAATCGATTCTTAGATGCATCGCGATGCGGACATGGACGATTCTGAATCGATTCACAAATGTCAAAAATCGATTTTCAAAAAAAAAAAAAATTTTTTTTAGATATGTATTTATAATAACGTAATATTGACGGAACGCAAAAGACGGAACTCTGAAGCGCGGAAGTGCAGTGGCCGGACCGTCTGTGGCGTGCACATAACAGAGACGCGATGGCGCGCGAGATCCAAACACACTCGTTAAAAGCTGACGTGTGGAAATATTTGGCTTCTGAAGTTGAAGGGGGAAAGGAGCTGGACAGTCAAGAGTCACACTAGTTGTAAGCTTTGTAGAATAAAACTAAAATATTTCGGAGACACGACAAATATGAGAAGCCATATGACGCGTTTCCACCCAGGAGGAAAAACACTGGCTGTAGGCTACCGGTCGTTGTTATATTATTAATTTACTACAAGTATGCTGCTAGTTCAGGCACACATTTATTTTCCTGTTGGTTCTTTGCAATGTTAATAAAATATATTGTACGTTAATTCTTTATGGGTCATTACTTTGTACTTTTAAAGCAAAGTATTTATAGTCACACACACAAGAAAAAAAAAGATTCAGATAATCGATTTAGCATTGAATCGCAGCCCACTGAATCGTAATCGAATCGAATCGTGAGGTGCCTAGAGATTCCCACCCCTATTGTTAACATCAGGTGTCTTCAATAATGCTCAATCATCACTCAATTATTCACTTAATTATCTCATTAACTTTAACACTCTTAAGTGTTTATTTAACACTCATATTTTAACACTTTACACTCTTGAGTCTGGAGCCATATAAACTCCCAGGAGATTTAATTTAACACTGGAGTTTTTGCTGTGTATGAATATTTATTTATGAGAATTCATGTAAGTGCCGCTGATGTATTACTGTCATTAATGGTTGTTTTGTATACAAAGAAATATTTTAACTATTATAATTGAAGATTTCAAATAAATACTGTTTATGTTGCTTTTGTTACATCAGCCTTCAATTGGTTAATTTACTTGAATATCATTAGCGTGGGGTTTATATTTATACTGGGGTATTAGTTGGGCCTACCATCCTAGTCCAATAAATGGGAGTGGCGTAGTTAAGACTATATTTGGGGTATATAATTGTGGGGTATTACCCACAGGCCACATTTGATTTAAGTTTTTATTCATTAAAGAATCCTGAAAATACTATATCACGGTTTCCACAAAAATATGAAGCAGAAACACAGCTGTTTTCAACACTGATAATAATCATAAATGTTTCTTGATCATCAAATCATCATATTAGAATGATTTCTGAAGGATCATCTGACACTGAAGACTGGAGTAATGATGCTGAAAATTCAGCTTTGATCACAGGAATAAATTACACTTTAACATATATTCACATAGAAGACATTTTCAGTGAAATTTCGTTTCTTGCTTGCTTTAGCCATGTTCTTCCAGGTTTCTTTTGCCAAATTGGACTAATTACCATATTTAAATTAATTTAATTGGGTTAGGAGACTGGGTGGGGCGTTGTGCTCATGCATGTGTGCTCAATTTTACGTTAATTGGGATGTACAAAGAGAATATGCGTGGGATCCTTCGTACGCAGAGATTCATACATCTGGGTTTTTTTGTGCGTACGCACATTTACAGCTTTGTCCGTACGCAATGTTTTAGTATGAATTCAACGCAAGTCTTTGTACATGAGGCCCCAGGCTATTTCTCAACTTATCTTGAAGCATGTGCATCAGCAACTGGGCCATGCAGGAAGAAATTATATGTTGTCTTTTCTCCGTAAGCGTTACTGGATAACTAACGCTAATTCTGCTTGTCGAAAAATAATCTCTGACTGACTGTGTTATATGTCGTCGTCTTCAAGGAAAGGTCGGAGAGCAAAAAATTTCTGACTTGCCAGCAGAGAGAGTTTTGCCTGATTTACCACCATTTACAAACGTCAGTGTTGATTACTTTGTGCCCATTGAAATCAAGAGAGGTTGAGGAACAATTAAGCGTTACGGGGTAATTTTCAACTGCATGGCAAGAAGGGTTGTACATCTTGAGATGGCCTATACGTTAAATACCGACTCCTGTATTAATGCCATTCGCCGGTGCATGTGTCGTCGTGGTCAAGTCTCCCAGAGATCAGTCTCTGTATTTTATGGACCTTCTATCGCCCAATCCATCGCATTCTTTAAGATCACTAAATTCGAGGCTTCTGGTCATTCCTAGGATATCTAAGTCCACTACAGGGAGGGCGTTCTCACATTTAGCTCCTAAACTCTGGAATAGACTTCCTGATATTGTTAGAGGCTCAGTCTCCCAGTTGAGATCAGATAATTGTACAAATTTTGTCGGAGCTGAGTGGGAGCAGAGGGAAGCAGTAGTTGGGTTAGACCATAATAAGATCCAGCATGCATTGTCATCAAGGGGACTTAAGTGGATATTTAACCCTCCTGCCGGGTCTCACATCGGTGGAATTTGGGAGAGACTTATTCGGCTTGTGAAAAGGGTGTTGCATTCAACCATTAGACAACAGTCTATGGATGATGAAAACTATTCTGTGTGAGATAGAAGCAATCCTTAACGCCCGTCCTATTACAAAAGCCTCTGACGATCTGAATGATCTTGAGGCACTTACGCCTAATCATCTTCTCCTTCTAAAATCTAAACCACTAAAGATCACTGGAGATTTCGATGAAGGAGAGTTGTGCATCAAGAAACGATGGAGACAGTTACACTTTTTGTCAGATATCTTCTGGAAAAGATGGGTAAGGTAATATTTACGATTACTACTAGAGACAGAAATGGATAAAACCAGGAAGAAGCTTTACCGTGAGAGATATTGTTGCTATCATGGATCCTGTAGCTCCTTGCAGCTCCTGGTTGATGGGAAGAGTAATTAAAACCTATCCTGATAAAAATTGACTTGTTCGATCAGTCCAACTGATGACAAAAACAGGCCAGTTGGACAGGCCTGTGTCCAAAATCTTTTTACTACTAGATGTCGGTGTGCATCAGTGGTGCAGGTGAAAGCCACACTGCATCACATGGCATTTAAACTCCTGAATAAGGTTGAATCAGAAAGGGATAGGTGGCGGGAATATATGGTTCTTACCATAGAACCAATGCATTGTAAACTCTGTAAACACATCTCATTAAATGGAAAAAAAGTGCATTGTTTTAATATGCATGAAGAACAACTTACCACCTTTCCTGTGCTTATAGGAAAACCACACAAAAAAACAGAGAGAGAGAGAGATTTCAGTTCGCTTTGACTTGAATACACCCAGAGAGAGAGAGAGCGAGAGAGAGAGAGTGGGATAGTTCACTTTCAGTGTTATCAAATTTCAGTCTCTTGATTTTAATTAAAAAGTATTTTGTTGTTCAAATGTGGTAATAACCTAAACATTGTTGTTACTTGAAATTGTTTATTGTGTTACATTTAAAATGTGTTACTTTACCCTGTCTCTGCACAAACAAAATAAAGAAATTGGCAAAATTATGTTAAATAATTCTTTTAATACATTTTAAAACTGTCCATGTGGACTGTTGCAACCGTCCCCTGTTGTGGGGTAATTTGCAACATTTGACTTTGTCTATTCAAGTAGAAATTGTATGTACACATGTTACAGCAGTGTGGGTGGATAGCTGACAGATGTGGGTTTATTGTAATAAATTATTGGCTTTCCAATATAAACAGTCACATAACCTGCTTTCTGGAATACACCCCAGAAACTGAACACACTGAAAACAAAACAAAAACTTAGCATAACTGTGATAATTTAAAATTATATTAAAATAATAATAATAATAATATTTTTTGTAATTATTAAAATGTTGGTGATGATGAATGTGTAATGATGAAGGCTTAAACGTTAAAGTGCACAGCAGTTTTACCCTCTGATATGAGATTTTGCATAGTTATCCTATCAAGTTTTATTCATATCGAAATAAGAACAGAAGATAAAACAGATAATGTGGCTTCTTATTCAAACGGCTCTTATGCAAACTGCTCTTATGCAAACTGCTCTTTAATAACCTTGCAGAAATAAATACTGGAGCTGTTAAAATTTACTACATAATACAATAGGTAGCTATTCACTAATAAACTAATAAACAAAGTTCTCTAATAAACACACTGTAAATCCTAACACACACAAAAATGAATTGGTTGGAGTAGTGCTAACTTAAATTATACAAATTAGTTCAATCAGAATAACTTTTATGAGTATTTAGAACTTTTTTGTCTTTTGAGTTCAGAAAACTAATACATTTTAAGTAAGTTGAATTGTTTAATTGTTTTGAGTTCTATGAAATTGTTTCTTTTCATTTAGACAAACGTAAATTGAACTGAAACTGGGCTGGTATTTCTATTTCCCAGCTTACTTTGCACTTAAAAGGGAGAGTAAATGCTAAAATTAAGTGTTATGTAATGTTTATTTGTGCCAGATTAATGTTAAGTGGGAGATTTAGAAGTGTTAATGTTGATTTTAGGAGAATTACCATTATGAGGACATGTGGTGCACGCGGCTTGGTTTGAGAACAATTTTAAATACTTTATAGTGCTGCACTCATACAGCAAGTGTTACTTTCTACTGTTGTTAACATGTTAGAAAATACCGTGAAACTTCAAATAGCCCGGGCTTTTATTTTCCCAAATCACTGAACTGCACCGGCTTGTATTTGAGACAGGCGTCTATATGAGACAGACCTTTAACTTAGTGTTGTGATATTGTTCATTGAGTGTAGGCCTAGAGATAACAATCCAAATAGCATACGCTAATAGATGGAAAGCATGACAGTAGGTTACCACATTATATTACATTTTATTTATAATTCGAATGTGTTTAACAAATCAGTTAATGTAATAATTAGCCTAGTATATTACCGCATGTCTAAAGGGGTTCACACACCGGACGAGAAGCACAGCGCTGCACCGCGTCTAGGACAACTCAAGGTATCGCTCACCGGACGCGCACTTTATGGCCAGCAATATTGTTATGTTTAAGGACATTATGGAATTAAGATAATGTCTGTACGATGTTATGATTGTACTGTACAATTAAATACAATCGTTGCGAAGTCTGCAGTCTGAACACTTTACCTCAGAGCATCCGTTAACTGAATACATTGAGAATATCATAATACCTCGAGTTGTCATAGACGCGGCGTGGCGCTGCGCTTCTCGTCCAGTGTGCGACCCCCTTTAGATTATTGGCAACATAAAAAAACGAAACGGTGTGACAGCCATGGGATGAACAATACAATTTAGGTAATAGGTAATATCCATTGAGCCTATGAACTTGTTGCCCGAAAACACATCAACAAGAAAGAATGAAGGCTACCCTGTGTACCCTGCTGTGCGAGTAAACATCACTCCTCTGATCTCAATAGGTGCTCTAGCGACAGATGCTAGAGGCTGCAGTCTTTAGCCTCCTTGTTAGAGCGCCTGACTCTCATGCCGGAGACCCGGGTTCGAGGCCCGCTCGGAGCGGGTTGAGTGGGACCCGGGTGGTGGGGTTACAATGGTGCCGTGACCTTTCAAGGATTGGTCTGAAGATCGACGTCAGCTCGTTCGCCGTGGGAAGCTGCATTCACTCACCTTTTACCGTGGTCAATGGTGCCGTGACCTTTCAAGGATTGGTCTGAAGATCGACGTCAGCTCGTTCGCTGTGGGAAGCTGCATTCACTCACCTTTTACCGTGGTCAGGTATTCCCTTGGACTGCATCCTGATGTTCATTTTTTTTTTTCATTATAACAGCATTTAAGAGAGTGCTTTACTGTTGTGCAATTGATTGGTGATTTATGTGATTATCTAGATCTTTTTTTTTTTTTTTTGGTGCTCTTCCGGTTTAACCATTAAGATTTAAGTTTATTGTTTTTTTTACTCTCATTTTTTTTGTGTGTATCGAGTGAACTGAAATATGGCAGAGGGTTACACGTTATGTAGATCGTGCCATGCCAAGCCAAGTTGAGCAGAATCCAGAGCGTATGCGGTGCATATTTTTTTCCATACCCATGTTAACAGATTAGAGCTTTCACACTGCACACGCATGCAGTCCGTCGATCCGTTCCAGGAGCGGTGTGTATACAGCAGTGCAGAGATCGTTTCCGCACCGAGTCTATTTTTGCTGTTCTGCAGCGCATTGTTCACATTAAAATAGACATAGATTGACAAGAAACTGTATTAATTTCATCATATACGCATAATTACAGTTCATGTGTTCTAAAGTTACTAATTACAGGGTCAAGAAAAACAAAAAAAGTATGATTATAGTCCCAAAAGTTGCAAAATGCCATCATATATGATTTTTCCCCCTCAAAAATACATGATAGATTTTGGGGAGGGGGCAGGGGGAAAACTACATGTAAAACAAAGAATCACAATGATTACAATTAATGTTCATACTGTTTCAGTCTTAAACAATGTCAAAGTTAACGTTTGGGTTCAAAATTACTTAGTTGTTTTTGATTTTGTGGCACACAGAAAATGCGGATCAGTAGCGCACTGCACACGCAGCATATGTGAAAGCATATATATAGCGTGTGCTGCTCCTGTACCGTATACGCACCGCAACACGCACCGCATACGCAGTGTGCAAGCTAGGTGAGTCCATTACAGCTAAGATAAAATCTGACAGGTGCACACACAACACCAGTACCTGTACATCCCTCAGAGTTGACATTACCTAACATCAAGGTTGTCATGCAGTCATATGTAAGAGAGTCTCCTATATTCAGGGCTCAGACAAATTCACAGTTCATGAGTGGGAAAATCTTATGACTCTGTATTTAAAGAAACAAGCTATTCCAGTGATTGAGCATTCACAAGAAGTCCTGGCAAAGCTTATGGGCAAAGCAGGGGATGTGGTGAGGATAAAGCTGCGTAACACATCTATTAATCATGCTGCAAATCCCCATGTGATTTTTGATATTTTGAAACAACACTTTAGCGAACTGACTTACTCAAACATTCCGTTAGCAGATTTCTACAATACATTGCCCATGCCAGGTGAAGATGCTATGGAATATTGGATACGGCTAAACAAAACAATTGATGTAGCGGATGAGTATCTGAAAAGGCAGGGCCGAAGCATTGATGACCCGGGTCATGCAGTCAGCATGATGTTCATCAAATACTGCCCAGACCAGTCTCTTGCAGGTGTTTTCAAGTTCAAGTCTGCAGAGAAATGGTCGGCAGGTGAGATCCAAGAGAGGCTTGATGAGCACATGCAGGGACAGAAAACTCAGGCTGCAACTGTTAGGCCACTTAAATCGAGCACAGTGGAGCACAGAGTCCATTTCCAGTGTCATGTGCCTATAGCTGATAGTACACCTGCCCCAAACACCACTGTACCTTCGGCCCCATCTCCGGTGCCCATGACTACTGCGAGTGTTGACAATGTCGGCATGAGGAGTTTGGTGAACTTGTTAGACCGGCTGGTTACACAGCACAAGTGCCAGCTAACCCCAGAGTGCAAGCCGCAGTGCCTCACTCTTCTCAAAAGATGTGCATGGTTTGTAAGAGGGGTCTGATCATTCCAGGCCTGGTGGACAGGTACACCAGTTAAACTAGAGAACCCACACCTTGGGAGGGGCGGTGTGGGTATCATGGATGAATCCCTCTTTGATACACATGACCCAGCTCACTTATATGAGGACTGCTGTGCCAAAGCACCTAAGGGGACCCGAATAGTTATTCAAGCCACATAGAGTAAGCATTCAGTGAGTTGTTTTATGCTACTGTTCTTGTCAATCACAGTGTGCAGCTCAAAGGCATGTTGGACTCTGGCTCTATGGTGTGTAGCATCAGTAAACATGTGATAGAGAAACTCAACTCTGCTGGTGTTTTGCCTGAGAAGCAGCACGCTAAAGAAAATATCGTTTTGATCGGCTGTGGTGGTCTGCAGACTCGGCCAGAGGGTTTTTACGACTTGGAGATACAGCTTTACGGAGCTTGCTGTGTTGTACCTACATTGGTTGTGCCTGCTCAGCATAATGATCTCATATTGGGCTCAAAAGTCATCAAACACATGATTTGTGTTCTGAAGGGTGATAATGACTATTGGAGCATGGCTTTCAGACCTGAGCATCAGTCTAATCCCGATGTTGAACAGTTCTTGTCGATGTTCACCAATGTCAAGTGATGGAGAGGGAGTCCTGACAAAATAGGCACTGTCAAGCTCACTCAAGCAGTGATACTTCTACCCAGGCATGAACACTTGGTTTGGGATAGACTCCCTACTAGCGTGCCGATGTCTCCTGGAAGCATTGTTGTCGTAGAGCCAACCAACTCCAAAGCCAAGCCACGAGGTGTTCTAGTGGGCCGTCTTGTCACACCTCTCTGGGGTAATAGATGGGTGCCAATGACAGTTGTTAACCCATCTGACAAAGCTGTCACACTGAAGAGAAATTGCAAATTGGCTGAAGTGTTCCCATGCTTGGCAATCAACGATTTAGCTGCTTCTCAGGGTCTACATGTGGCTTCAGAGAAACAACCAGACATAGACAACAAACAGCCAGACATTGTGATACAGCAATCTCATACGGAGAAACAAGTGGATGACATACTGCAACAGCAACTTGACACATCGCCCAGTGCCTATTTAGCTGGTCAGCCGACCAAAAGCCTGTCAGAGCTTAGGTGATATTGACATAGACGTATGTCAGGTCAGTAAAGACTGTAAGTCCAGGCTCACACAGCTATTAATTGAGTATCAAGACATATTTTCCAAGCACTCATTGGACTGTGGTGAGGTCAAGGGATACACACACCGAATTCATCTCACCGACGATCGGCCTTTTCTCTTGCCGTACAGGAGAGTCCCTCCTGCCCACTATCAGAAATTGAGGCAGGTTCTCACTGATATGAAGGAAAAGGGAATTATCAGGAAGTCCTCAAGCGAGTATGCTTCGCCACTGGTGATGGTTTGAAAGAAAGATGGTGGGTTGCGGATTTGCACTGATTTCAGGTGGCTGAATGCCCAAACCTTAAAGGACGCCCATCCCTTGCCGCACCAGTCTGACTGTTTGGCTGCTCTTGGTGGCAAATGCCTCTTTAGCACGATGGACCTCACTTCTGGCTTCTTCAACATCCCAATGCACGAAGACGACAAGAAGCACACAGCTTTCACAACCCCCCTTGGACTGCACGAATATAATCGCATGCCACAGGGACTGTGTAACAGTCCAGCGTCCTTCATGAGGATGATGATTGGGATTTTTGGGGACATGAACTTCACGAAACTCCTGTGTTATCTTGACGATCTTCTTGTCTTTGCATCGTCAGAGTGCATCACTCTGCACAGTGTTCCAGAGGTTGGGGGAGAATAACTTGAAACTGGCTCCGAAGAAGTACCATCTGCTTCGAGAACAAGTCGGATTCCTTGGATATGTCATTAATGGCGAGGGTGTGGCGGTCGATCCTGCCAAAGTGGAGGTCATCACCAGGATGACAGTACGAGACCTCATGGAAGACGATGAGTGCACACCTTCTGTCTGGAGAATCAAATCTTTCCTTGGCATGGTATTCTACTACCAGCATTTCATCCCAAACTGTTCCTCTATTGCAAAGCCCTTGTTTGCACTTCCGGCTGGACAGAAGAGGCGGGGACGGTCAGCTAGAGATAAGAAGCCTCTCGGTGCTTATCGCAAGCTTACTCCTGCAGGCTGGTCGACGGAATGTGGGATTGCTTTTGATCGATTGAAGACCATGCTGTTGGGATGTGTTGTGCTGGCTCATCCGGACTTTGGGAGGGCGGTAATGAAATCTAGAGCGATATGGGACCAGGGTCTCGAAGGGACAGGCAGTGGTTGAAGTCACGAGCCATGAGTGGCCACCAGAATCGTTGCTTGACTAAAAAGCTAGTGCGGTTAACTCCTGGATGACAAGCCACGTTGGAACAATGACCCCACTGAATGACGTCAGACCGTAATCCCTCCGGCACAAACAAACGACTCGGTGGGCAGCAGGGCGGAGGCATTACCCCTTTTAAGGCCGTCTTGACCTTCGACTCGACCTCCCATACGAATGTGGAGATAAATAGAGTCTTGGGTAAAATACACTCGGGAGTAGATGGGCGTTCAGAACGATCAAAAATGCGCGACAAAGAATCTGTGTTCTTGGAATTGATGTTCTTGGAACCCGGGCGGTACGAGAGAGTAAAATCAAAACGTTCAAAAAAAAGTGCCCACCGAGCCTGCCTGGAGTTCAATATTTTGGCAGTTGTATTACAAATTCTTATGATCGGTCCAGACGATAAAATGTACCCCCGACCCCTCTAACCAGTGACGCCATTCCTCCAACGCTAACTTGACTGCCAAAAACTCCCTTTTACCAATGTCATAATTGCGTTCGGCAGGGGACAAACGATGAGACAAAAACGTGCACGGATGCATCCTGTTGTCTGTGGGAGAACGCTGGGATATCACTGCACCTACCCCCACCTCTGACACGTCGACCTCCACCACGAACTGATGTGATATATCAGGGGCAATGAGGATGGGGGCTGAAACAAAGCGGCCTTTCAGTTTGGCAAACGCAGCCTCAGCTGCGTCTGACCACCTGAACGTAGTTCTGGGGGAGGTCAAAGCGGTCAGAGGCGCGGCTAGTTGGCTGAAGTTGCGAATAAACCGCCGGTAAAAATTGGCAAACCCCAGAAACCTCTGTAGGGCCTTACGGGAATCTGGATTTGGCCAATCCACCACAGCCTTAATCTTCTCAGGATCCATACGTATTCCCTCAGTCGACACAATGTATCCTAGGAAAGGAACAAACTGTGCATGAAAGTCACATTTCTCTGCCTTGACAAAAAGCCCATTCTCTAGCAACCTCTGAAGCACTCGTCTGACATGCTGCACGTGTTCCTGGAGAGAGGATGAAAATATCAATATGTCATCCAGGTAGACATATATGAACTGGTCGACCATATCTCGCAGCACGTCATTGACGAGTGCCTGGAAGACTGCTGGGGAGTTGGACAACCCGAAAGGCATGACCAAGTATTCAAAGTGCCCCTGGGGCTATTGAAAGCAGTCTTCCACTCATTCCCTTTCCTAATGCGGACCAAATGATAAGCGTTACGCAAGTCCAATTTAGTGAAGACAGACGCTCCCTGCAACCTCTCGAAAGCTGAAGACATCAACGGCAAAGGATAGGTATTCTTTACCGTGATGCTGTTCTGCCCTCAGTAATCAATACAAGGTCGCAGAGAACCATCCTTCTTCCCCACAAAAAAGAACCCCGCCCCCGCTGGAGAAGAGGAATGGCGGATGAACCCTGTTGCTAGAGAATCAGAAATATATTTCTCCATAGCCTCCCTTTTTGGGACAGAAAGCGAATATAATTTGTCCTCAGGCGGAGACTTACCTGGCAGTAAATCTATAGCACAGTCATAGGGACGATGCGGAGGAAGAGAAGCAGCTCGAGACTTACTGAACACCTCCTTCAGGTCTAGGTACTCCATGGGCACGTTAGATAAATCCACTGCCTCCTCCTGAAACACAGAAAGACAGGACTCATGACATTTACGGCTCCACTCCAACACGGATCTTTGTTGCCAGTCTATTTTGGGATTGTGATCGATAAGCCAGGGGTGTCCAAGAACAATGGGTGCGAGTGGAGAGTCCAGTCGTTCTACCCGGGTTAGTCGTGCATCCACTCGAAGAGCCAGATCCACCAGTCCGTTAAGCGAAGTGGGCCGGGCCAGGGCGTAGATTTTCCTCTGAACCCGGTCAGCCAGCCCATGCAGGAACATGTCCCACTGCGCCGCCTCGTTCCACTGATACTCTGCCGTCAAGTTTGTATTTCATAATGTAGCCTATACTTGATAGGCTTCTAAGCAAGTCATGATGTGATGTGATATCTTTACAAATGTTCATATCTTTAGGTAATGCAAATTTTCTTCATATCAATTAAAATGACGATAGCCTATATATTTTACAGCACACTAGCTTAAGTTTATATGAGATCGATCGAGAGCCACTGATCTTTCAAGAACTTTTTGAGTCGTTCTTCATATTCCTAATCATCTGAGAATGAGGATTGCATTTCTCCTGCTGGCTCTTCTGATTGGTGTTCACACCTTTGCAATTAAGGAAAAACCAAATTCAAAAAATCATCAAGATATCACAAGAATAGCCATTTTACGTGCAACTGCAAAAGTCTGCAACGACAAACTTAATCAGACTGAAGGCTTCGAAAAGGTATGAATGACCTTTGTGTGTGAGAGAGTAGAATTAATAAATTATACACAGCCAAAACGGTAACACTTTACTTGAAGGGGTGTGCATAAGACTGACATGACACCTTCATAACTATGACATAGCACATGTCATGAATATGAAGGAGCTTTTATGCATGTTTATTATAACTGTCATTGAGGCCGTGTGTCCACCAAAGCGTTTTTAGTCAGCTGATAACGCTAGACGCTCTGCTGAAAACGACGAGATGTGCGCGCTTGAGAGCATTTTGGCAGTGGAGCGTTTTTTCAGTTGAGACGATTCGTTGCTATGATACAGAATATCCACAGCACAGTTTACTTGTAACTGATTTCGCAGATATGTTTTATACTAAAAATGTATTTTTCATCCATTTTGTTCGGTTAGCTCTGCTGGTTGACGTCTTTGTACAGAAATAATGTTGTGACAGTTGGTCAGTGTGATATTAGTCCCGCCCCTCCTCCACTGTGATTGGACGGCTGGGTAAAAAGTGACAGTGATGAGTGCTGCGTTTTACTCAAAGTTGAACCTTTTTCAACTCTCGGCGACCAGTAAAAACACCGCGCGCTCAGCGCTTCAGCGTGAAAAAAACGCTCAGCGCCTCGTTGCGCTCATGGCGTTCAAAAAACGCGGCGCTCCCATTGAAAACAATTGGAAATATACGCCAGATGCGTGAAAAAAACGCTTTGGTGGACACACGGCATAAGTGTCATTCACTCTATTATGACATTTTAATGCAAATATGACATTGTTTGAAATGTGTTTGTTATGACAACTTGACATAAACCAAAACACCATAAACTGTCAGTGTCTTTGTCATGACAACTTAATATTAAATTAAATTTAACTGTCATGTTAAACTGTCATGTGGTTGATTTTGACATTGGCTGTCATGAGACCATTATAACTGTCATTAATATTTTTCTTGACCTCAACTACAGTGGTACAAATTGAAATTGTCATTAAAAAGTTATAATGGCTTCATTACAGCCAATGTCAAAACCAACCATCTTATAGTTTAATGTAATGTTAACCAATAAAGCTAAGTGGTTTCTTAAAGGATAATTCTGGTATTTAGCACTTTGAGACTATTTTCTACACTCAAAAAAATGATATGTTGGCTTTAATTAACTTTTTTATGTAAACAGGTTCCTCATAACTGGGTTACGTTAAACAAACACAATTTGTTCATGTAACTTCAACATAATGGAGTTAATGGAGTAATTTTAAGCGACTCAATTAAACTCTGAGCAGAGTTAAAGGTCCTGTTCTTCATGTTTTTTTGAAGCTTTGATTGTGTTAACAGTGTGCAATATAACATGTGTTCATGTTTCGCGTGTAAAAAAACACAGTATTTTTCTCACAATTTACTTATCTGTATACCACTGTTTTCACTGTCCAAAAAACGGCCTGATGACTTCCTTGTTCTATGAAGTCCGTCCTTTAGAAATACATAACGAGTTCTGATTGTGCCAGCGGTTCCTGTGTTATGATTCGACAGCAGCTTAACGCACTTATCCATAAATTGGAGATGCATGCGCTGACACTACAAACAAAACTCTTCCTCTTCTCCATGAGAGCGCAACAAGACCACGCCCCCTTTTTTGTGTATTCCTGTGGGCGGAGATTAGTCAAAAAACTGTTCTAGTTACATCATTTAAAAAGGAAGAAGAGGGATGTAGTCCAAACCGGCCGTTCGCTGTAGGCTTTGAAAGGAGACTTCTGTTAAATAAAATATCTCGCTAGGCATTGAACTTTGAGCTTTATAATTTTACAGGTATTATTTATGCTTTAACAGCAACATTACACACTAACTGAAGTTTGAAAAATGGAATCGCGAAGAATGGGACCTTTAAAGTTAATGAGATAATTAAGTTAATAATTGAGTGATGATTGAGCATTATTGAGGACACCTGATGTTAACAAGCAGAATCTCTGAAGGAGAAAACCAGAATTTTAGTCACCATTATGGAGATCAGTGTGTGTTTTAGTTGGGCTGTTGAACCTCACATCAGTAACTTTATATTTTGTTTGGCTGGTGTATTTGAGTTTAATAGCCAGATGAACAAGTAAAAAAGGTGATCTGATGGTGTTGGTTGTGTTTTAACATAATCATTGTTTCACAACTATGATAATAACAACTATCTTATTTAGATATTCTGTTGACAGTGAGAGAGACAAGGTCAACCGAGTGAAATGTAACAAAAGACTAACTCGCAATTCAGTGCGGTCAATATGACCGTCTATGGCCGAAATAGGTAAATATGTACATTTGTTTTTTTGCCTTATGTGTAATTTATATGAAAAACATTTGAAATGAAAATACAGACACTTTTAGGAAAAGTCAGGAACCAGCAGGATTTTTTTTTTTTAACAAAGTTATTGCAGATATAAAATTCAAAACGGTCAAAATTACCGTCATGGCCGTTCTAGTGTTAAGGACATGTTTGTGCATGCTCATAGACAGCCACTCTGAAGCGGTCAGAGGCGATTCTAAAATAGTCAAAAAGTCGAGACAGGACCCATCGTCAAAATTTCTGTGTCCACCACTCTAGTTCATCCAAAACAAACTAGAAAATAGACTCAAAGTGCTAAATACGGGAATTATCCTTTAAGTTTGATCATTAATCTGCTGTCATGTTTATGACATATTTATTACAGGTTGTGTTGTCTTAGTTATGTCAAGTTGTCATGAAAAAGACATCTCAAACAATGTCATATTTGCATTAAAAATGTCATAATTGAGTGAATGACAGTTAAAGGGATAGTTCACTTTGAAATTAATTTTTGATATGTTTTAGCTTACCTCAAGGGCATCCAAGATGTAGGTGTCTTTGTGGCCGCAGTATTTTCAATTTTGATATTTTTAGGTCAAAACCGTTCTTGTCTGTCAGTCATATAATGCAGGCAATAGGGGTTCACCTTAAAAAGCATACACAGAGAAGTCCAAATTAAACATGATTTAATGACTCGTAAACGTAAGTACACATTGATGACCTAAGACACGAAACGAGTGGTTTTTGTGAAAAAACGAACAGTATTTATATAGTTTTTACCTCTTGTAAACACAGCCACGTCCAAGTGATCTGAGAGGTCGCGAGCGCTTCGTTCTTTTCCGGAAAACACCGGAAGTGAAACCTCGCGCGTGTACATCACTCATTGTTTACACAGAACAGAGATTGTAGGTAAGACGGCTAATTAAAAGGGTACTAATTTGCGCTTATCCGGGATGTTTAAACCGTCGTAAATGAAAACAATTACAAAAAAATAAAAAAAATAAAACAATTGTATGAGTGACGTACACGCGCGAGGTTTCACTTCCGGTGCTTTCCGGAAATGAACGAAGCGCGTGCGACCTCTCAGATCACTTGGACGTGGCTGTGTTTACAAGAGGTAAAAACTATATAAATACTGTTCGTTTTCTCACAAAAACCACTCGTTTCGTGTCTTAGGTCATCAATGTGTACTTACGTTTACGAGTCATTAAATCATGTTTAATTTGGACTTCTCTGTAAATGCTTTTTAAGGTGAACCCCTATTGCCTGCATTATATGACTGACAGACAAGAACGGGTTGACCTAAAAATATCAAAATTGAAAATACTGCAGCCACAAAGACACCTACATCTTGGATGCCCTTGAGGTAAGCTAAAACATATCAAAAATTAATTCCAAAGTGAACTATCCCTTTAATGACAGTTATCATAAACATGCATAAAACCTCCTTCATATTCATGACATGTGTCATGTCATGGTTATGAAGGTGTTATGTCAGTCTTATGCACACCCCTTCAAGTAAAGTGTTACCGACACCTGATGTTAACAAGCAGAATCACTGAAAGAGGAAATCTAATTTTTAAGTAACCATTATGGTGATCAGTGTTTGCTTTAGTTGTGCTTGTGACCCTTAAACTATTAACATTAGATTGTGTTTGGTTGTTTAAACTGAGTTATAACAGCCAGATAAACAAAGAGAAAAAGTGATCAGGTGGTGTTGATTATGTTTTTACATATTCATCATTTAACCTGAATCACTGAAAACCATTCAAAGTCTAATCTCTAGTTTATATGTATGTGGTTGATTACAGCATAAGAACCAGAATGGTTAATATAATCCAAATGATTTCTTAAAAGTTGTTCTGATAAAAAAAAAAATCTATCTTTTAGGCACACACTGGCAAGGTGCGGTGTGGGCAGAAGAAAAAGAAGGAGGAGTCCAAAAGTTCCAATGTGAATACCTTACTACAAATAAACTTCAGACAGGTAAATACAGGCAGGGTTATATACACACACACACACACACACACACACACACACACGCTAACTAGAACTAGAGCTGAACTGAAATGACTTAAATACAGACACAAATGAACAATAATGAGGTGAGTACAGGTGACAAGGATGATGATGATGACAGGCAGGTGCGGGTAAATGAGAGAGTGAGTGCAGGTGTGAAGACAAGAGGGATGGTGGGAAGAGTATTGCAGACGATGACAGGGTAGTGCAGACGAGGACTGTGACAGTACGCCCCCTCCCAAAAAGGCTCAACCTTGTGCCGTAATACATCAACAAGGGTGGAGGGTGAGTGCCCTGAAGGCTGACAAGGGCGTGGCCAATCAGGGGCAGGAAGCCTCCAGGGTGGAGCAGGCTGTGCAGGACGACCCTTCAGGTGGCCATGGTGGAGATGACCCTTCAGGTGGCCACACTCAAAAAAAGGATGTTTTGGCTTTACTTAACTTTTTTATGTAAACAGGTTCCACCGGTTCCGAGGGCTGGGCGATATATCGCATCACATTGTTATGTGCATCTCGTCAGTAAAGCCGGTTCCTTGATTAGTAGTAAATCACCTTCACCTGCTTTCAGATGGAGCGGCATTTACTACAAAGAGCCGTAGTTTTCCCCCGTAGTTTTCAGCGGATTTCCCTCGATAGCTGGGGCGTTTACACTGGGGAAAAAATCATGGTTCAGCATTTGGTTTCAACCTATACTCATAGTCATCGCCACCTGTAAGCTCTTTCAGTAGCTGTGGTCATCATGTCAGTATTTTATTTTCAGAGTTGCCTAATTCGAGATGTATTGTGGTAAAAATAGCAACAGATAGCGCAAGTAGCTCACAGAGTGCATCCATTTTACGTCATCAGAACACGATATGATCTTTTAAAAATAAAATAAATCTTTGATGGGTTTTCTACTACATATTTCAGTAATAGGCATCATTTTCATTATTTTAAATGGACTGCATTTATATAGCGCTTTCACAGACTCAATGGCCACCAAAGCGCTTTACAATTTGCCTCACATTCACCCATTCACTCTCTCATTCATACACCGACGGGCGACTACAGCCATGCAAGGCGCCACTCAGCTCATCGGGAGCAGTTGGGGTTAGGTGTCTTGCTCATGGACACCTCGACACTTGGTCAGGTGGAACCGGGGATTGAACCACCAACCTTCCGGTTTGTAGACAACCTACATGAACCACTGAGCCACTGCCACCCCGCCATGCATGTCTTAATACCCAGGGATCCCTTTTAAGTGAATGTACAAGGGTCAAGAGCCCAACTAAAGCAAACACTTATCACCATAACGGTGGCTTACAATTTGTGATTTTTCTCCTTCATTGATTCTGCTTGTTAACATCAGGTTTCTTCAATAATGCTCAATCACTCAATTCAACACTTAATTATCTAATTAATTTTAACACATGCTTCAGTGTTCATTTAACACTCTTGACTGTGGAGTCAAAAAACTCCCAGGAGAGGCAACTTAACACTTGAGTTTTTACTGTGTTGAGCTGCAATTAAAAAATATAATGCACAAACATTGGTTCCAACAAACAACCATTGATAGACAGCTTAAAAAAATAATGAAATATGTAAATATAAAATCAAATAAAAAAATCAATACCAGACACTGTGACCATGATGATGATGGATATATTTTATAAAAAAAGGTGTATCAAACTAAGTAGTGCAATTATTTAAAATTCATCTGATGTTCACATCAATCTGACAACTAACGAGACATTTTGTGTGTGTTTTCACTTTAGCCAAAACCACTGAATACTGAGACACTGGCAAGGTCCTGCAAAAAAGACGCATATGCTAGTAACTTTGAAACAGGCATAAAAATCATATCCTATTACAATCTACAAACAGACACTCTCCATCCTTTGAGTGATAAATATCATTTTCACGGTGAGGCATTTCGGGACGGTAAATTACTCATAATTAAGGGACTGGAGGACATCACAACTTACATGAAAAAGGAGAATTTTGAAGATGCACGAAAGACGCTTGGGCAAATCCTGCACACTTTACAGGTGAGTCAGACGCAAAGCTGTGATTAATATATATGATCAATATGACTGACAGATTTCAGTTACACCAGGCCCGACCCTAACCAATTTGGTGCCCTAGGCAAGATTTTAAGTGGCGCCCCCGCGCCCCCTTGCATCACAGTACAGCACTTGCAATGTATTTTTCAGATACAAATTATATATAATTCATATATTAGTAATAATTTAAATTGTATTGTCATTACAATGAAATTCTAATTAGCAGAATGCAAAAGAATCAGTAAACTGCAGTATAATATTGCTCGTGGGAATGCTAAGTTATGCTCTAACATTAATGATGTGCACTTACAGCCACAGGTGTAAATTTGAACATGATAAACACACTTTATAGACAATATGAGCTGTAATACAGTTAACAGCTGGCGTTACAACTATGGAATTATTATTATGATTATTAATGGTATTTTGATTGATTATTACAACCTGGGAAAACGTGAGATAATGATGTCAATGAAATTAACATTAATACACCTGCTGATTAGATCTAATATTTACACATTTGTCCGAGGAAGGTACTCATATTACTATTTTCCATAATAATAGCGCTAGGCTTATCTGTTAGAACCATTGACTGTTAATATTTTGGTTAGAACTAGCAGATAGCGCTAGTTATTTATAGATTAGCTAACCATGTATGCTAATGACTAATGGCATTATTGATCATCGATCTGTAACATCAAAATAATATCATAACATAATCTTTACTGTAACATCACCTTTGTCTTTGTCGCGTTTTTCCTCCTCTTCTTTTCTTTTTTTCCTCCCCTGGGCACCAGATAATTTGGGATGATTTGACATATTAACTTTTTTTGACGCAATAAAAAAGAAAACCGAATGGCGGGTAAAAGAAGTCTGATTGGTGGAGGTGGTTTCCCATTCTGCTTTGTGGTGCCTCATGTTTTGTTCTGCACCGTGAACTAAGTGTATATGTGTGATCCCTCCAACTCCACCCTGGTCACGTTAAAGTAAGAATTTATTAGAAAAATTTGATCACAAAAAAACAACAACAAGAAAGTCAATGCCATGTAAATCCCATAATTGCTCTGCAGTGTTAATGAAGTACAATAAATGCGGAAAGTTCCTTTCGCGGCTCTGGCGCCCCCCTATACTGCCTATGCCACGGGCCGGCCCTGAGTTACACCTCAAAAGTTAGATTTATATTAAATTGATCATATGAACTGAAAGTTTGAACATCTATTAACTCACACATGTGTCGTGATGAAAGGATTTCTACAGCCACAGTAACTGGATTGAGATGGGATACACCGAACCCTGCACTGCCCTGATCAATTTAGAAGAGAACATACCCAACCCTGCAGGTGTGTGTGATTGTGTGTGTGTGTGTGTGTGTGTGTGTGTGTGTTGTGTGTGTGTGTGTGTGTGTGTGTGTGTGGTGTGTGTGTGTGTGTGTGTGTGTGTGTGTGTTGGTGTGTGTGTGTGTGTGTGTGTGTGTGTGTGTGTGTGTGCATTCTGTTAGATCAGGGTAAGGTGTCGTACCATTTTAGCCTCGCGTGTGCAGATGTGCGCATATGAAACATGTAAAATGCAATAAAATGAGTTTGTCTTCCTTCCAGATGAGAAAACTGAAACCTGTGAAAGTGACACTAAAGACACAAACACTGGGGCAAAAATTAAGGATAACATTTTACAAGATAAGATTCTGACATCAGGATACTGGGGAATTAGAAAAAAAAAGGGTAACAATCTTTATTCATTATTTGTATTACTTTATATATAGGCTTTAAAATCATCAGCTAAAAACAGGAACAATTAAAAGATACCATCAGCAACTGTATACAGTGTCGGCCCAGATCCGGCCCACATCTGGTACACAAGGATTCCACACGTACCAGATGTGAGCCGGATTTGGGCCGACACTATTTTGCTGCATGTCTCAAATCATCATACTGAATATTATTATTTATTTTTTTTGACAGGTAAGTGCAGCCATGGAGGTACTCTAGACTTCACGACTGGCTTTAGGAGAAGCTGGGATGGTATAAATAAGGATGCCACTGATTCCAGTCACGGTTCACTGCATAATAAAGCTGCAGATGTGGCCATCGCTGCCAGTGTGCAACTACTGGAGAAGATCTGGAAGAGTAATGATGAGCTCACCTTCTACAGGTATACATGGGGCATTAACTAACTTGAGTTAAAATCGCCCTATCATCCTACACTGTTAAAAAAAGTGACATTTTCGGTAAAAAAAGTCAGCTTGGTGCCAGCTTGGAAGCTAGGAAGTCTCACAATTATGGCAAAGAAAGTGCAGTCAAAATTCCCAGTACCTGTACCTGCATATACAGTCAGCGCATGCAAACAAGGCAAAAAAAGGTGATGTCACTCCATGCACTGCGCTCCACTCCGCTTGGCGCTGGTAAACGCGTCCTCCAGCTGAGCGGTCGGCATCACGCGTTCATGTGTTTTGGGGACGTGGCTTTGGAAGGAGCCCAGAAGGGAAGGGGTGGGAGTTTCTCTGTTGGATACTTTCAAAATCCAGCAGTTTTCTGTTAGTTTCTCAAACCTACCTACCCTGCCTTTAACAAGCAGAATCACTGAAGGAGAAAATCTCATTTTCGAAGTCACCATTATTGTGATCAGTATTTGCTTTAGTTGGGCTCTTGGCCCTTAAACTATTAACATTAGATTGAGTGTGGCTGCTGTAACTGAGTTACAACTGTCAGATGAACTAAGAGAAAATATGTTCAGGTGGTGATTATTATGTTTTGACATAATCATCGATTGACCAGAACCACAAAACTCATTTAGAGAGTTAAGTACAGGCAGGAGCCATCTTTGGAAAACTTCCTCGACCAGTCAAATCATGAACACCGAGCCAAGTGCGCTGGTGAGATGTGAACGAGCCAGAACTTGGCTCGGCGTTCATGATTCGACTGGTCGAGACTGTTTTCCAAAGATGGCTCCTGCCTGTATACGCGCAGTGTACTGTCTTTATAAAATATCTTCTTATTAAACTGTCTGTACACTTACAACGTTCTTAATGCTTCAGTTTAAAAGTAGGGACTCTGATTATGCTACTGTGTTAGTGTTGGGCTATTTTGAGCCTTGTTAGTGGTATTAACTAGTGAATTTTATTTTCATTACTCTATGCCCCATATACTAGCGTTATAAGCTAAACAGTTTTTAGAGATAAAACTCTTTACATTCGATAATCATGAAAACAAATCTCAGAGAACGGTTGACTATGTACCAATGTGTAATTAGACCAAAGATCATCTGACAGCAATAGTCAAAGTAATTATGTCTAAATTAGACCATAAATGATGTTGAAAATATGTCCACAATTATGTCCACAATGGCCACATTTGAACTAGTTTTTAAACTTGTACGAAGAGGGTCCATGAACGTCTATCGGACATGCAGAACACGAGACGTCAAAAAAGACGTCATAAAAACTTTCATTTTGGCTCCTCAGTGGACGTCTTTTCAACATCCGACTTTTGTGTCAAAGACTTTGAAAAGACGTCTTTTGGATATCATTTTGCTTAGTGGGTAATATTACTGTGAAAACAACAAGTGACTGTTAAAAAATATATTTTTCATTGAATTATTCAAGAGATTCATTCAAAAATGGCTGATTCATTCAGTAACACAACAATTACATTTACATTTAATCATTTAAATGTATCACAAAACCACTTACAGTTACTATCACCTGCTGTTGCTTGGCTGCTTCTTCGGTCGTTATAAGTCATTGAATCATTAAAAAAAATGCAAATGAATTCAATATATTTTTTAAATGCTCTGCATAACCTTGCGCGGTTATCAGTCTGTTCTTAGACACAGATGTGGGTTATGCTAAAGGAAATTGGCGTGGCGATGTCTCTGCTGCTAAAATCAAGAAACATTGAAAGTTAATCAAACTATGAACTGGTCAACTAACCTTCTTTTTCTCCTTCTCAGACTGATTGGGCTTCACCAGGACAAGCCAAAGGGAAATTATAAAACTATCTTTTCTTTCTTTAACTCCAAATCAAGAGTTTCAGATGCAAGTGAGGATTCAAATTAAATGATTGAAGTTTAAAGCGATTGCATGGGCAAAACATGAAAATATATTTTCAAATCTCTGTCACATGTTGTATTTCCTCATATGAAAATTTGTCAAATAAAAACTGCTTAATTATCACAGCAAAATGAGGGTGAAATGTGTTTTGGTTACAATAGTACCACAGAGGTCAGAGGTTATTTGACCGCAGAGGAATATACCAATGGTTTTGCTTATGGCCGAGATTCAATCCAAATATAAAATGGCATCAATACGTTTTATATCTAATGGTTATCCTGAATATCATTAGTAAAGCTGTATCAGTGGAAATAAATATGAATAAGGGCTTTCAAATAAGTCTCAATAAAGTCTCAAAAGTGATGACAAGGTTTTTTTTATGACATTTTGTGTTTTTTTGTATTGTCACCATTGTTGAGATTCGTACACTGATTATTGATGTATTGATGTGTGAATCTACATAATCTTGACAAAACTTTTCTGCATAAGTTCATAAAGAGTATCACCACCGAACTGCAGAAAATAGTGCTTTTGTATTTTCATGAGAAATTAACAGCTTGTATTAAAATATTTCATCAGAGACTATGATAGTAGTGAATCAGGCCACTGAATAGTGACTACATCATCATTAAAAAGTGACCAACGTCACCTGATTAGAGTTTGTAGCGCATTTTTTAGCCATGACAAACGTGTACCAAAGACACACAACTAAAGCAGCCAGAGAAAACCTAATGTTAAAAAGTTAAGGGTCAAGAGCCCAACTTGCAAACACTGCAATAATTGAAACTTTTTATTATTTTCAAAAAATCATCAATATCTAAACCTCTGTTAATTCTCAATAAGAACTTTATTATGAACGAAATAAAGTATGGATTGTAATAAATGAAGATGCTGAGATCTTGAGAGATCCGTAAGTGTTTAATGTTCTGTTGACAGTCATTGACCTTTTTTTTTTCTCGCAGGTGTGGCTCTTGAGGTTTCTGGTTTTCTTAAGGCTGAGAATCATTACCAATACTAAAACCTATTCAGGGCCAGTGCAGACCCATTTATGGGTCAGTATTTGGCTGAGACTCGGGCCAGTTAAGGCTCATGTGTGGCCCTTATCTTTAATCCAGATCTGGGCCACTCCAGGGACGTCATTCTTTACGGGATGTTGGCCGAGGGAAAAGGGGCTGTATGGACCGTAGCTGGGACAGAAAAAAAAATGCTATGTGGGCAGGGGCACCATTTTTCCCACAGATACAAAATTTAAATTTGAGAAATTTACATGAGCACTAGTTCTTTATATCTTGCACGCACCTAAGCTGATTGGTCGTTTACTACATGATAATCGTTAATTACTTGCCGAATTTCGACTCTAAATTATTATTATGGGCATGTCAGATTACTCTCTCAAACCTGAGCGTGTGTGCAGGATCTCTGTGCTCCAGCAGATGGCGCAGTGGAGTTCTCTCTCTCTCTCTCTCTCTGTCTCTCTCTCTCTCTCTCTCTCTCTCTCTCTCTCTCTCTGTGCGTGTGTTTGGCGGACAAACCTCAGCTCTGTTCACAACACACACACACACACACACACACACGGTTTCAGTTCTAAGGCGTTTCTTGTGTTTACGCGGGTCTCTGACGCGCTCACGCGCCTGCCAAACAAACACAGGTGCGGAAATAACAGGGATTTCTGGGATTTTTGCCGGCTACCGGTGGAAAGACGGGAACAAGGCGGCCCTCTGTGACACCATCAGCCGAAGAGGTGTGTGTGTGTGTGTGTTTTGAGGGTATAAATATGATGCAGTGAGCGAGCGATCGGTCACTACTGAGGGTGTGACTGTTTTAAGATGGAAGGTTTTACCTGTAAACCGTTAAAACAGCACTGATCACCATGACCTTTGAACTAGCGATGTGGAAATCAGCCATTAGTTTTCGTAGTTGTAAATAAAGAATATTGGAGTAGCCTAGGCTACGTTTTACAAGAAAATAGAAATTGCTAAGAATATTTTCAATACTATGTGAACATTGTTTCTTAAATGGTCTATAAATCTCTTAAAAATACCAGATTATTTGATAGCATATGGCATGACATTTCTGATTCAAAAATCACTAAAATACTTTTTAGTCTAAAAAAGTTTGAAAAATAATGATTCAGATGTGTGCACTGATGCATTCAAGAAAATGATGTTTGTAGCATGATACAAATAGCTATAATAGAAAGTGGTTACAGTCATAAAATAAAAGGTTACACTTTATTTCGATAGTCACTTTAGACATTCTACTAACTATAAGTAACTTTTCAACTACATGTCAACTAACTGTCATTAGAGTATTAGTAGGCTGTAGTAGACTGTCAGTAGACTGGTAGGTTATGGTTAGGTGTTAGGGTTCGGGTTAGGAGAACAAGTTGACTTGTAGTTGCTAAGTTACTTATAGTCAGTAGAATGTCTGTTGGGGGACCAACAAAAAAGTGTTAGCAGATATTAAGCAGACAGTCTACTTATACTCTAATGACAGTTAGTTGACATGTAGCTGCAAAGTTACTTATAGTTAGTTGAATGTCTAAAGTGGACTATCGAAATAAAGTGTTACCAAATAAAACTTTATGAAAATGTACTTAAATGTTTTTAAACCACATAGAAGTACCACAATCATAAATATTAAGTGTCTAATTACATGATTTTCAAAATCTTTTCCTCTTCATCTTCTCGGATCTTATGGTATTTGGCATTGACCCCTGAAGGCAGTCGCAATAATAATCATCAGACCCTCGCAGGTCATGTGACTGTCTCTGCAGAAACTCTGCGTGTGTGTGTGTGTATTAGGGTGTTTCCGGCGCTGTCAGGTGTGTGAGTTTGTGTGTTTAGGGAGTCAACACAGCAGTTCCTGTTCTGGGTTAAAAATAACCTCAGAGACTAAAATTCCTCTCTCTCTCTCTCCTCTCTCTCTCTCCCTCTCTCTCTGCTGGTGTGGAGCAAGATGGTCCTGTGTTACACAACCTCCAAAATAAACCCTCTTCAGCTGAACCCTCTTCATTTTAACAACAGTAATTGGCTTCATAGCATTCTCGAGTTGTGATATGATGTGGATATTTAATTTCAAACTCTGCAGATCAGTGTTTTTATTAACTCTCCATTACACTGTGCCTCACAAAGCAAAATCCTCTGAACCAACATCCTCATAGGCAAATGTCAGCCGTTAAAGGTGAACTAAGTAACTTTTTTACCTTAACCGAACAGCTTTGGAGTCATTGTAATGTATATATGACTGATTTTGTGTTGAATGGTGGTCGTCTCGCCCCCCCTGTTGGCTGTGAGCGGAAAAAACGCACTTGCAACTTTGAGCCGGCGGCCCGCCGACCGCAGCACCAGGAAGTGTCGCGTGATATCAGGTCTCGCGATGTAACGAATTGCTTTATGGCAAGAAAGATCTGCTAAAATGAGCATCAAACTAGAGCTTAGATTCTCTACCCGAGCCCGAGCCCGACCCGACCCGACCCGACCCGCGGGCCGGGTCGGGCCGATATTTCCCGCCACTATGCTCGGGTCGGGTCGGGTCGGGCCCTTGATCAAGCACGTCACGTGTCACGCGCAGCGTCTCCTCCACTCGCACGCTGTGCTGTATTGTGTAGCTTAAGTGCAACATGGAGCTTGAAGAAGTAAAGAAAAAAAAATACATAGGAGAATTAACTTTGAGCAAGTATGAAGGAAAGTCAGAGGTATGGAAATATTTTAAACTAGTCGTGGGCAGTGACAACATCTGTGTCGGCTTTGTTGAGTGAAAGTGCGGCGCGCTGCTCGCCTATGATGACAGCAAAAAAAAACGTGGACTTCGACGATGGACAGACGCATGCAGGCTTGTCATGACAGAAAGGATGATAGTCAGCCTTCAATATCCTTCATTCGGATCGGATCCATTTGCGATCCATCGATTCAGGCATGATTTTTACCACTTCATTATGTTTTGTCTTGTAGAAACCTTTCTTTAAAGTGAATTTCGTTTTGTATAAATTGTATCTGAATTTTAATAACCTTTTCATTAACCGATTGCCTGGATTTAATAAACAATAAATGCAGACAATAATCATGACATGCGGGTGCCGGCGAGCCGCGGTCACCATAGCACATGAACTGGAGCATCTCATCATAAATTAAATAAATTCTCGGCATTCTCGCTTGTCACCGAATTTACAAATGCACATCTTGCTTGTTGCACGCACACAAGTCGAGATAACATTATTAATACTAATGAATCTTTAAGAATATTTGATTGAATGCTGAATGTCGTGCTTGATCAATTTAATAAAATTTAAACTTTCATTGTGATAATTAAAATAATTGAATATTAAATATTAAGTGCACAATTTTTGCACACGTATTAATAGTATATATATATATATATAGGCCTATATATATAGCCTAAATAAATTGCGCAGCTCCCCCTGTCAATACATTCAGCACCTGCGTTAAAAAAAATGATCTGGCGTCGCCCCTGGTTATAACGGCCAACGTATTAAAAATGGTCGGGTTTAAATCGGGCTCGGGCTCATAATTATAGTTAATGTGTCGGGCCGGGCTCGGACACAACGTGCACGGGCTCGGGTCGGGTCGGGCTTGATTTTTTGGGCCCGATCTGAGCTCTACATCAAACAGAAATAACCCGGCGCCATGTTCGAGGCGCACATACAACACAGACTGCGGACAGCTCAACAGGGCGCGCACAGCTCTTAAAGGGGCCACACCTTATTTCCACTCCTTACAGCTTTCATCATACTGAACAGGTACCGGTGTACAGGGGAGGGGATCAGGCCGTGAGTGCAGAGACATCTCTGCGTGCGTGATATTTACGACAGTACAAGTATCCCACAGCGACTCTAGGGGTCACTGTTTGACAAAAACAGAAATCCTGCATAGTGCTACTTTAAGCGACTGAACGACAGTGGGTGTGGCCTATGGTCTGTTGATCTATAACTATTGGTCGATGTCTTGCTCTGGAGGCGGGGATATGCAAATATCTTTACCAGTGTGACATCACAGATCCCACAGAATCAAAACGAGCTGTTTCTGGTGTTTGATTAAATAAATGCTTTGTTTATAATGAGGAGGACGTTTTCTGAAACTTGCAAGATGTTTTAATGATGACCTCATTATGTCAAAAGATCAAGACAAATTAGATTTCTCATGTCATGATGACCCCTTTAAGGAAAATTAATAAGTTAATATTACACTGAAAAAAACAATAAGTACAATTTACTTAATTTAATCAAGGCAAGTTTTTGCACTAATATTTTTTGAGTAAATTTCACACATAGAATTAAGTAAACTCTACTTAACTAAATTAAGTGAAAGTAACAAAAGAAATTAAGTAAGTTTTACTTAATTAAAAAGCTCAGTATTTGGTTTAAGTTTTCTTTGCATTTCATTTCACTCTAACATTGAATTAAACTACACGTTTTAAGTATGTGATTTACTTAGAAACATCTAAGTAATCATTACATTAGATATAGTGTGTATCACCATATCTTTCCTTCAAAAATGGTATGTGTGAACACAGAGACCTCAATACTTGGTAGACAATACACAATGACGGTAACATTTTATGGATCATTTTGTGTTTGAATGTGTAATTTTAAGTAGAAAATGAACACCAAATGTCACAAAATGGAAAGTTACTAAACCTAACAACAAAAGCATTGATTAAATAGTGTAAATACAGCTGAAAAACAGTGAAAAATCAACCTCATTAATTATTCAAGACCCAGTGCATGATGGGAACACCAGTATCAGAAATATTGATTAAATTTACTTAATTTTATAATGTTGATATTTACGCTTTCATTTCTACACGATTGAAATGAGTATTACTATAGAAATTACTTATTTTTTTAAATTCTTGCCTGAACTAACTTTTTCATGTAAATTACATTGTTTTTTTCTGTAGTATTTACTTCACCACAAAATCATTTTTATCAGTGATATCTCGCATAAGTAGAAGACTTAATGTATTAACCAACATGAACTAACAATGAGCAATACATTTGTATTAATCTTTGTTAATGTTAGTTAATAAAAATACAGCTGTACATTGTTTGTTCATGTAATCATTTTAGTTCACAGTGCATTAACAAATACAACCTTTGATTTTAATAATGTATCAGTAAATGCTGAAATTACTATTATATTTGACTAATAAATGCTGAAGGTTCATTCTTAGTAACATGTTAGGTAGTTAACTAATGTTAACTAATGAACCTTATTGTAAAGTGTTGCCAAATATGTCTTTACACATTAAGTATCTATTGCATAAGTATCAATGACATCATATAGTAAAATAATTTTTGGTTCATAAGTGTATTTGTGAAATATGGAAACATTTCTGACACTTTCTTTCCTGTTAATGACCTTCAAGAGTCTGAATGTCTTTCTTTCTGTCGCTCTGTGTTTGTACCTTTGCTCAGTCTTTCCCATTCAAATGTCTATTTATAAATTCTAGTCCTAGTATCTGTTGACGACATCAGCAAGAAATATTGTCCTCAACACAAGAGAAAGAAAAATATATCCTCTTATTTTTATTTATTTATTATAGCAACTTATTTGAATGTTTATTGTTCTTTGTTATTGTTATATTGTATCTTTTTCTTGTCAAAACTTGTTTTGTGCATAAGGCATTGGCAATATTAAACACAATCACAATCAATAAAGTACTTTTAAATTCAAATTGAAAATTGATAAAACTCACGAAAACATGAAACAGGAGGTGAAGTACTGTGACTTCTGTTTAATTCATCTGATCCATCTCTCCATCAGTCTTTTCATGCAGGAAATCTGCTCTATTAATGCTGCAAACATCACACAGCTGAGTATATTTATCTTGCCCTGTACAAAGCACACCGCGGACAGAGCTGTGCGTGTGAAAGAGACTTTAAAGCATCCATAATATTTTTATTAAAACTTAAGTCAATAAACAGCAGACAGCAGCTCTTCTCTGGAATGGAGTAGTTTTTATGAATGACTGCATTCATCGCTGGCCACGCCCACAATCCGCACGGATGGCTAAGCCACGCCCATTTATAAACGTATCCGCACAGCCGCGTTCTGATTGGCCGAGAGGGCGGGACTGCGATGATATCACAGCACAGAAGTATAAAGACTCACTGCAACATGAAAACAAGTGTTAGAAACTTCAGCGCTCGACTCACTCACTGTTCGTGCTGGAATACACGCGCCTGTCTGGATTATTAACGCTCGTCTGTGAGAGTTCCCCTGTTTTATTTCGGTTACAGTTTGACTGCATTGTCCGTGGAGATTGGATGGTTTATTATGAAGATGAGGGATTTAATGTGCCTGTTGGTGTTTGGACTGATCGTCTGCACTTCGGTAAGTCAACAGAGTTTAATGTAAACAATGTGTTCCTCAACAGTTCATTTCATCAAAAACATTATAAAATTAAGCACATTTTGTGTGAGTGTTTTTTTTTTATAAAACGTAATCAATTTTCATGATCATATATCGATTAATCGCGCATCTAACATAAGTTTTTGTTTATATATTATATAGTGTGTGTGTGTGTGTGTGTGTAGTGTGTGTGTACATGTATATATTTATTTATTGTGTGTGTGTGTATATATATGCATGCACACACACACACACACACACACACACACACACACACACACACACACACACACACACACACACACACACACACACACACACACACACACACACACACACACAATATATATATATATATATATATATATATATACAAAAAATTCACACAATATTTTATATAAAAATATTAATATTCACACAATACTGCATAATAAGATTAATCATATTTATAATGTCATGTACTGTCAATATATAGATTGTCTTGTTTCCTAGTCATTTCTTTAGCCCATTTTAGTGCAAAATAAATTCAGTTTAAAAGTCCCACTGAAGACCCAGTCTGTGATCCATCATAATTATAAAACATTTGGACTTGGATTAGTGTAGTTGTGTGCGTTTGAGGCTGGAGCTGTTGCCTACGATCTGTCTCACGATGCAGCACGATGTTAAATGTTCAATTTATTTATAAAGCACATATTCATACAACCACAACTGACCACAGTGCTGTACATGGGACGAAGCAAAAATAATCATAAAATCTGATTCAAATTCTATATCATTACAACACAGTCACAGATAAAAACCAGAAAATCAGCAGGATGACACCCAGGAGCCGCTCAGAAGATCTGGCCCTGTACATGAGACTGAGATCCGCACACCTGAGAGAATCAACTCATCCTCATGGCTCCTGTGGAGCAGAAATAGACCAGCACAGGCTCAAAATAACCCAAGCACAACAACCCAGCCTCACATCCCACTCCATTAACCCCGGCTCCAGAACCGGCCCCGACTTATGCTTTGATCTCAGATCCACATATGGGTCTCGAGTGACTCAAGAGCTCATCTCCTCTGGTTTTAAGATGCCGGGCGTTCTCAGAGGACTCGGCTGGGTATTTCACAGAGCCATCGGGATGCCGGGGAAACAGGTGCAGCGCTTTAGGAAGTGATCCAATGGAAATTGGCTTCCATGGAAAAACCCTTCGGAATGACGTGGATCCCGGACAGGGAAACACTCGTTTGAACCCGATTCACCTTCACTTTACGAGAGCCGATCGAATTTCTAGCAGCCGGCCATATCACAATGTATGCTAATGCAAATTAATTCTACATTTAAATTCACTTTCATTACTATATTTAAATGTATAAAATCACTTTAAATACGCTAATGAATTTTTTTTTTAAATTATATATGGCTGTTTTTATGGTATGTTATTGCAAATTAATACTACATTTATATACATTTGAATTATATTTAAATATATAAAATCATACATTTTAAAAATGGTAATAAATTAAGATAAATGTAAAAAATGATATATATATTTTTTAAATGATATCTAAATAAAATTAAATTAATAAGGTATGTTTTTTTTTAAACTTAAATCAATTTGCATTATCATATTTTGTGACACTATACACTAATGCACTTTTTAAGAACTCAAACATTTTATAGCTATATTTAAAATAACAGACAAGGACACACTCCTTCGATTCATCTTCAATTTATGAGAGGCGATATATGTACACAATATGCTAAAACATAAATTATGCATTTAAATTAGTGCTGTCAAATAAATTAATTGTGATTAATCCAACGCTATCTCGTACGAATTTGTACGAATGATTAAAAGGTGGCTAATTCGTACAAATTCATACGACCTCACTCGTACGGATTCGTACGATTTGTCTAAACCCACGTGATGGGTAGGTTTAGGGGGCGGTGTCAGGGGTAGGTCATTCGTATGAATTCATACGAATTTGGAATTCGTAAAATATGTACGATTTAGCAAAAATCCTACAAATGCGTACGAGTCAGGTCGTATGAATTGTTACGAATTAGCCACTCATACAAGTTCGTACGAATTGGTCGTGAGATCGGGTTGGATTAATCGCATCTAACATAAGGGTCTGTAAATATACACATTGTATATATTTATTATTAACTGTGTGTATGTATTATATATATATATATATATATATATATATATATATATATTACAAACTTTATGTTCGATGCAAACATTCGATTTGACAGCACTAATTTAAATACGTTTTCTTTTGATTTTCAAAAAATAAATTTTATATATTTAAATAAATTTTATATTACAGCATTTGCTTATGCAAATTAATTTAAATGTATAAAAATATGCATTATTATACATTGTGACGAACGCTAATTAAAATTTATAAGAAATCAAACATTTTCTACATATAAATGAACAGGCATCTTAACGTTAGAGGCGATTTCGATTTCACAGCTTTCCGCCATCCTGATGCCTTTAATTCAGATTAACCACATTTTTTTTACTAAAGTATTAAGAACCGATCATTAGATGAATGCAGAAGTATTTTGTGGCAATAATTTCCACCGAACCAGATTAACCACAATTATATTCACATATGTTTTACTAAAGTAATAAGAACCGATAATTAAATGTATGCAGAAGTTATGTATTTGCAGCGAGCTCAATCTGAACCCCCTGTGTGTGTGTGTGTGTGTGTGTGTGTGTGTGTGTGTGTGTGTGTGTGTGTGTGTGTGTGTGTGTGTGTGTGTGTGTGTGTGTGTGTGTGTGTGTGTGTGTGTGTGTGTGTGTGTGTGTGTGTGTGTGTGTGTGTGTGTGTGTGTGTGTGTGTGTGTGTGTGTGTGTGTGTGTGTGTGTGTGTGTGTGTGCAGGTTTGTGCGAGGTGTCCTAAGGTGTGCCGGTGTCCGGGTGAGCGTGCGGTGTGCCCGCCGGGTGTGAGCGCGGTGCCCGACGCCTGCGGCTGCTGTACGGTCTGTGCCGCTCAGCTGAACGACGACTGCCACGACCACAGACCCTGCGACCATCACAAGGGCTTGCACTGTAACTATGGCAACGATGTGGCCAGTATCCACGGAATCTGCCGGGGTCAGTCAACAAAACAACACAACTCCCATTATGATTCCTGGGGATGTCTTTAAAAATCCTAAAAAATAAATAAAAAAAGCTTACATTTTATACACAATATACGTTAATATACATCACAATATATGTTAATACACACTTTTTAAATTGTATACATTTAAATACATTCTTTATATATATATATATATATATATATATATATATATATATATATATATATATATATATATATATATATATATATATATATATATATATATATATATATAATGTAAAGAATCAATTTATATGCAATTTCATAGGCACATATATCACAATATAATGCTAATACCAATTAATGTACATTTCTATAATGTATAATTTTTGTACACTTACATTTATTTACTAAAAAATAAATTTAAATTAAAACACTCTATTCTAATTTTATGTTCATTAAATGTATTATTCCTGAATATATTTATTGAAAATTTTTACATTTATTAAAAGGTTTGAATGCATTCACGTAATGTCCAAACCTTTCAATAATTATCATGAATAATTCATTTAATGACTTATTTTTTAACAATTTAATTCTAATTGGGGTTACATAGAGGACTGGTGTAGTTTGGCCGCCCCGGCTTCAGGTTTTATCTTTATTAAGACATGCACATTAATTTCTTCACATACAGAGGATATTTTGTGCACTGGGTAGTTGCTATATTAAGGCAGTTATTTGAGTTGGACTAAAGGGGGGTTTAAGGGGGCGTCTCAGCACACCCAAAGACCATCTGACGCTCGACAACATTGTAAACAAGTCAAAATTCCACTCGGCCCTAAACATAGAGCCTCTCTCATAAAAGCAAAGGATAGAGTGTCAATCTCTGTTTAACCCCTACAGTCACTCTGTGCAGGTCATCTTCTTTCTGGATAATAACTCAAACCAGTGCAAACCATTCAAGCTTCAACCCTAGGACGCCAAAACAAATGCCAGTTGATCTAACGGATGTTTAGATATTTTTACTGCAAAACAACACACAAAAATCCAGCTAACACACATATGCCCTAAGAATGTTTTCCTTAGGTTCCCATTACGTCATGCAAAAAAACAACAACGTTATTTCTGAATGTTCTCTCAATGTTCAAAATGTCCAGTATATTTAACGTTTCTTGTTTCTTGGTTTTGCAAACTTTAAACGGGCTAAATGTGACTTTTCTACTAAAATGAATCCTTTTTTTATTGCTTGTGTGTGAAGGGGTTGTAATCACACACTACAATGATCCACTTGTCGAGTTTTGCTATTACCTCTGAAGGCCAATATTCATATTTCTATGTGAAGTCTCCGGGTCGGATTTACCGCAAAATCCAACGGATGTGACGTGCATGCGCTCTCCCGAGCCTCTCTCCTTACAGTCTATTGTAGACGGTCAGCGAGTTACGTCCGGTTAAAGGCGCACGTTTTTCGGCTTATATCTCAGTCAATCTTTGATCAATATTCCCAAGACTCGAATCGTTCATAGTGCTGGACGGGGCCTTTCGAACGAGCCCACCCCCGAGGTCCAACTCGCCCGGCTCCCCGAGTTATAGGCGTTCGAAATTGGGGGTCCCAGCGAACGGCGATCCGATAGGGGGCATCCCCGAGGCCCGCCACTCTAGCGTTCGGGCAAGGGTCCCCCTGGGACCTCCTTTCCCGAATATGAGCTCTCTGGGTCTTTGCGTTCCAGAGATACGAGCCATTTTCTTCTGAGATCGTGACGTCACTGGCGTCCGCAATTTTGCAGTGCGCCCGATAGTTTTCTGCTAATATCTCCGCGAAAACACCACCAAAAACTATGGAACTTATATGGTTATTTTCAGCTCGACTAGATGGTCCCAACGAGCTCGGTGCTCGCCGAATCCGTCTAGTATACGCCGAGATATTTGCGTAATAGACGGTATTGTTTATGAGTTCGAGCACGAGCGCTCTTGTAAAAAATGGTTGCAATCTGAAACATCACCACTAGAGGCCGCTAAAAGTTACATAGAGCACCTTAAAAGGAACATTTCTTTTTATTATTATTCCGTCCCCATTGGTAGATGATTTTTCTTGTTTAAAGCAAAAACTAAATTTATAATTTGTTTTCTTAGGGCCAGATTTACTAACTAATTAATCATAGCAATTAATTTAGCCCTCTTTAGCCGTTTAAAAAACTACTGACACGCAGTGAAAAACAAGCGCTGAAAAGGTGTGGACGCAATTCTTTTTAGCTGACTTTATTGCAAAATATGCATTTGTATTTATTGCGGGAGTTCCCATTACAGATGCAAAATTTATGGGAGGAGAGTATTTAAATTAATTCATTTAAAGAGACATGCACCGAAACGGGTCGCTGTGAACAGAGCTGTTTTTGAGGAGGTAAAAAGGGTCTTATTTTACACAACCATTGAGGAATTTTAACCAAAGTATGTTTCAAACTTTACATGAAGACCCTAAAGAATCATACCAACAGCATCCAAACTAACAATACTTCTTGTTTTGGAGAGATTGAATGTAAATGTAACTTTCAGTTCCCTACTTTCCTTTGCTATCTTTCAGCTAAACTGGAAGGTCGCTCTTGTGAATATAACGGCCGGATGTATCAAAACGGAGAGAACTTCCACGCAGGCTGCAAACACCAGTGCACCTGTATCGACGGGGCGGTGGGTTGCGTGCCCCTTTGCCCCACGGATATTCCCCTGGCGTCACCGTCCTGTCCCGCACCTCGACTGGTCAAAATCCCGGGCCAGTGTTGCCTCAGTGTGGACTGTCACGGAGAGTCCTCGGTCCTGCCGCCCGTGTTCAGACGCCCACGGCCGCCCCCATACCTGTTCCCTGACCTACACTCATTCAAGAAGCCCCGGCCCAAGCCGTACCCCTACAAGCCCAAAGACTCCCTGAGCAACGAGCTCACAGAGGTGGAGCACAAGTGGGACAAACCACGCAGTCGTAAACACCTGCCAGGTGAGGGCGCTGTTCTGTTCTTGTGTCCCCAAGTTGTGTAAATAGCACTAGTTTCCTTGGTCAACAAATGTGACCCTGTGCCACAAAACCAGTCACAAGTCACACGGGTATATTTATGGCAATAGCCAACAATACATTGTATGGGTCAAAATTATCGATTTTTCTTTTATGCCAAAAATCAATAGGATATTAAGTAAAGATCATGTTCGATGAAGGTATTTTGTATGTTTTAAATATATAAAAAATATATTTTTGTGATTTAATGCAACAAAATCGTGAACATACAATGACAACTTTAAAGGAAATTTTTATCAATGTTTTGTATTTTTGCACCCTCAGATTCCAGATTTTCAAATATTGTCCTATCCTAACAAACCATACATCAATGGAAGGCTTATTTATTCAGCTTTTATATGATGTATAAATCTCAATTTGAAAACATTTACCCTTGTGACTGGTTTTGTGGTCCAGGGTCACAAATGTCAGCCATTTGCATGTCAAAATCATGCTAGACTAAACGAGCATAAAATAGCGTGGACCAGCATGCATATTTAAGATCCCGATCTGTTAAGACGAGACATTACTGGTAAAACCTTTGTTTGTTTGTTTGTTTTCATGCACTGGTCAGTTTTAAGATTTTGGGCTATTTTGCTTCCATAAATTATTTCAGACTAAAGTGAAAAGAAAACATCTATAATACACATTTAAGTGTTTCTTCTCTGTATCTATTTGTGTCTGTAGATTTCAATTACAGTACATATCTTTAAAGTTTGTGAGTTTGTTCCAGCACTTCAGCAGCTCTTATACACACCAAACTTTACAGTTTTATTCCTGTCTATATTCTGAAGGGTTTTACTGAGGGGTTTGTTCATATATCATTCACACTGATTTATATTACATTTTATTCCTAAACACATGGTGGAAATGTATTTTCTTCACTCTGTTGACAGTCCTTTCTTATTTATGGGGTGATAAAAAGAGAGATCCCAAATCCCTTCAGTAAAAACTTTTAACACTAATATGTTAACAAAATAAAACAAGAACTTTGAATCTGGCTTTGTCCAGTGTTCAGATTTATCTTCAGTAATATTTTGCAAACAGTGCAAAATTAATTAGAAAATGCCTCAAGTGCAAATGTAAACATTTCAGATTTAAGAAAAAAAAAAAACTATTTGAACTCTGATTAATCAAGTATGGTGATAACTATTGGTTAACATTTTTACCCTATTCGCCTGTGGCTTCTTGTCTTAATTTCTTTTAACTTGACACGGTGCCTAATGGTTCAGGGAGTTTTTCTAGTATCATTGATATTATTTTTTATTTCGTTTTTTATATTTATTTTTTAATTTTGCATTTTCTGTTTATTTACAGAGTTTGTCATTTTTATTAGTTATTAAAGACTATATTGACAGTTAAAAAGCAATATTTTTTATTTAATTTAATTATTTACTTTATTATTATTGGAGCTATTTTAGTACATTAATCTTATGAAAATGAAAATATTTTATTATTAATAAGTTATATACACTCACCTAAAGGATTATTAGGAACACCTGTTCAATTTCTCATTAATGCAATTATCTAATCAACCAATCACATGGCAGTTGCTTCAATGCATTTAGGGGTGTGGTCCTTGTCAAGACAATCTCCTGAACTCCAAACTGAATGTCAGAATGGGAAAGAAAGGTGATTTAAGCAATTTTGACCGTGGCATGGTTGTTGGTGCCAGATGGGCCGGTCTGAGTATTTCACAATCTGCTCAGTTACTGGGATTTTCACGCACAGCCATTTCTAGGGTTTACAAAGAATGGTGTGAAAAGGGAAAAACATCCAGTATGCGGCAGTCCTGTGGGCGAAAATGCCTTGTTGATGCTAGAGGTCAGAGGAGAATGGGCCGACTGATTTAAGGTGATTGAAGAGCAACTTTGACTGAAATAAACACTCGTTACAACCGAGGTATGCAGCAAAGCATTTGTGAAGCCACAACACGCACAACCTTAAAGCGGGTGGGCTACAACAGCAGAAGACCCCACCGGGTACCACTCATCTCCACTACAAATAGGAAAAAGAGGCTACAATTTGCAAGAGCTCACCAAAATTGGACAGTTGAAGACTGGAAACCACAAATCTCCATCAACTGCAAGATGCTATCCTATATCAATATGGGCCAACATTTCTAAAGAATGCTTTCAGCACCTTGTTGAATCAACGCCACATAGAACTAAGGCAGTTCTGAAGGCGAAAGGGGGTCAAACACAGTATTAGTATGGTGTTCCTAATAATCCTTAGGTGAGTGTATAATATTTCATTTATTTTAATTTAATAACCCTGGCTCAGGATGTGAGATGTATTGCTGCCGTCATAGATGTCTGCTTAGCATATGTTTACATAAACCAACAATTAAAAGTAGTGCAGCAGAGTGCAAGAATGTGTCCTGTGTGGGTTTCAGTTCAATAAACAATCAGACCCAATGTGAGCTGTGGCGGTTTCTTCTGCATGCACTTCTGTGTGAGTGTTTGTGTTTAGCAGCCCACCGCTTCTTTCCCAGTAGATCCTTGTGAACCAGTCCCACACATGCTCCCTAATCACTTTCTCTGTGCGTCAGTGTTCCCTGTTGGGTGAATGGTGCCTGTGTACTAACTTATCCTGTCTCTCTCTCTTCCTCTCCCTAGCATGGAAGCAAGCGGGACGGCAATGTGTCGCTCAGACGACAAGCTGGACACCTTGTTCCCGCAGCTGCGGGATGGGGGTCTCGTCGCGGGTCACCAATGAGAACGCTCAGTGCAAACTGCTGAAGGAAACCAGACTCTGCAACATTCGTCCCTGTAGTTCTGTGGCTGTGCCTATAAAGGTAAAGATCTCAGAAAGAATCTGCACATTTAACACTCGATCCCGCTAAACAGATCAGTATATCTCTGCATAAAGAAATCTTCATTGCTTCACAAAGCACTAAGACCAATCAGTTTCTGAACAACCTTTACACTGCAAAAAAAGTATGTTGTCTTGTTTTTCAGTACAAATATCTCAAAAGTCCTAATTTTGCTTCTCATGTAATTTTATCTTAAGTCGTTTTTTTAACAAAAAAGAAATCAAAGTTAGGTGACTTCACACTTAAAACTTTTGTTTTTGACCCTATTGGCACATTTTTATTTTCTAGTTTTAAGCATAAACTCACTTAATATTTTATCATTTTTTTCAGAAAACAAGACAACATTTTAAAGCTGCAGTCCGTAACTTTTTTGGGGTTCAAAATTATCCAAAATAAAATTGAGCAAGTACATAACCAGCCAGTGTTCAAAACTATCTGCTTGCCTTAGCTCGATTCAAAACGGTTTTTAATTCCAGTGGTACTGGTGATGTCTTTGCGTCATTACGTCACATCTGTCCACATAAAGAAGAGTCTCAGCTAGTAGGCTATATTGCGTGTGAGGATGCTGGAGGTAGAGATTTATAGCCTTTTCTCACAGCACTTGATATAATTAAACTTATCAATTTGATGGGGATCCAGAAAGGTTCAAATGACAATCACCAGTGACAACTGGAGATTCACCCGTTGTAAAATGCAAAATACTTTGGATCGGCTACAGAAGAAAGAGACTGCAACCGGCCCATGCGAAAACAAGGATAAATATCGGAACGGGTTTAAATGTAGTCACACAATGCTGATGTTGTTAACAATTTGAAAACAAAGTATAATTTGCACGATTTGAGGTGATATGATAAGCGATCGTTAGATTTAATCAGCGCGATTTACTGCAATGCTTTTTCCCCTTAGTTGGTCAGAACAAAAGTGGAACCCAAGAGAAAAATACTGAGAAAGAAATTCATTTTTTGCAGTGTATCTTGGTCCACCACAACACAAAACTTCTACCAACAACTAAAAACATTAATTAAATTAAATCCATAAATCTAAACCATGCAATCATTATTTGGCTTTTGGCTCTTTCTTGTGGGAGAAGACCAAAACCAAAATCATAAACATCAGCTTAAAGTAGAAAAGGAAGCCCAATAGTTGTTTACCGTCTTGATTCTAGTTGCCCCTGCAGTACTTCTTTTTAGTTATTGTATTCGTAACTAGCACAGTCTCACAATGGAAATGTTGCTCTTTGTGTGTTTCCCAGTGTGTAAGCAAAATGCTTCTCCACAATTATTTTGGATGATTTTTTAAAAGCCTTACTTTGAAAATGATTAGGAATCCGGTATTGGAAGGAAGCAAAATACAACAATACCTAAAGTAAATAAACTGACTAGTGAAGCAACACTGCATAAGAAATTGGGACTTGTTTTAATCTACGAAAGTGTACTTTGTCTTTCCGCACTGGCGTTTTTCACGTGCGCAGGACTGTCCTAGGTCTGAAAAATGCCATAACACAGTACACTTAACTCAAAATAAATCCACGCTATCTCTATTAGCACTTCAGAGCACTATTTGAGGCTGAGGACCTGTTAACACTAGTGCATTTTTCTCAGCAAAGCTTGCAGTTCTGTGTCCATGTTATTGTTTACACTGCTGTCGTGGCTGGTGTTATTGCCGTGTTCCAGTAGCGTAATGTGGGCAGCCACGCCTTAGTTTTCAAAAGTATCCGTTTTGACACTGTTTACACTGAAACGCAACCCTGGATTTTTCAAACTAAAGGGGGGTCTGTAGCGTTTCCAAAAGTCTCCGATTTCGAGGGTCGAAAACTGCGGAGTAGTGTGTAGATGCCAGGTGTAACTTGCAAAAATTATGCGTTTTAGGCACTAAAAAGGGCCTAAGTGTATCCCGTCTTTCCCCAGACAGCAACATAGTGTCGGCCCAAATCTGGCCCACATCTGGTTCACGTGGATTCCATACGTACCAGATGTGGGCCGGATCTGGGCCGACACTATGTTGCTATCTAGGTCATTCGTTTGTTCAGGAACTTTGACACTAATTTTGCATCATGTCTAGGAAAACTTTCTAGGATGTTAAATATTATTCGGTTGTGAAACAAAGTGTTTCACTTTTTATTGGCGCAGAGAATGTAGAGATTTATGCAAGCTTGTTTCCGCCACAAAATAAAACATTTTAAAAGATAATTGCGACTTTTTATCTCACAATTGCGAGTTTACATCTTGCAATTGTGTCTTCATAACACAATTGGGAGATATAAAGTCAGAATTGCATGATATAAACTCGCAATTGCGGGTTATAAAGTCCAATTCTGAGGACTTTTTTCCTCAGAATTGTGAGTTTATACCTTACAATTCTGGCTTTATAACACACAACCCTGATTTTATATCACGCAATTCTGAGATAAAAAGTCAGAATTGTGAGATAAAAAGTCGCAATTACCTTTTTTATTTTTTATTCTGTGGTTGAAACAAGCTTCTATAGAGATTATATGTATTTTGTAAAATGTTTGCAAATGAAGCACCACAATCACACACTGAACTGAGGCACTTAAGTGTGTCCCATTGAGTCTTAAAACACTTGCAATCTTCACGGCCACATTGGCCGAACTCTGCAAACACGTCATGCAAGTTGAGAAGGGGTCAAATGCAAAGACCACAAGTGTGGGTACTGGGACAGGCCCTAAATAGTGTTTAAAAAACATGGTGCACGCTGCTAAACTGATGTTTCCTCAAGAAAGCCATTGAAGTCATCACTGCACACTTGCTTTCCAGTGCAGATGTGAGTGTAACCTGCCTTATGTTTGTCCAACAGAAGGGGAGGAAGTGTTCCCGTACCCAGAAGTCTCCCGAGCCTCTGCGTCTACGCTACGCCGGCTGTCGCAGCACCCGCCTCTATCGGCCCAACTACTGCGGGATGTGTCTGGACGGGCGATGCTGCTCCCCCCGCCGCACCCGAACGGCCCCTGTGCTCTTCGCCTGTCCCGACGGCGAGCGCTTCGAGAGGGCCGTCATGTTCGTGCAGTCCTGCAAGTGCAACGACGAATGCGGGCACCTGAACGACGCTGCGCTCCCGCCCCAGCGCTGGCTCTACGGGGACATGCACAAGTTCGTCGATTAACAGCTCGTTCTTCTGAAGACCTGCCCCTTTGTCCTTCCCCGTCCAATAGAGTAGCGTTTGGAAGTGTAGACGCCGGGCCGAGGCCTCATTATAACGCAAATCCACGTGGAAAAAAAAAGGCCGTTTTGGTTTCCGATCCCTTGTACCAAGAGCCTTAGAGTAGATGCGCTTACCCTGAGGATCCGGGACGGGACGTGTCCCTTGTCGTGAATATATACAAATACAAATGGATTTTCTGGTCCTCACCATGAACAGTGATGCATTATGGAGCACCTGCACAATCTAAATGAGACTTTAAGCAGGTTTGAAGAAAAAACAAATCAAGATTAGACACTTAAACATGGTGGGACGGATGCTCAGCTTCACAAGGCCTGGTCTTTACTTCTATTGTAGTGATTGCTTTGCCTTGATGTTCAAAGAACCGCCGGCAAATACAAGGAAAACTCAACGGGAAGTCGTTTTAAGCTTTGGCTCGGCTGCTTGTGGACTCGACGCTGAGCCATTTTGTGAGCGCATGACTCCATCAACTCTCCGAGGGATATCTGCCAAGCGCCGCAGCTCCCTGGCGTCAAAACGTCGGCTCCTCTGCTCCCAGCTAATTACAATCCTCTTCTATTGGGGCAGAAAGAAACCCAGTAACCCTCTGGTTTGCAATAAAAATATGTTTAAAACACCAGCATCTGATGTAAACATGTAATTTAAAAGTAATGGGTGGGACGGTTCTCTCAAACGCTGCTCGAGTCTGGTCTTTAATCTACCACGTGATGGCAGAGCCTCGTGCAAACAGCACTGTTGTCGGTGTGTTTTATGATGCAGCGGTCTCTATTTTTGCCTGGCATTGGTGCATGAACTGACGGAGGTGACGTTGTGCCATCTGCCCTGAAGAACAAGGGTTTGAACAGGCTTTGAGACACAAATAACCAAACATCTGAGGAAAGAGAAGCCATGTTGTCATAGAATGATTGTGATCTTTTTTGCTAAGATATGTTTCCCAATCATAAACATGTACCTCAATTAAGTAAAAATAATAATAATTTACATTTTTACATGTCAGATACCAGGTTCGTTTCAGCAGCGTTTCGGAGAATGTTTTGGAGAAAGCTGCTGACTGAATGAACTGCATAAAATTGGAGTACAACAGTAGGCTATACTGTTGTTAAGTGATGAAATTGAGCGGCTTTCTGTTGTTTCATGTAAATGAACTATATTAATTGCCTCCTCGAATCAATTAATTTGCACAAGTTATTAAAGTGCGTAACTGTTACCGTTCAGCGAATTTTCGCGGGCAAAATCCAGTCAGGAATCTACGCGTTCGTGAATTTCGCGGAGGGAAACATTTTCCTTGCAGATTTTGCATAAGGTAAAGTTAATCGTGTTAACCCCTTGTTTTATACAGTCAATGTTCAACCCACAGAAATGTTGAGGTGCAACTCTCTAGTTAATTTCTGCAATGCATCATAAGCAGCGAGTTTTATGAAATGTTTTATCGTCTAGCAGGAGAAAGTTGTAAGACGATTACAAACCAAGCATCACTGCAATCCATCTGATTTTAGGTGATGTTTGTACGCTTTTATTAAAATGTATTTCTGTACAACAAAAATAAATGATTTATTCAATCAAGTGTTTGACAAGAGTAGCCAATATCTGATTAAATGCTTCATAAGTACATCTATCATGCTACACACTTTGATACTAATGAAAACAAGACTTGGCAAGGTTTGGTCTTAAGTTTTGCTCTAGGAAGATCCTCTCGTTTGTGTTTTACCTCTGAAGACAGAGGACAACCACTCATCATCAAATAAACTGGCTTGAAAACTCACTGCCGGCATGTGATTATTTGTTCTAATTTGTCATTGCAGACAAAGTATAATTACAGTTCATTAGATAAAAAAAGGCAAATATGCAGTGTCTAAGTGAAAAACTATTAACAGACATTAAACTATTTAACGTGAAAAAAAAATATTTGCAGCTTATGGTCACCATAATAATATGAATACATGTAAATGTATAGAATATACATGATTTCATTATAATTTTAAAAGTAGTCCAATCAACTAATGATCGGATGGACATTGAAATCATCCTAAAGATAGATGTTTGGAAATAAGAAAGGTTCATTTTCTTTGCAAAAAGGTTGTTTTTATTTTGGGTTGACATGACCCAGATACAATTAACATAAGTAAAACAATCAGTTAACCTCAAATAAATGGAGGTTATGACACCGGCCTGCAAGTTTCACAACATCCAGATGAAATATTTTAACGCAAGGCATTACTAGAAACATATACTAAAGAAATTTGGAAACCCAATAAAAACCACTTTAAAAAAAAAAAAAAAAAGACACTCCAGAAGACAAACCCAGCCAGCCAAGGGGTGGTATATAAAAAGTTTTAATTTCATTAAAACCCAAAACAGAAATCATGATTTTGACAATCAAAACAGACATCTTGCCCGATCCTCCGATGAGAAGCGGTAAAAACAACTGCGGGTTTGAGGTAAAAAGGAGGCTTTAAAAACAGGTTTGTCATCCTGCCGCAATCCGACAGCTGCGGTTCTGGAAACGCCAAGACCTTCATCTGGACTGTTCAACTGCACAGAGAAAGATAAATGTCAAATCAAAATGCAATATACTGCAAAACAGCACATTCTTTCAACCAGTCACTGCATTTATGAGGGTTAAAAAAAAAAAAACAACCTTTGGCAACGATGGGATGCATCAAACTGGGAAAGTTAAACCAGTGACGGCAATATCTGAGACAACGGTTTGGTTCTAGTTTAACACTTGAATGATCCACTGAAGAAAATCATTATATTCTGGGAAACCAACAATACCAATAACCTCAAAATATCCAATTAACTAGCCCAGCTTTAGCGACCACATCAGCGTCCGCCAACACTACGGTTATCAATTCATCACACCGCTCAGGTTGCATTCAATTTGGAAGCAGATATTATCAGTTCATTCCTTCAAGCTCAAAACACACAAGACCGAAGACTCACTGTAAGTGGAAATGTCGATCTCCTCGGGTAACTCGGCCACGTTGACCTCAAATCGGTCCTGCACGTCGTTCAGGATTTTGGCATCGGTTTCATCTGACACGAATGTGACGGCCAAACCCTTGGTGCCAAAGCGACCGGCACGAGCCACCTGAGAACGAGACGAGACTGTGTGAGACACGGCCCTTCAGAGATCTGAAACATTCAAGCACGCGGTTGCATTCGTACCCTGTGGAGGTACGTGTCGGAGTCCTCTGGCATGTCGTAGTTGAAGACGATGTTGACCCTCTCGATATCCATTCCTCGACCGAACAGATTCGTGGCCACTAGGATCCTCCGCTGGAAGTCTTTGAACTGCTGATACCGAGACAACCTGCAGAGATTCAAACAGAAGCATTAAAACATCCAGTCCTTAAAGAGTCCCAGCAGACCCTCACTCACGTTTACAAGCTCTAAAAGTGGCTCATCGAATTCTCGGAGCTCTTACAGAACATTTAAGGAGACAAACGTCATTGCAACACTCATTAACCTCACTGAAGGAAGGTCAATCACAAATGTATGAGGAATTAGTACAGGAATTGTTGCTGAAAAAACAAGCGTGCCATTACAGAAATCTGTATTTATACAAGTATGCAATAATTATACAAAAGCAATTAAACAGGCATTAATTACATGTTTATGTCTTTCAGGACTGACTTTAAAAACAAGGGTTTCATAAATCTGGGGTTCATGAGTTCATAAAGCTAAAAAAACAACATAAGATTCAATTTATGGTTCTTAACCCTCAGATGGTCTTTGGGGTCCACTGGACCCCAAATGACTTTTGCTTGAATTAAAAAAAATGTTCTCTTTTTCCAAATGGTATGAAACTTCCTACGGCTCTCAACACTTTCTAGATCTACAAAAAAAAAATTAAAATGGAATGTTATCTGTTTTTATGTAGGCGTGACAAAAATAGTCACACTCGTGGTCTTTGGGGTCCATTGGACCCCAAAAAATTAAATTAAATTTTGTAACAGAACAATAGTTTTTTTTTTTTACAAATATATTTTTACTCTGTTTATTAATGTTTTTACTCAACATTTGTGCAGTTTTTGGAGGATTCATGATATCTTTTAAATATCTATAAATAAATAAATAAATAATTATTTATTCTTGATTTATTATTGACTCAAAATAGACAAAATTCATCATCAAAATCAGAAATAACGCAGAACACAGACAGAAATGACAGAAATAAAGTGGCACACTTCCAACAATGCAAAAAACATCCACAATCCAAAATTATCATTCTCACACACGCGCACACACACACGCGCACACACATATAGAGGAATACAATATACAGGAATACATACAAACTATAAAAACTGTTCTCTTATCATTTGTAAAATAAAATAATCTAAAATGCAGAACCACCGCAAAAATAAATTGGTAACACTAAGACACATTGAAAATGTGCACACACACACAAAAAGGAATACATTTGTAAGGCTATAAAAAAAATAAAAGAAATGAGACCAACTATTGTTCTATTGTTCCAAACTATTTTCTTTTTATTATTTTTTTATTATTTTATTTTACAAATATTTTATTTTTACTGCTTTATTTGCTAATTTGTTATTGCTGTTCAGTTTAAATAAATGATCAAATCTTAAGACTCCAACATTTCTCTTTGTAACATGTTGTTCAGGTTTGATTCTAATCATAATGTAACATTATTGAAAAACTTGTTTTTTTCAGTACAAAAAAAATGCTAAACTTTGACAAAAAGTATTTTGTTTTTGTTATAATTGTGATTTTATAATATTTAGATATGAATCCAACTGAATTTAACTTTAGAAAAATTATATCTTTCAGTAATTCAAATGTATATAGGCCTAGTGGAGCTCTATAGCCATCTAGTGGTTAAAGTGATTTATTGCATTATTTTATAAATTTTAACCTGTATTTTCCAAAAAAATGTGCAAAAATCTTACATTAAACCTTGTAAAATTATCCATGGTATCCCCTGGAGTGAAAGTTAGAAATCTGGGTCTTTTATAAAGTTTATTTAACATAAAATGCAGTTTTTTTGTAAAAATCCTATTTAAAAAATATTTATTTATTTATTTATAGAAATTAAAAAAAAATCATAAATCCTCCAAAAACTGCACAAATGTTGAGTAAAAACATTAATAAACAGAGTAAAATTATATTTGTTAAAAAAAAATATATTGTTTTGTTACAAAATTAAATCTTATTGTCTGGGGTCCAATAGACCCCAAAGACCACGAGTGTGACTTTTTTTTGAAGACCATCAGAGGGTTAAACAGTTTGCAATGAAGATCTATGGACTCGAACCATGGACATTTGATAATTTGGTGTTAAAATCATTATATAGATTAGGGCTGCACGATATATGATTTTAACATCGATATCGCGATGTGCGCATCCACGATAGTCACATTGCAGATATGTGCCATGTCAAGTAGGCTATACTAGGGATCGTAGTTGATCCGTGATTCATCAGTAGGCTGCGTGGCAGAGCAGCTCCCCGGCCCGTAACGTTTGTGATTCGCGGATTAATTGCAAAGTTTAACCATCAAAGTGTGAGAGTTTAGGTTTAAACTGACAGGACTTGCAAAATGATTTTGCGGAAGACTGGAACTTGCGCGCTGTTTTCTGTCAGCCTTAAAGCGTATTTTGTCCCGCCAAAGTTTGACCGGTGAGTGATGTAGATGAGTGACTGCTGCGCTTGTTTAACTGAGAGAGCGAGCAGAGAGAGTGAAAGCCCCGGTCGCGCGCACACTCGCTCTCCCTCCCGCGCGCATATTAATGAATTGAGTTGACTCGACTCAGAGATGGATTTCATCCAGTGATTAAATGTTTTCTGTAATCTTGTGCGATGTGGTCCGTTAATGACACGTCTGATTCACGAACTAATGACTCATTTGAACCGATTCACTTTAATGAATGGTTAAAACAACTGATTTGAACCGATTCACTTTAATGAATGGTTAAAACAACTGATCTGTCCAACACTGAACTCAAGAGACATAAATCGGCAACACTTTACAATAAGGTGCCATTTATTAAAGTCTAGTTAACTACATTAACTAACAACATTATATTAATATTAGTTTTTATGCGAATTTACTCCATGACAAAACCACCCCAGTCATTCTAGAATAATTCATTCTTTCCAAATAGAGCTATTCAAGTCATCTGGTGAAATTGTTTTTATATCGCAGAAAAATAAAATCACAATGTGAGTTTACCAATATCGTGCAGCCCTAATATAGATACATGTTACTGTAAATATTCTACAAATGTCACTTACCTTTTGTCAATTTTAAAAAAGTAGAACCGTTATTCAATATATACAATGTATATTGTCAACGTCATAAGATTAATTAATTGAATACAGTATATTGTAAACCACAAAAATCTAATTAGATGAAATGAAAAAGAAAATTAAAATACTTTACCAAAAATTATAAAATTGTTATAATTTTTAAAATTATACTATACTTTTTTTTTTAAAGTTATTCAACTTTAAAAAAAAATTGTTTTTATTTAATTATAACCCACAAGCTAAAATTAAATGCATTTCTTAATTGTATTTGTTTTCATTTGTTTATGCATTACGTGACTTTTTTTAAACTAAAAATGTTACATTTACGTAACACATGTTACGTGTTCATTTTTAAATTGAAATGAAAATTTTAAAGATGTTTGGGCTGACAAACGCTTGGGAATGTCTGGTTTCATGCATGAATAACCACAGTGAATCAAAGCGCACACACACACACACCTCTCTTCCTGAGCCATTCCTCTGTGGATGGCGATGGCGGGGAAGTTCTGCTCCACCAGTAACTGTGAAAGAGCCACACAGCGCTGAACAGACTTGACGAAGATCACCACCTGCAGGACAAACACAGGATCACCCTCAAGAACACAATCAAGCATTTCTGACAGAAACCATAATCTACAGGAACACGGGAGAGTCTTGGAGGGAAAGCCGATGCATTTAGATGGACTTCATAAAAAAAAAAAAAAAACTTTCTTTGGGAACAACGTGCACAACAAGACTGGAGTAAGCAGGGTTGAGTTTGATCAAAAGCGTCTGCTAAATTAAATGTGAAGACTGGAGTGAGCATCAAAATCCAAGCGCTCACCTGGTTGAACTCCAGGACGTCGAGCAGGTCGAAGAGTTTGCGGTTCTTCTCGCTGTCCTTCAGTTTGCAGTAGTACTGCTGCAGACCGTGAAGGGTCAGTTTCGTCTCGTCGTCCACAAACACCTCCATCGGCTGAAAACACACCACAACACTTCAGACTATAATGCGGTCTCAAGAGATAATCAAAACGGCTAACAGCGACAAATACAGTCGGACAACTTAAACGCTAATAAAAACGCTTTAATAAAATTGCCACTGCACCCAAAGAGACTCAATTCTTATAATACAAGAAACCAAATTGTAGTTTGTGCCATTTTTATTTTATTATATAAATTTACATTTATTATAACTCATTCATGAGTTATTTTAGCATCAGTAATATGTAAGGGATAATGTAAGGGATAATGTATAGCGAGGCGGTTGTTATAGTGAACACAAACCGACAGGCTGATTTTGACAATGGTGACCTTGTTACATCAAATATTAAAATTAGTATTATGGACTAATCATTTAATAAAAGCAATAAACCCTGTGAAGTCTTGGCTTACAGTGAATTTCATATTGCTTTATTATGTGTCTTTATAGGTTTAAGTTTGTTATACTAGTAGTACTTATTTCAGCCAATTTCCAAGGCAAAATTTCTTATATTCGTTAAGTACTAATATAACAAACTTAAAGCTGCTGTCTGTAACTAAGTTAAAAATAATCCAAATTAATTATTTAAAAAAAAAAACATCTTCAGCCAGTGTTCAGAAATATCTGCTTGCCATAGCTAGATTCAAAACGGTTAGCTTGTAATAATGATTTTAATTCCAGTGGTACTGGTGGGTTTTCGCGGGAAATTCGAGCATGTCTTTGCGTCATTACGTCACATCCGTACACATAAAGAAGGAGTTTCGGCTAGCCGGCTATACTGCGCGTGAGGAGATGTAGAGATAAGTTTAACCATGTAAAGTGCTGTGGGAAAAGCCTATGGCGAATCCAGAAAGATCCAAACAACAATCATCAGTGTCAACTGGAGATTAACCAGTTTTATACCATGGTCTGGGTGAATACTCGATTCTGATTGGCTGCAGGGTGTCCGTTAAAAAGTGATAGAGGACACCTAGTAAAGTAGTTCTGGTGAAACTGCCTGTTTACCATTCGAAATTAATAAATAAATGCGCTGCCTACAACAGCTGTGAGTAACCATAGCAACAGGCAGTCCACACAGGGCGCGCGCGCGTTCAGGGTCCTGGGTTGCGCGATGATGCAATCGGCAGTTCTGGGGCTAATACTAATACAACAATGAGCGACTTCGTTATTTCATCTTCAGTCTCTCACGGACTGACGGAGCCCAGTAAGCCCGCAGACTGCTCTCGCATCGATGGCCTGTCACAGACATTATTTGACGGCTCTCCAGTCCAGCATCGGAGAGTCGACCAACAGCGGTGCTTCGGAGGCTGTGGTTAGTGTAGACTAGTGTAACAGTGTTTTATGTGTAATAAAAAAATAACTATGCCTACCTTTGTGTTTCATGAACTAAAAATGCATTTTTGAACCTGAAGGGTTCTACAAGCTGAGCGGACTATAAATATCTCAAGTTGCTAAATAAACCGTCAGGCAAGTTATTATTTGAAAAAACTAGATTTAGCCTAATTAAAATATAAACTAATGTTTTAAAAATGTTTTATTTGGCAAGTGACCATGGTATAAGCGGGTTAATGCCCTTCGAGGTGTCCGTTGTCAGGTTTTAATGGACTCCGCTGCGCGTCGGCCGGTTTACACCTCGCCGTCGTCCATTAAAACCTGGCAACAGACACCTGGTCGGGCATTAACCCTTACATAAAACCCAAAAGACTTCGTACTTCGGATTTAAGGTGGAAAGAGAAAGAAACCGTCTCATGCGAACACAAAGATACACATCGGTGGGGCTTTTGAAAGGTGCGTGAACTCCTCACTCCGTGAGCTTTTTCTGCTGAACAAGTAAGACATTTCAATAGTTCAATCGTGTAACAGTACGTTTTCTTAATTCACACAGTTATGGAGTTTCCTTTGTTGTGCCTTTCTCGTTTAGCTATTATGGAGAATATGAATTCTGAACTACACAGGTAATCATAAAAACACATTAAATAACGTTAGTCACGCAATGCTGATGTTGTTAACATGAACAATTTGAGAACAAATTTAAGTAGGTTATGATTTGCACGGTTGCTGTAAATCGCGCTGATTAAATCTAACGATCGTCATGTCGAATGCTTTTTCACCCTTAGTTGATCAGAACAAAAATAGATGTTACTTGTTCAGAAGACATTTTCCGGTGAAAATTCTTATGTTGGTCAAGCTTTCAAAAAGTGAATCTGTGATTCTGAATGACAGTATCCACACAGCGCGGTGATTGACAGCAGCACTCGCCTCAAAACACTGTGTTCATCCGCGCTGTTTCATGCCGATTTACAACCCACGTAAAGATGATAATTCCGCGAATCACTGCAGTTACAGATTTCGAACAGAGATGGCGACAAAAAGGGAAAATGCTACGGACTGCAGCTTTAAAAATATAAAGACACTTTAATAAAGCAATGTTATATTAGCACTTGAACGAATATAAGAAATGTTGTGTTGGAAATTGGCTGAAATAAGTACTAATATAACGTACTTGAAATGGTTCAAATGCTGTTGTTTTTGTTTCCATAGTTTAAGGAAGAAAATTGTGCAAATGTTCACCATGCGAACAGAAGACATCACAAAAACAACATGATCTCACTTAAACGAACAGACTTCACTCACGTCCTGCATGAACTTGCGGCAGACGGGGCGGATCTCTTTGCTGAGGGTGGCGCTGAACATCATGCACTGCTTCTCATGAGGCGTCAATCTGAAGATGTCCTGAACGTCACGCCTCATATCTGACACAGAAACGCACATTAGAATGGTCACAGGCTCGATCAGACAAACACACTTCCTCCAGACAGACACTCACCGAGCTGCTCCAGCATCTTGTCACACTCGTCCAGGACGAAGTGCTTGACGTTCTTCAGGTTGAGGGTTTTGTTGCGCACCAGCGCGAGGATTCGGCCCGGCGTCCCCACCACGATGTGAGGGCAGCTCTTCTTCAGGACGTCCTCGTCCTTCTTGATGGACATGCCGCCGAAGAACACGGCCACCTTGACCGTGGGCATGTACTTGGAGAAGCGCTCGTACTCCTTGCTGATCTGAAAGGCCAGCTCACGCGTGTGACACATGACCAGCACCGACACCTGCATCACAGGAAACACAATCAGCTCAGAGTTTAATCCGCGACTGTCTCGAGTTGTGTATGATACACACCTGTAAAACAGTAATTAGGGCCACTTAAACCCCAGCATTAATAACATGCTAAACAATTGTGAAATGTATAGAAACACTTTTTGGCCACCACGGACTTCCATAATATATTTTTTCCTACTATGGAAGTTAATGGTGGGCAAAAAGTGTTTGGTTACAAACTCTTTTAAGATATCTTGTTCAGCAGAAGAAAAAAAAAAAGGTATACAGGTTTGGAACAACTTGAGGGTAAATTACAGAATTGAACATATTCAGTGAATTGTCCCTTCAACACCTGCATGTTTACAGTGTTGTTGTCATGTGACCATTTACTTGCACCAAAAAAACCTTTAAATAAGGGTTTCATTTTGATGGTTTTATCTTAAATATTAAAATCATTTATTAGTTTTAATTTTGTATTATGATTTAAGTAACTTAACAACAGAAAAATCATGTTTCACAGTTCTTCGTTGATTAATTGTCACATGACACGGGTAGAAAAAAACTCTTTAGTAAAGTTTAAATATTTTATTTAACTTTAAAATTACCAATTTACACTGATTTAATTAATATTTTAATTGAAAGCCACAAACATGCTCAGTTTGTTGCTCGTCACATGAAATAACCAAAATTGAGGACTTATGTCGAATGAAGCATTCTTTAACTTTACATTGATTTGTTCAAGGTTATCTTTTTAGTGTTTAAATAAATGAATAAACTACAATACGCTTTTATAAAATTTTGTTTTAATTTTATTTCAATTAGGCCTAACTCGCACAAAATGCAGGCAGACAAAAACAATTTTCAAACGTAATAAATATTTTATTGAAAACAAAACATAATTTGACATTTCAGCATTTACACGAGTTTCATTTTAAAGTGATTTGTTAACTTTGATGTTCACGGTTATCTTTTTAGTTAATAAAAAGACAATGAATACATGCTATAAAATGTAATTTTAATTTGACAAGATGCAGGCAGACAAATATTTCACATTAAAAAAAAAAACTAATTTTACATTTCAATTTAGCATTTACACATACACCAAGTTTCATTTTAAATGAGTAACTAACTTTGCTTTCATATTTAAATTCAACATCAGTCACATGTTCACAACTATATTATGTCAAAGTTAATGTCATGCAGAAAAAAAAAATCTTTTAGCGAGACTTTAAAATGTTGTTAATTGATTTAATTATTAATCAGCACAAACACCAGTCTGCGATACCCTGCGTTACAGTGATTTCAAACTCGTCACCCGTAAACCAAAGCGTCACACACTAACCTGTCCTTCCACGGGCTCGATCTGCTGTAGGGTAGCGAGCACAAACACAGCCGTCTTTCCCATACCGGACTTGGCCTGACACAAGATATCCATGCCGAGGATGGCCTGCGGGATGCACTCGTGCTGCACTAAAAACACAAACACCACGTTTACTCTCTGGAATCATCAACGTACACATCCATGCCAACAGAAGCAGTGGGGCTGAGCAAAAAAAAATTCTTCGATAAATAATTTTAAACTGTGGTTGATTAAAAAAAAAAAACTCCATATTAATCCATCACCCAAAAGACAGTATTAGTTTTCCTCCAAAGTTCATAGGCTTGCAGCCTCTGTTACAGCAAACGCTGTGAGATTTTATGTTTGTTTTCTCTTAAACATAAAATAACCAGATCCTGTTTGATCAAGCCATGCGACTTTCAGCATCAATTTCTCATCTTGCATTAAAATCCTGTCTATTCATTGTATATTTGAGAGAGTTGGGTTCCGTTTTAACATACCAAAAAAAAGCTGTTTAATATACAGGTTAGTGGCTCTTAATTTCTTATGTTCGTAAACTTATGTTCACTGTTATTTTTTTTATAAATACAGGATTTGTATAAAATCTATATCCACCAAGTCGAACCAGAAAACGAATTAAGAGCTTGTGAATCAGAAGATCTGACTCGATAGCCAGCCCTAAGCGTGTCTGACCTTCAGACGGATGCTCGAAGCCGCAGTCCACGATGGCCCTCAGAAGCTCCGGCTTGAGCAGAAAGTCCCTGAAGCCCGAGCTGTGGATGGAGACGTACGAGCCCTTCACCTCCTTCTTGCCCACTGGAGCGACGCTCTCCGGGGCTCCTTGAGGCTCCTCGTCCTCTTCGTAATCCAACAGCTCGTTTTCAACATCATTCTCAGCCATTCTGGAGACACAAGTAGTGAGAAGAGTGATCATAAAGCAGCAGGGCATTTAAATCCCACCTTCGCCAGATTCACACTTCACAGTTCAAGAGGAATGAGCCATTAAGGAACACATGGAGAAAAGTTAGAAAGTAGGTACTAACTAGACTACTACACCATGAAATGAAACCCACACGACAGAAACCATGTAAACAAACCAGCCTGATCACTATTGAGTCAGGAATGTACACAACTGGATGTTCACAAATATGGTTTTCATAGCTTAATGGGACCAAAGGGTCTTGGAACATAATTTAGGTAGCATATTTTGAGGTGACAGTTACACATTACTACATGTAATTACTATTGCAATAACGTGTGAGTACTATGGTAATTACAGTTGTATGTATAATTTAATGTAATAAACCCTTAAATTGTAACTCTTAATAAGTACACAGTTAATTAGTAATTACGTGTAACTACTGTAGTAACAACAGTAATTAAAGGATAATTACAATGTAACGAACGCTAAACCGGAACTTTAGCAAGTACACATAGTTAATTAGTATTACACAGTATTTGAGCAAGTAAAATGTAACTACGTCACATCAAAATAGAGTGAAAGCAATATTTTTTGTTAACATACATGGTTCACAGACAAATGCAAAAAGCCAAAGCATAAGCATCGTAATATCGCGGTCCCTATTGTTACTACGCAGCGAGTTCAGTGAAACTGGACAGGGCCCCGATTACACACCATACGGCAATACACGCCAATGTTATGAAGGTTTGATATGAAATTATATGTTGATATTAAAAAGAATGACGGTTCTGGCTTTTGTGTTGCTGAGCAATAGAGAAATTAAAATTGGTCTAGATGCGAAACTCCTGTAACGAACGTTTCGTCGCGAACGCGCGGCGGACAATAGAGCGGCGTTTTATAGTATACTAGTACTAGTATTACGGAGACGCTTAAAAATGAACAAAAACTCCCACACGGGCTTATATTTAATGCGTCTTACCAGCACTGAATCCGCGAAACACTAAAATAATATAATAACTGAAAATGAACTCACTCGCGCGCTCTCTCTCTCCCTATCGTGCGCTGTTGTTAGCATGCGCAGCTAAGTTGCTAATGACATACAGCTTCGATCACGTAATAAACTTCCCCATTAAATACAAAACACAGAGGTATATGTATAATAAATAAAGGTATGAGGGGAAAACGTGATATGTTTAATTGATAAATAATCTTACATTACCTGTAGGTGACGGTGCGCGAGGAGTACGTATGAAGAAGCACTGCTGTCTCAAACCACACGCGACGACAGGCCGCAGTTTATACTACCGCCCGGAATCCAGCCTCCTGAAGAACAAACGCGCTCATTGGCTGGCGAACTCGTCAGTTTCATACGCATAAGTTGAAACTGTGTCGTATTGGATGTTGGAACTTGAACTTTGGGGCGTTGAAGTCGTGCTCGCGTTGGGCGCGTTTGAGGTAGGCGGGATTTTTGTAGCTCTCTTCTGAAGTTTGTGAAGGTGATTGAAACGTTTAGATTATATTTGCTTGTAGTTTAGGATGGAAGTCCATTTTGTGGAAAAAAAGGTTGAAAATATTGCAACAGAAGCAAACTCAACTGATTTTGTATCCCCAATATGTCCTGAGTAAGGAAAAAAAGCCCCGAAGAATCCCATTAGGGGAACGTTTTGAAAAGACCCAAATATAGCCTATTTATACGCCTATTCATTCTCTTTCTCACGCGAATAGGGTAAAAAATTAACCTTTAAATATCACCATGAAAATTACCGAGTTGATTACTTACATCAAGACAAACAAAAAATGTATTACAAGTTTTTTAACATTGTTTAACATGGGCAAACGGTGCATAATCTTATTACGTATATATGTGCTGATTTGCATAAAAACCCAAATAGATCTAAACATTGGGTTATAAGCTCAGTGTTGAAAAATGTTACTATGACAATCATACATTAATAGAGGCAGGAAGAAGTATTTTATATACAATACACAATATTAATTATTATTGCAGATATGGGGTTTCGGCATTGAGTGCATTGTGTGTACGTAATTCGATTTTTTTATCCAGAAACTTTTTATTTGACCTACCTTTTGTCTTCTGCATTTTCCTTACCCATGTCTCCTGTTCTTCCCTCACACTCATCCCCCATAAACAGTCCCACAGACCCAGCCCCAAACCCCATCTCTGCAATAATAAATAAAGGCTAGGCTACTTCTTCCTGCCTCTATGTATTAATGTAAATAGGTTCCATTCAGACCTTAACATGAAGTCTTTTACTGTTATATGTCAACAAGGTTCAACAAGACACATTATAAGATGATGTAATTGTAGAAATTATAGGCCTATGACATTTCTACTTTTTAATCTCATATGGACTTAGTATGTAATGAGAATGACTTAGTATATTATAAGTTCACCTTTTTATGCCATAATTTAGATTTTTAAGCATAATTATAATGTCGTTTTTAATAATTAAAATTTAACAAAACAATATTTTTCTTATGTGGCTTCCGTAAGTAAACCAAATCAAATCAAGACTACTTAAAACCTCATCAGATGCTTAGAGTGTTTATTGATAGTGTAAGGATTATCCCATTAAAAATAAACAATAAACAACAAAAAGCATCTTCATTTTTTATTTAGCAAAAATGCTATAGGAAACTAGCCAATTTTTCTACATCATGACTAACCTGTTAACTGTCAGTCCCACTTGAGCATATAGACCTGGTTTGAGTGATCTTAACCATATATTAGCAATACTATTCACATACTACTATTTATGAAGGAGACATTGTATTAAAAAATAGTATGAGCAAAATTACTGTATTTTATTTGAATTCAACATCTAACAAACACGTAAAAAGTACGTGGAAAGCAACCAGGAGCATTATAGTTTCCGTTGAAGACATAATGCATCATAAATGAATTATCTGTCAATATTTTTTTTATATTTGAAACATTTTTAGACACACAACTAGAATGTTGCATCACTAATTCATAAAAAAAAAGGTCTGAACTCGCCTAATGACTCAGATTAGTTATCACAAATTAATAAAAAACAGCCACTTAAATATGAAAACTAGAGTCGTAAGAGCTTTAAAATGATAGCCTATAGAGTTTGACAAGATTAGAAAGGTTTACAATAGGTTAATTTGGCCTCACACTTGGGTCAGTGACATCAACCTGTTAATTAAGGGCAAATGTTTTTAATTTTGTCAGTCGTCACATCAGTTTATCCATAGATGTTACATCAAAAGGCTTTTAGGGTGAGATTGGCTCTTCCAGACTTAGTTTAGTAATATTGTATAATCTTAAAAGTGTATTTAAGGAAGAAAAAAAAACCTTTCAGATAATAAAATATTAATGAAATAAAAGGCCACTGAAGTGAGTGAAAAAGTACATTTTAAAAAAAAAAGTTCACTTAGTAATAATGCCAAATTAAAAGTTTTAGTTCTACAAATAGTAGACATTTTAAACCATTATGTTTTGATGATCTTGTCATGCTTTAACAAAGTACAGGACAGGTGAAGTACATTTTAACTGCAGCGTGTTATTTGATATAACATTTAGTAACATTTAATGTTTTTAAAATATATTTGTAATCATATTGATGAAGTAGCAATTTGATAAATTTAAAATATAACATGATAATAGAATAGAAATGACAATTCAATATTTTGGTTTACTATAAATGCTTGTCATTTAGCAGTACACTTTAAACATATTTCAAAGACAATAGAAAAATGGTTCAATGGGTTTCTCTATAGAACTCGAGGGTTCTTGACCCAATTTTAAAGAAGCCTATTATGCCAAAAAGGTTCTATAGGGAGAAATTATTGCATTATGCTTTCATGTTGTACAGGTTATTTCAATTTTACCTAGTGATAAAGTATGTGTAAGAACTGTTTAATTCATAAAATGGAATTACAATTAAAAATGATTAAACAAATTAAAACTTAATCCACAAAATGATCTCATGTTAGGAACACATAAAGGTTCCAAAAATGATGCGCCTGGCATACTCCTTCAAAATTCCATATAGAACCTTTTCTTCTGAGTGTACACTCATTTCACACTTCAGTATATTCTTTTAAAGAATATACTTGTTTAAGAATATATTTATTTTCTTAAAATGCACACTGTTAATTTTTCGCCAGTAGAGGTCGTTTATTCAAAAAGGTGTAGCTTGATGAAGCCTTGATTATGTGGAATCATAGGAGTTGTTGTCTTCACCTCTACAGCCAGTTGAGAATATGATGGACTTGGGCAGAAATCATATTCATGGATGACCGGTAGGGGTGCAACGGATCAAAAAACTTTCGTTTCTCGGATCAGAGTCACGGATCGGATCATTTTTCGGATCAGCAAAAAAAAAAAAGACAAAACAAATAAACATAAGTTTGTCTTTTTGTTTATAAACACTTTTAAATTATTAAATAATTGTAATAATTAAAATTATTTTAATTATAATTTTATAAGGGGGGGGGGCATTCTTTTAAAGTAAATTATTTACTTATGTACCCTTTTTAAAGGTATACTAAAGTGTACTACTTTACCCACAAGGGTACGGTCCGTGTCCTGGTTAAAACTGCTTCTTTCTCTGGGTTCAAACATTCTTAGAAACATTTGGGATAATGTAGTCAACAAAATATATATATTGTTCAAGTGGTTTTGGATATGTTGATCCAAAAATCTTACATAGTGTGCCTTTAATCCATAAAATGATTCCATGATAGGAACATATAAAAGGTTCCAAAAAAGATCGGCCTCGCCTCGAAAAAAGCTGCACTTGAACACACGAGAGTACTACAGCCGACTGTCAGCTAGCATGTGTGTTCTGCACCTGCGTGTTAATGAGACAACTGTGTATTTCTGAAGATATTTCCGACTGTCGGCTCGGTGTGTCCCGGTCTTAAGAATGATAGCCAGTGGTCAAAATAGACCAAACAGACCAAAACAAAAAACGACTGACAAACGTGTAAAATAATATGTAAAATAACTGGCTGTAGAAGTGTTTTTAAGAGAAACGAGTGTGTGAAGTTAGCAAGTTTCCTAAATATCTTCAAAAATATTGTGGTATTATTTTAATGCTTTAGTAGAGTAAAAAAGTTACATACAGCACCTTTAAGGACTCTTTTTAAAAGTATACTAAAGTGTTCTACTTTTCCCACAAGGGTAGTTAAATATTGTTTATGAAAAACAGACGCCAGAGTCCGTAAATTCACTTTGAAGCTAACGTTTTATATCCGAGATTCCAGTGCGGAGTGGAAGCTCCACTGTGCAGTCGAAAAGGTAGGAAAACAATCCGAATTGGGCCGTGACGGAGGTTCAGAAGAGCCAGTCTGCTGCAGGATGTCCCTAACCTGTCGAGGTAAGGTGTGCATCAGCCAGTTTTCCGCAAGAAACCCGCCTCCACGGAGCCCAACACAGCACCCCAGCTCAACGGGCAGCTCCTCCAGACTGTTTCCCCGCACATCCAGACGGGCCAGCTGAGTCAAGCAGCCCAGACCAGCCGGCAAAGATCCCAGCGAGTTATTCGCGACGTTCAAGCTGCGAAGTTCTACGCAGCTTCCAAACAGCTCTTTGGGAAGGCGTTCAAGACGGTTAGCGCTGAGATCCAGTTCGCTAAGCAGCGTCAGAGCACCGACCTCCGCCGGAAGCTCTTCCAAAAGGTTCCCGGCCAGCAGGAGGCGTCGCAGTCTGCGTAGTGTAAAGAGAGCCGACGGTAAGTTTCTCAGCTGATTATGCGCTAAATCCAAGAGTTCCAGCGAGCGTAGCACTCCTACACTAGCCGGCAGAGCCAACACATTATTACAAGCAAGTCGTAGACCGGACAAACGCCGCAGATGCTGCAATCCCAACAGCTCCTCTAAGGTACGCAGGCTATTGTGTTGCAAGTCTAAAATACGTAGACCTGTAAGCGCTAGCAGCGCTGAAGGCAACCTTTCCAACTGGCATCCGTTCAGCTGCACCTCTGCTAATCCGGTTAAGCGTCTCAATCCCGTAAGCACTAACAACCTAGTGCCCTCGTTGTATATCTCCAGTTTTAGCAGACTCCCGGCTAATTCGCTGAGCTCCCCGGGATTTTCTGCAGCGCACCGCGCAGCACCAGGACACGGAGGTGCCGCAGCTGTCGGAGGCTAACGAGGGCCCAGCCGCGCCCCATCCCGCCCTCGCTGCTCAACCTCCCGCTCAGGTGCAGCTCCTGGAGGCCGCGGAGGGAATAGACCCAGGCCGGGATCTCGGAGGCGTTGGTGAAGGTGAGGTGCAGAGTCTCCAGGTGTTCCTGAAGGTGCTGCAGGGCTCCAGGCTCCACTGAGGCAGTGCAGTGGTAGAGGTGCAGCTCCCTGAGGAGAAGACAGGCCTCATCAACTCATACAACAACCTCTGATCTACAGTGCATCTCAGTAGCATAGTGTGTGTCAGAGTCTTTAGTGCTTATGTCACGTTGTTATGTGCAGTGACGTGTGATCTATCTATCTATGTCTGTTTATCTATTTGTCTGTCGTTCTCGCTCTGTCCCTAAGGCCTATAAACTCTTTTCAGTGTTTGGTAAACTTTATTTTAAAAAAAAATAACTGTTATATGAATTTAATTCCAATTAATTTGAATTCTACTTCTATACATTCAAATTTGAAATGCAATACTGCATCCTCTTTAAAACTGGAACTGGAAGCTTTACGCATTATGATTAGATTACGCATATGTGCTAAAGGCAGTCTTGTGTATCAGTGTGAATACCTACCTGAGTGCGGTCATGTTAGATATCTGTGCTGTGAGTTTGGCGTCTCCGATCAGCTCCAGCTTCAACACCTGTAACTGGCTGAGGGTGAAGAGGGCCGGTGGCAGGCGAGGGAGAGCCACGAGCTGCAGCAGAGATCGGCCCTGCGTGTCACTCGTGATCATCGACCGCAAGCGCTCGGCTCCCCAGCGCCGCTCCAAGCTTTCCTCCAGCAGTCGAGTCTCGCTGACCGGCGACAGGAACACGGACAGACGCTGGGACAGCAGAGGGTCGTACTGGTCGGCCATGTGCAAGAGGAACGCCAGGTCATTGTGAAGGTCAGGCGCATCTAGCATGGATCCTTTCTCACGTAGACTCTGGAAAGAGTACTGCCTCAAAGACCTGAGGATTAGGCATATTCAATAAGATTTCATTATAGTTTCATTTCCAATAATAGATTACAACAGTCGGGTTCCAGAAGTAAAAATGGGAAAAAGATTTGTAACAATGACTTATGAACCTGTGAGTTAATCGATGGTAAATGCTTCTGTTGAAGCCCTATTTAAAACTTCCTTTTTTTTTTAATTATCACGTTTAACAGTGGAATTCTTGATGAAAAACTGTACATTACCCATAATTCTGTGCAGAAAATCCCACCAATCAGAGTCGAGAACTCTTTATATTTTGCAATGAGATTAAAATATGTTGTTTCTACAGATATAATAAACAATTTTAAACTCAAACATATTTTTGATAAAAGTTTGTAATGTTGCGATTGACCTCGTGGCTGGTTGGTTTTGTTAATGGCTGGCTTCTAACTTTTAAACGTAAGGTCCTTGCACACTGAGTCTGAAAATTTCATTTGTGGTTTTTCACACTACTCAAAATGCTTGCTATGGATGCGAAAAACGCAGAAAATCGAACCCGATCCAATTTTTTTTAGGACGGATGAAGTTTTTGAGGCAGTGTTTAAATGTGATTGAAACAACGTGAGGTCGTATTTATTTTTTATCTGCACAAATTTCGGACGAGAACTTCAGACTTTTTAATATTTCTATGGAAAAAAAAAAGGAATGGAAAAAATATTTTCAGAACCAATGCTGCTGAAAAGTGGGTGGGGCTAATGCACTCATTTGAATTTAGAATTTCTTAGAACACAAACAGACACGTTGGTTCAGTCACCAGAATCTCTCGACACTCACACATGGAGACAGACTACAGACTACATGGACACAGTCGTCTCCTGTCTCGGGACGCCCATACTTGTGGAAGATCCAGAAGAGGGCGTAGACGCCCAGCAGACCGAACAGAAACAGCAGCGAGATGTAGGCCTGCATCAGCTTGCGCAGGACTGAGGACAGCGAGTGACTGCACTGGAAGAGGCTGTAGCCGGTCAGAGCGTGAGAGTGAAGCCGGCAGACGTGACTGAAAGAGATGGAGCTCAGGAGAGGAGTAGCGTAGCTCACGATCAGGATGAACTTCAGGACCTTGAACACCGTCTGAGCAGTGTACACCTACAGGAGAAGGTGTTGAAACACATGTGAAGACACTTATTGTTAAAGGGATAGTTCACTCTACTCTATTATATTCTACTCTGTTTTTTTTCCACTCTATTCCACACACAGCCAGTTCTATTCTACTCTATTCTATTCTATTCAGTATATAACAGTATTTTTTCCACTCTATGTTAGTCATTTGGGCACCAGCAACTGTCTGAATACCCACATTCTTCAAAATATCTTCTTTTGTGTTCAACAGAACAAAGAAACCACATTTGTGGCTGGTAACCAAATAATGACATGAAACTGGAACTAATTCCACCAGTGGCGATAAAGACAGATTATATTGTTCTCTGTTCTACTCTACTCTACTCTACTCTACTCTACTCTACTCTACTCTACTCTACTCTACTCTGTTCTGTTCTGTTCAACTATATTCTATTCCACTCTTTTCTATTCAACTCTATTATATTCCACTCTATTCTATTCCACTCTATTCTACTCCACTCTACTTTTTTCTACTCTGCTCTATTATGTTCTACTCTGTTCTATTCTACTCTATTATATTCCACTCTATTATATTCTACTCTGCTATAATACAGGTTTAGAACAATTTAAGGGTGAGTAAATTATGACAGAATTTTTACTTTTGGGTGAACTATTCCTTTAATGCATTATTTGTTGTATTATTATTATTATTATTATATTATTATTATTATTATTATTATTATTATTATTTTATTTTTAAACAAGTCTTAATATTCTTTAAACTTTAGGAGCTTGTTTCCATGATGGAATAATAAGGTAATTGGGTGCCTGAAAGCACAAACTTTTAAAACAGTCTCTGTGTGAACAACAAAAACACGAATCTCTGAAGATGATGACGTCATGCATGTGCGTATTAGTGTTCAGTCTATAGTGTTTCATCGCCATCTAATGGACTGGCTGCAGAATACAGAGTTTTAGTCTTTTTCGTGGATCTGTGGGAATGGGATTCGTTTTGAAAATAGTGACGTTTGTACGCGGAAAACTCAAAGAAAAAACTTGTTTGTTTTTAAGCATATCGTTGTCATGTAAACGTACCCGTAGTCTTCTGGGTTTTGACCTCACACCTGCAACACTCTATAGGTCCTCTTTAGTGTTGTCACGGTAGCCTACCAAAATTTCAGTATTTGGTACCAGTGAAAATCCACGGTTCTCTGTACCAATTTCGGTACCAAAGCTTAATTTAGATTAAATGTACATATATTATTAAAGTGTATATCACGGTTACAAAGGAAACTGTAGAATTAAAAACACTTTACAATAAGATTCTATTTGTTAGATAACATTAGATGAAATGACCTAACAATAAACAATAGTTATATACTGTAGCAATTATTCTCCTTGGGGTTCATTTAAAAATGTACTAATACATTTTTAAAATCAAAAGTTTTATCTGTTAACATTATTTAATGCACAATAAATGAAGTGAACAAACATGAACAATCAAGTTTTTGTATTAAATAGCATTCACAAACATTAATTATGTTGTAAAAATATATTGTTCACTCAATGTGTTGATGTTAGATAACGCAATAATGTTAATAAATGGTATCTTATTGTACTGTGATTTTAAGGGATACTCCACTTTTTTTGGAAATATGCTCATTTTACAACTCCCCCAGAGTTAAACAGTTGAGTTTTACCGTTTTCGAATCCATTCAGCTGATTTTCTGATATTTAGAAAAATATCAGTTACCAGACAGTTTCTGGTCTCATTGACTCCTATAGTATATATTTTTTCCTGAAGTCAATGGACCAGAAACTGTCTGGTTACTGATATTCTTCTAAATATCTGAAAATCGGCTGAATGGATTCGAAAACGGTAAAACTCAACTGTTTAACTCTGGGGCAGTTGCAAAATGAGCCTATTTCCATAAAAAGGGGAGTATCCCTTTAAGAAAAGCTGGTATCGTAAGCACTTCATTTTTTTAGTACCGACTTGGTACCGAAGTACCAAGTTTTTTGACAACACTAGACCTCTTTAATAATAAAACAAAACTGTAAACGTGATGAACTGACTTATACGTTACCTTATAGATAACATCTGAACTCTCGCAGTGAGCACGAAACCTGCGCACTCTCTCGAACAGCGCTCTGGCCTGCTCCCTGTCGCTGCGGTCCAACGTGGCTCCCGGTCTGGACCCGTCCGGGGCGACTTGCGCCGGCAGAAGTGGCTCCTTGAGCGACCGAGCGGAGAGCGTAGAGCAGTGGGATAAAGTGGAGGGACATGGAGACGGTTGCGTAGTATTGGATGCACTTTCAGTCCCCGCCAGCAGAGGGCTGTCCGTTCCGGAGTCCAAACTCGACTTGCGCGTTTTGTATGAAGATGTTACCTGAACTTTGGGTCGCGTTACTTGCTCCGCCTCCGAAAAGCGAGTGTCCAGTTTGGCCGTGTGCGAAAGCGCTCTCGTCGTCCAGGGTGATTCGCAACATTTGGCGAGGAGTGACAGGAAGTGCTCGATACGAGCGGACGTGAGCGGGAAGTGGAACCAGAAGCAGCCGCTAGCCAGCAGAACCAGCGTGTGGAGCAGCGTCACGTACGGTAGAAAGCGCGAGAACCAGGGCAGCGCCTCGTGATAGCAAACCTGGCTGATGTAGACGTACTGCTGGAAGTCCAAGTTGGTACGTCGCCCCTTTGCCGGACTCCCGAGAGACTGTTTTGCACCTGTGTAAACGAAATCAGACATGGGCTCCATAGTAGAGCTGTAGTTGGTGGAGAAGGAGTGTACAGGGACGCACACGACTCCGTCCCGGGACAGCAGAAGAGTCCCAGCGAGGATGGACACCATTAGCATTAGCACCAGCAGGTAGTCCATGAAGACTTCCCACCACGGCTTCAGAAGCTTATAACTGCCCTGACGCTCGCTGCCCGACCACAGCTCAGACAGCGTAAACATCTACAGTTGGAGAGAGAGGAGAAACCACATTCAATCAATTCAACACTGCATCAAATCTAAGAATCTAAAAGCAAAAAGCAAATGTTTGTTTAAAATGTTACATTCAAAAACCACTTAATCGTTGCTCAGGTTTTGTTAGTGGTTGCCGGGGCATAGCAATTCAGTGTTTCTGAGTGTTTGGTAGGCGCTGTTATGCGGTTGCCAGGGTGTTCTGATTGGTTGTTAGTGTGTTGCTATGTGGTTACTAGGGTGTTAATTTGTTTCTTTGCAGTTGTTTTGATGTTCTGGGTGTTTTAAGTGTGTTGCTATGTGATTACTAGGGAGTTAGGGTGTTGCTATGCACTTTCTTTGGGTGGTTGTTATTGCTGTGCAGTTGCCAGGGTGTTCTTATTGGTTGTTAGTGTGTTGCTATGTGGTTACTAGGGTGTTGTTATTGTGTTGCTATTCAGTTGTTTCAATGTTCTGTGCGGTTGTTAGTGCATTGCTAAGCCGTTTCTAGGGTGTCCGTGTGTTACTGAGTTGTAACTAGGGTTTTAGTGTGTCGCTATGCAGTTGCTTCGATGTTCTGGGTGGTTGTTAGTACATTGCTATGTGGTAAGATGTGTGTTAGTGTGTTGCTATGCAGTTGCCAGGGTGTTCTGATCGGGTGTTAGTGTGTTACTATGTGGTTGCTTCAATGTTTTGTGTGGTTGTTAGTGCGCTGCTATGTGGTTAATAGGGTGTTAATGGGATTTTATGTTCTAGATGTTGGTCTCTAGAAATGAGTCCCTCCTTTAATGTTGGTCTGTGGGTTTTTTCAGCTGTTTTCTGGTCCAGCAGGTGACGCCAATACAGCGTCTGATCCCTCAGTAACAGCTGGACACTCAGTGATAACTCAGTAAACACATCTAAAAGAGCTTCTCAAGTTATGTTTAGTTATGTAGTTTGCTGTAGACTATTGAAATGAATATGTTTTTTAGCTAATGCATTTATTATAAGATCTGATTCGGCACATAAAGCTGAGCGCATGAATCCAAATCCTGCGAAATCTCATCACACCAAATCATCTAAACTACATGCAAGTTTCAAGTTTGGTTTATTTATATATATATATATATATATATATATATATATTAATATAGCACCATTAAAATTACAGCAACTGTAACACCAATGTGTTACAACATCAAATAAAATAAATACAAGCAAAAGCAGTTGAAAACTAATATCACAAATACAATCAGAGACCGTTTTCAAACTGAATAGCAAAAGGAAATCAAATACAAAAATAATCATCAAAGAACATTAAAAGCAATGGGAAAATAACAAGTTTTAAACAAAGATTTAAAAATATGTAATGTAGGAGCAAATCTAATGTGAACTGGAGTTTAGGGCCCTAAACACAAAAACACAATAAGAAGAGAAATGCACTTACTGTGATGCACTGTAACGTCGTCAGAACCAAAGCCACACTTCATGCAGTCTTGAACGCCCCGGTCCGGCGCAGGCCGGTTTGTTCTCGTACACTAACTTTCCCCTGTTCTCACACACATGGGGCCCCAAAGCAGCTTTCAGATCTCCATGGCAACCGGCACACAATGGGCTCATTCACATTACAACACGACAGAGAGCCGCTGGATTCACAAGTAATACACAGAAATAACATGAAATTCATATGTAAATGCCAGGTTTTCTGTATTTACTCAGGACTCTTCTTCAGATCTTTGAGAACAATCACGTTCCTCTCAAAGCAGTGCAGCAAATGTGAACAGCAGGTGGCGCTCATGAGCCACTTTACATGACTTTGGACACGTCAAAGCTTTGAGAAATTCATTAACTGTAGTTTTATGATTCAGATGCTTTTGTTTGGAAAGCTAAAATTATGTTCTGAATAACATTGTCAAATTTACTAGAATTTTTTGGGCTTTGTGTATAATTTCAATCACAAGGCCACTTTTTGAAAGTTAAACTTACATGTTTGTAGAAGCAACTTGAAAACTGAAATAAAAAATATAGAATTAAATCAATTTAATTAAATTACTATATTTAATTAAAATGTGTATGCAAATAATGTAGTTGTGCAGGAAACCCCTGTTTCCCCGAATATCATATTGTCACACATTTTTAGTTTTCTTGCACCGGGGATTTACAAAAAGCCCACACATCAGATAGAGACGCACGCTAAAAGATTTGTGTGAAAACTAAAAGGATTTTCAGCAAATAATTCAGAAAATGAATGATGCCGTTTTAACCAGTCAATAATCAGGAAAATACTTTTCAATCATATTTTTAGAAGGGAATGCAGACATTTTTAAAATGTCACGTCTTAGATGGAAAGATACAAAGAAAAAGCTGGTTTTGGGTGGGTGCTGCATGCAGAACACGGCGTCATATTTCATAAATAGAACAATCAGACTTAAATTAGAGGACTTTTTTATATTTGATGAGCTCATGTGAATGATGGAAACACTTGTGAATTGTTAGAGCTTTTTCCATTTAGTTCTTAAACTCTTTGAAGAAAAGGTTCTATATGGAACCTTGGGGGTTTCGTCAGACGCATCATAGAACCTTGGGGGTTCCATCATTTTATGCATTCATTTATTTAAATTAATTAATTTATATTATGCACTAATAACACTAATTTTCATTTTATGAATTAAGTAGCTCATAAACACTTTATAGATAGAACAATTTAAATAACCTTTTAAACATTAAATAATTGTGCAATCTCTCAAAGGAGAACTCCGGTCAATTTTAACATTGAGCTCATTTTTTTGTAAATTTGGAGTGCTGTCAGTACAGAGAACAACGACAAAAATCGGTGATATGATATGAATAAAAATGATGTTTATTCAGCCAGCTCACATACCTTATTTTCTTCTTGTTTTCGGTCGAAGTCCACAGTAGTCGATTGTCGAGTTGGCGATTGGCGATCCTTATCTAGTTACCAATGATCGCGCGCGCGCGAACTCGACAATTGACTACTGTGGACTTCGACCAAAACAGGAAAATACAGGTATGTGAGCTGGCTGAATAAACATAATTTTTATTCATATCTTTCACATCTACTGCAGTCAGATTGACCGCGGTCACTCTTAATAACACCACTCACATGGCTGTTCACTTGTAATGACAAATCAAGGATGTTAAGAGGCTAAAAGCAGGTTTAAAACTTGCCCCGTTTAAGTCAACAGGGTGCGAATTTTAAAAAGAGGATAACACGGTGTAGGACACACCGATTTTTGTCGTTTTTGTCTGTACTGACAGCACTCCAAATGTACAAAAAAATGAGCTCAATGTTAAAATTGACCGGAGTTCTGCTTTAAGAAATATTTCCTCATATAACCTTTTTGACATAAAGTGTTCTTTAAAATTGAGTCAACTAGTTCTATAGAGAAACCCATTTGATTTATCTAAAGGTTATGGGCTTTCTGGAGGTTCTGTTCAATATTTTCACACACATCTGCAAGTTTTCATGTTATATATTCAAAGTGATAATGAATGACAAATTTGTATTCCTTTTGCATCACTCCAAATGTCAGACAGGTCAAACATGTTTGGAAAGACATGAAGGTGATCATTTAACACTCCATTTAATATTCAAATTCATGCAGTTGAACATTGCTTTTTGCATTTTTAATATGCTGCCACATAAACATAATTCTCTTTTTGTCTTGGTTTTTGGAAGTTGACTCTCTAAACTTCAATTTCACTACACTACAATTTCAACTTCCTTTTTGCTTTATCAATTTAGACTTGTTACAGATACATCTCTTTACATTTAGTTATGTTCTGAATAAAAATCTATAATGCAATCTGATCGCCATAACTTGAAACGGTTGTGCCAAAGGCCTGAGTTGACAAGCCGTTGAGTTTGGTGATAGTTCAGCACAGATTCATGAAGCCTGAATTATATGATCACATTAATGTTTCAGCATTATTGTATACATGCGTATCTGTGAGAAATCATCTGCTGTGCGCGTGTTCATTTCGAGCAGCTCGTGTTTGTGTGACAGAAAAAGCGTCCATCTCCATGCCTCTCGGACGTGTGGTTTGACACCTCTCGACTCTCTGAACCAGCAGGGTGTGTGTGTGTGAATGGGCAGGACTGCACACACCCTGCTCTTCTCCAAGGCCTCTGGGGCTTTTAGAAGAAGTATTCATAGAGCGGGTCTGCGGTTTCCCACGCAAAACCTGCGTCCAAACGCCCCGCCTGAGATTCACATCAATCCTGCATAATAGAGGTTCTGTAAGAAACTATTGAGATTTGTGCTTGTGTATCCAGAACATCTTCGGCTGTGATGCTTTGAAGAACATAATCTCACAATCACACACAGCAAGACTCATGAATTCACCAACAATAGTTTTGATTTCATGATTTCATTGTGTTTGATACTTTTATCTGTTTTCTGAATGTTTTCTATACTTTCAATTGCCTGACATTTTGCACAGATTTTTTTGTTTGTTTTTTAAAGAAAACATTTTTAGTTAAAACGTGTGATACATTTAGACTTTGATCACTATAAATTACATATTTTATTTTAAATGGCTTTATTTTATTTTATATTTGTATTATATTTATACTTTTTTATTTCCTTAATGTTTGGATTTAAGCAATATTTCTCATTTAGTTTTTATCTTTATGTAAAATAACTAAAACTGAAATATAAATGATAAAATTAGTGCGTGTGGAGATATATATATACACAGTGTAACATCTATATACACTGAAATGTTTAGAAATTATTAAGTTTTGAACTATGTTGTATAGCTGTGTTTGTTGTCGAACTCAAAAAAAAATATTTAAAAAAGATCATTATTTTATATAAAAAAGGTTAACAATTGTATTTTATTGAGAAAATATTTTTGTTTGCCTTGTATATTTTTTTATTAGATCAGATAACATTTTAAGCTGTCATATGGTCATGTTACAATGTGCCCCTACACTGTAAAAAATTATTTTCATGATTTGTTATCACAACTTTTTATATTTTGTCAAATCAACTTAGATAATTAATGTAGTTCAGATAACATAATATTTTGAGTTTCTATTTATTAAACCAATCTCCTTTGTTGTATTAACTCAAAGTTTTAATTTCAATTAACTAAAAATTTTAAGGCAACCAGGTAACTTACTTTTTTAAGTTAATCCAACTTTTTTTTACAGTGTATCAAGAAAAAAAGTATACACTATATTAATAAAGCAAAACCACATAATTGTACTAGACATGCGTGTATCACAAACTTGCCCTGGGAGGAAGACGAATGATGCAGGATCCAAATAACATTAAAGTTTACTGGTAAGTAACACATAGCGTGAACACATTCAATAACTGACAAAGAGGGAGCTAAACAGGCACAGGTGGAGGAAGGTAAACTAATCAGGGACTCACGAGAACAAGTGCAGACAATACATGACTTCATGGTGACATTACGCCCCTCTCAGGTAGGCGCGAACTCGCGCCGTGATGACGACAGAGAAGAGGGTGTGAAGATTAGGCGGAGGTTTAGGTGGAGGGCATGGAGCTGGTAATGGAAGTGATGACATTGAGGATCGGTGGAGCTAAAGGTGGGAGGAGCCAGGGCGGAGACCTGAGTGACGGGTTAGGCAGAATCAGGGTCTGGACACGGAGGCGGAACCGTAGTGAAGGTAGGAACGGTGTAGTAGAGAGGCTGAAGGACTGGGGCGACTCTGAAGCGCTAGAAGCCTGGAGCCCGGCCGCTGACTAACTGGACAAAGGCGTTGACGGGGATCCGGGCTGACCGGGCCGATGATGTGGTGAGAGAGGGCGATGGGAAGCCAGAAGTCTGATGATGACGTAGGGGTGCAGGGTGTAGGCGTCGGAAGTCTGTGTCAGCAGCTGTGCGTCGACCACTGAAGGCCAACCCGGAGTCCCGATGGAACCCAGGGGAGTCTCCGGGTCACGGCGGTGATGAGGGAGAGGCAAGGTGCAGCTGACGGGCTGAGGTGGAGATGAAGGTGGGAGGAGCCAGGGCGGAGACCTGAGTGACTGGTACCGGAGGCCCGATACGTACCTGGGGACTCTCCTTACGCTGGTGTTGGAGAGGCCCGAGGCAGGTGAGCCGCACGGAGCTAGCGGCGGTGGCAGTAGCCGAGGAGCTTGATAACATAGGTGCCGACGGATCCAGGGACTGTCCGAAACCAGCGATGGAGATGGACTCAGGATGTTGCAGTAGGAAGAGGGCAGATGAAGGTCCTTCTTATACGAGGGTGGGGACTTGGGTGGGACTATGATCCGCTGACCACAGGTATTTTAGGTCTATGTCCGCTCCTGGCTCTGCGATGGACTGATCCCCCTGCCCAAGCTCCGGCTCTCGAGTGGTGAGAGAGAGTTCACCATTCTGGAGCATCATGGCTAGACACCCCAGGCACCGTCGGTTCTCCGGGCGAAGAAGGAGGGTGAGTCCATCTTCTTGTAATTAAATACTCGTTTAGAGGGCCAGTTATTCTGTCACAAACTTGCAGTGGAAGGAAGACGAATGATGCATGATCCAAATAACATTAAAATTTACTGGTGAGTAACACCATATAACGTGACCACATTCAATAACTGCCAAAGGATGAACAGAACGAGGAGTATAAATACACAGATTGAGGAGGGAGCTAAACAGGCACAGGGGGAGGAAGGTAAACTAATCAGGGACTACGAGAACAAGTGCAGACAATACATGACATCATGGGGACAGTGTGAAATGAATTTGGGAAAAAATAAATACTCAGAACCCTAGATTTACACAAACTGAGAAAGTCAACATATATATGGACACTAAAATAAGGTCTTTATCTTAATAGTCAAATAAAACACTGTTACAGTAATTTTTTTTCAGCTGATCATATATAAATGACCTATTTCTAGTAAAGAATCATCTTCAAACTTAATTCTGTTCAGGTTTGGTTTCATCAGTCGACATGACCACACCAGTCTGAAGTGGAAATGTCACAGTTGAAACTGTCTGATGTGACTCTCTGTAAACACAGTGCCAGATTTCCATCTTAGATGGCAGAGAGTCTGTGATGCGTGATGATGTCATCGCCCGGTGCCCGCAGTGAAACTGTGAGTATCTTGAGTTCGGTCGAGCAGCACGATTCACACACCTCCATACACACCTACTCTAGTGCACTCGACAGACAACAGAAAGCCCAAAAGAGCGAGGTGGAGTGAAGTGATGCCAGGCTGAGGACATCGTGGGTCACAGAAAGGCCATTACAGTCATTCTGACTCCTTGACACGCCAAAAACACTTGTGGGGGGTTTTCAGACGGTCTTATATAAGAGTTCTCATGATATATATGTAATCTTTCATTCCAATCACCAAGGTATCATCTGCTTTTATTTGTTCAAAATAAATGTTTTATATGTGTCATGCATACAGTGCTGACACTGAAATCCTATCTGAACTGATTAGATCAGTTCTACATCTACATGTATGAAGTCAGTTCAGCTGTAACTGTCAACACCACAAATACAATACTGTCTGTCTTTATGTTAATATCTATTGTTTTAGCACTTTAAACCAACAAATGTTTTGCTTGTAAAGTGTGTCTGTGCTTCTTTCTTTATTATAAATGACACTTTCAGTGATAAAATTAGTCATTTTAGGACTGCTATCTGATTATCATCTTCTCTGCATCTGTATTTAAAGCCTGATGTTTAGTCAACACACACTATATTCATAAAACTTAGAGGATTTGAGAGAGGCGGGTCGTGAGAAAGTGACACGTTTGTTTGTCACCCTTCCTCTTCATTTTCTCACTGAAACCACAAACAGGTTGTAATGCAGAGCAAGAGAGATAATGAGGGAATGATATTAAACAGTCCAGAAGGGTCACGTTTTTTTCACAAATTTCTATCTGTAACTTTCGCAGTTTGGTGAGGTTAAACATGACTTGATTTTGTGCTAATGAAAATTGTGGTCCACACAGCAGGCAGAAAAGACAAATAGTAAGAGTGAAGAGGCCAACTAGTGGAAACACTGATCACTGTTATGGTGACTTCTCATGAAACACATAGAGGTAAAACTCTGTTACTTCTCAACAACTTCTGTAGACGTCTGACAGAAATAAAGTCAGTCTGGTTAGTAATAAGTAAGCTGGTAATGCTGTTTGTGGAGTTGTTTATTCCTCCTCTGCTGAGATCTTCACAAATTTAATGTCTTCTTTTCTCTTCAGTTGATTTCATCTAAGACTGTGTCTGAAGTCAGTTGTAGTTCTTGTGTTTCCGCTCGTCTCTTTTTCTGTTCTCTCTTTCCTTCAGTGATTCTGCTGGTTAACAGGCTTTATTAAGGCTGAAATGACTCCATATTTAATATACACAGATTTTGTGGCTCAGATAAGGTCCAGTTCTGGTTTATGTCTTTGCTCTTGTTTGATACGTGGCATTGCTATGGCCTGCTTGTGGCCCAGATCTGGCAAACAGGAGCGGGCCACCCAAGTCAAGGTCAAGGTCAAGGTCAAACTTTATTATCCCACAAGGGGAAATTCATGTGGTCATTCATTACGTGCCCTTGTCACAACATATTCTCTAAAAACATAAAAACACAACACATAAACACAAAAAAGAAATGACAATACTGCAGAAATGCAATCACAATCCAACATTTAATGTTAAAAAATGTATAATATTATCAAATAACTAAAACTATGATAGCTTGCGATGTGCTTGATCATTATACAATCTGATCGCTGTAGGTACAAATGATTTATTGGGTAACACTTCCTTTAATACAGTACTACAGTTACTTACAGTGTACTTACCTAGAAAGTACTGGCTGATATAAGGTAAGTACATGGAACAGGGGTAGGTTTAGGGGTAAGTTCAGGGTTATTATTACCCAGTAATTGTAGTTACTAAAATAAGTACATAGTATTTACATGGGTGACTGTAAAAGGAAGCATTACCATTTATTGTACCTTTCTGTTCTAATTCTCCATTGTAAAATTCTACCAGTTGACCTATTGCTTCTCATAAATTTATGATGTAGAGGGTGAGTTGGGTCATTGGGGATTTGGTCAGTTTTTAAAAAAATAAGCTCTTTGTACAGCTGAGCTCGACCGGAAAAACCGCCTTGATCACCTATTTACTGCATTTTAAGCGCATAAGATTATAAAATTAAATTCTTTAATTTCTAAGGAAGTACATCCATTGGTGCATTTTCTTAGTTTTGTTCAGTGCACATTCATTAAAAGTTAATTTAGAATCAATTTCAATTCCCAATTATTTATACGTTGAGACCCTCTCCACTAATTCACCATTGATCTTAGAAGGGGGAACTATTATTTTGTTTTTACTAAAATTCATGACCATCTCTTTTGTTTTCTTCACATTGATTTCAAGTAAATTCTCTGCAATTCCCTCTGAAATCCACTCACAGAAGAAACGTCAGATTTTAAAAAACCAACCAATGCTGTCGTCAGCATATTTAAAATAAGTGTGGGCCGAAGAGGAAGCTTGACATTTATTGGTGTATAATGTGTATAGGATAGGCGACAGAATGCACCCTTGTGGTGCCCCTGTATTTATAATTTTTAAGGAAGATATACATGAATTAAATCTGACTTGCTGACTACGATCCATAAAGAAGTCATAGATCCATTAAATTAATTGTGTATTTACTCCTAAATGCACTAATTTTCTCACCAACAGGTGGGGTTGGATCGTATTAAAAGCACTTAAGTCAATGAACACAATCTTGACCAGGCTCTGAGCATGCTCAAGGTGCTCGTGAGTGCTATTAATCAAAGATAAACTGGCTATATTAGCGTCCATACAGCGTCCGACAGACAATAACTATGATGATAACAATAACTATTAGGCTATAGCGTCCACAACTGAGATTTGTGAACTGAGAAGTCTTCCACTTTAAATGCTTGCTCTCTTGCATGAATTTTGATTGGCTGTCAATGTTGTCATCATTCATAAGCTGAAAATAAATCGCTCTGAATGTGGTTCCATAACAATATTGAATAAGTTGGCAAAACTAAAAAAAAAAGTCGAGGTAATCAGTTACATCAAAAAAGTTTGTGCAGATTTTTATTTTGTACTTGTATATTTCAATTCCTCTTAACTTTAAGTATGCTGCTTAGACATTTAACTAAAAATACTTATGTAATCTCAATGTAAATAATTTTAGAAGTGAAAACTTGGTTAGATCTAACTTATTAATTCAATAAATGTTAACTAGTAACACAAAGCTTTGACAGTGTTAAGCATAGCAGATATAATATTCATGAAACCTGTGCTCAAACCCAGCCCATGCCCCCCCAAAAAACAACAACAACAACAACAACAACTATACACACACACACACACACACACACACACACACACACACACACAACACACACACACACACACACACAAAGTTTGTCTAAATTTAAAGAAACAAGTTCATAAAACTCAAAACTATTAAACAATTCAGACTACTTAAAACATGTTAGTTTTGTGAACTCAAAAGAAAAAGAAAGTTCATACTCTAAATTAATTAATGAACTAATTTGTTTAATTTAAGTTTATCCTACTCAAACCAATTACTTATTTCTTAGCATTTAGGTTTAATATTGTTATAGTAGTGATGTAAACGCTATTCTCTTATGGTCACTTTTACCGATGTTCAGCAATTTTCAATGGAAATCCAAGCGATCCACATTTCGCGCTGAGGGCGGGAGATTTCCGCACAGATTTCGCTCCTATTCAAATCTACTGATTCTCTATTGTCAACATTGAGCCCGTGAAATTTGACGGTACACTTTAACGATTAACTTTATCGTTATTTTTGTAGTCATAGTCCTTCATGTGGCGACCTCAATGCAAGTTTATGTAGGTCATTTTAATATGTATTTTACACAGGTGTTTCAAAATCATTTGAGATCATGACTTAAGCGATGTGTGTTTTTCTTTCCTGACCCTCACAGCTGGTGAATCTCACTCAGATGAAGCTGAACTAGATGAATTTCCAGTGTTCAAATCCCCCGAGCCACAAACCCTCAGAGACTCGTGATGCTTATCGCGACTCGTTCCCTCGGCGGGCGCGTCAGGAGCGTCGCTCTGCGGTGAGCGCGGCACGTCTGCAGACTTCAGCAGGTGAAGCGGTGGGCTTGTGGTGGGTAAAGACGAGCAGGAGCTCCAGGGGGAGATGGAGGGACTGGTGGGCTTCTTTGTGCGCATTGATCTCTTCATTTTTCAACCTTGTCTTCTTTGCATCTTTCTAGGAACTCGACAGAACGCGCTTTGTGCGCTTTCTTGAAAGTGGCTTTGGTAGGAAAGTGTTTGCAAGTGAAAACGAATGTAAAGTGAGGTGAAGGAACATCTTTACAATGTATTATGTGTTTAAATGTTCCCCTCTCGCTCTTTGCATTAGATTAGGTCTTTATGAAGTTGGTTTTAAACGCCATTTTGAACGGTGCGAGTAAAGGCAAGTTTTGTAATTATCAAAGGTAACACTTTACAATAAGGTTTATTAACAACTACCCTATGAACAATACTTCTACAACATTGATTAATCTTAGTTCATTAGGCTAATTTCCAACATTTACTAATAGCTATTTAATTAAAACCAAAGTTTGTATTTGTTAACATTAGTTAATGCACTGTGAACAAACAATGAACAGCTGTATTTTAATTAACTAACATTAACAAAAAGATTAACTAACTACTGTAACAAATGTATTGCTCATGTTATTTTGTTAGTTAATACATTAATCAATGTTAACTAATTAACCTTATTGCAAAGTGTCACATAAAAATATTTACAACATGCAATTCAATTGATTTAAGAATATATTGAAAATTGAAAGCCTATTATTATTATTATTATTAAAACATTGTTTCAAATCATGTTTGGGTCAAATATGAACAAACCCAACCGTTGGTTTATTTAATTTATTAAACTAAAATGTTAAACCCAACTGTTGGGTTTGTCCACTTGAACCAAACATGGGTTGAAACAACCCATACTTTTTCTTGTCTAACAAAAAAATCTGATAGTTTATGCACTGTAAAAGATCATATGATCAATAAATTATGACACATATGTTTTTACATTGCTTTAACTCATCAAAATATGTTAAGTAATTTTCAACCTTTTTTTAAATTTATGCAAGATTCAACAATTTTTTAAGTCAGTTTAATACAATTTAAGTTGATATGACTTAAACATCCAAGTTGACTGAACTTAAAAATTGAAGGTAGCAACATTTTTTTTACATTGTGCTGTTCTTCAATTTTCTTTCTGTTTGGTAGTTTGTCTTCCCTTGTTCTGCTGAAGATGTTCTTCAAAATCTGCACAAAAGTAAAACTACAATGGCTTTGTCCCTCGGCATGCTGGGTAATGTCCCTCAGCCTTCTGTACACACTGAAATCACAAACCAAATCACACAGTGGGTCGTTGTGGGCGCAGCGTTTCACGTCTCTGTGGTCTCATGAACGTTTCTTTAACCCAGTGTCTCTCACAGCTGCTTAATATTCAGTGTTTTTTTTTATCATCTGATCGGTCATATAAGTAGAGAGAGGAGTTGAAGCTCGTATGAACTCAAATGATCTCCCAGAAGAACACTGTTCTGATCAGAGGTTAGTCTTTCATCTCAATGGTGTTTTAGTATCAGACGTTTGTTTTTTCCTCAAAATTACCCAATAGTCTCTACACTCTAAAAAAATATGGGTTGTTTTAACCCAATTTTGGGTCAAATATGGACAAACCTGAACGTGTGGTTAAAAATGTAATTTAAAAATTTAACCCAACGGCTGGGTATGTCCATATTTAACCCAATTTGAATTGAAACAACCCAGCATGGTTTAGACTGTAGTAAGAGCTGTAAAATAAACATGTCTCAGATCAGGTTTGCACTTATGTTCACTGCAAAAAGTGTTTGTTTTTTTTTTGTCTTGTTTGCATGTTTTAACATCATATAATCAAGACTGTAAAATGACAAGATAAGAAGTCTTGTTTTCTGAGAAATTGATCAACATGACGTGATTTTATGCTCAAAACCAGATCAAATATCTGCTAGTGGGGTCAGAAAAAGAAACTTAATTCAAAAGGATAACACGTTTTTTCTTTCTGATCCGATTTGGTGGATATTTTTTCACATTTTAAGCATTCAATTTTTATAGTATTTTGTCATGTTGCATCTCATGTTGTACACTTTGGAAAATAAAGGTTCTTTATTGAAGGTTCCATTAAGAACCTTTACAGTACATGGGATCTTTCCATTCCACAAAAGGTTCTTTATAGTGGAAAAAAGTTCTTTAGATTTTTATGTAATGGTTTATTTTTATGGTAAAATGGTTCTTTTAAGAACTTCCAGGAACTGTTCTTCAATGGCAACACTCCAAAAATTGCTAAAAAACTCTAAAAAAAATTTGGGTCAAAAATGGACAAACTCAAATATTGGGTTAAAAATATAATAAAATATGTAACCCAATGGCTGGGTTTGTCCATATTTGACCCAAATTTGGGTTAAAACAACCCAGCATTTTTTTAGAGTGTGAAAACCATCTTTTGGAACCTTTATTTTTTAGAGTGTATCTTGATTTAAGGTTACAGCAAGAAAACAAGACCACAAAACTGAGAAAGAACACTTTTTGCATCAGAAAAATCTCAACAATGCTTTAAGTTTATAACCAAAAGTCAATTTCAAATGATCTAATGTGCTCTTCACATTTATTTTACAGCTGTAGACTCTTAGCGGCTCGTTTTATTTCTCCTGAGGAATAGAAACGTCTGATACTTTGAAATATACCAGAGAACATGTCCAACCACATCATGAGACTTACTCAGTTATGATGCCGTGTGATTTTGACATGGATTGGCACTTTCTGCTCTTTTACCCTGGATGGCCGTGATGAAGCGCGAGCAGATTTACCAGGCGTCCTGATTTTGAAGTCTCGTGAGGACACATCAGAAAACGTTCACACTTCCTGTGAGGCCGTTCCTCCCGCCTGAGTCTGGAGAAGCTTCACAACTGAATCACAACTCAATCAAGCAGACGCGTCTTCATCGCCCGGTGAGTCTGACGCCGACACATACACAGCTAATAACTCGCAGAAAGACCAAAAGAGATTGAACATGGTTGCACATCTAAATTCTTTTGAGTTTTTTCTTGCCATTCTTGTTGTTTGCGATTAATGCCAAAGGTGTCGCATGCATTCGTGCATCAAAAACAACTTTTAATTAGTGCTGTCAATCGATTAAAATAATTAACTAGATTAATCACACGTTTTTCTGTGATTAATCGTGATTAATCGCAATTTAAAAACATGTTTTTATATGTTTTTAATATATTTAATAATGTAATAATTACACAGTTAATCTCTAAATTAATGTAAAATAACATAAAGAAGGTGTCGCATGCATTAGTGCATTAGTGGTTTAGTATAATCCTATTTTTTTTTTCATGTTTCTTTTATTTTCATGATTTTTGGACAAACACACACTGTCTGTGAGTTGCTTTGCAATTGCAGATGGATATTATATTGAAATAAACGTGAGTTTTAATTTAATGCATCCTGAGAGTGTTTGTTTGGTCCAGAAACAGTATAATTGTCTAAATGAGACCATAAATGATGTGTAAGGCACCTGTTCAGAGCAAAGTTCAGTTTTAGTTATTGATGAGATGAAAGTTAAATAGATTCTTCGGAGGAGTTTCATTAAGTGACTCAGAGAGCAGAGAATGATATTGAGCTGCAGGTGAGTGAGCCGGCACAGGTGTTTCTCGTCTCTAAACCTCAGATTCTGTGGTCTTTAACTGAATTCACTCTTCAACAGCTGCAACACACAACCACACACTCACACACACACACACACACTGACTGCACTGAACACTCAATCTGTTTCACTAGATTAAACCTGTCACAGCAAAACATGCTTCACATACAAGGCTCATCGGGATCATATTCTCACAATAATTCAGGAATTATTTGTTCATGTTTATTATGATTTGAAGAATTTATCAAAATTATATGTATTATATTATGAATAAATGTATATATTATATTCTGACTGTTTCATACTTTATGCATTTTATTATATAAAATGTAATAGTATTTACTTTCATTTATTGGATCATTTATCTATGATTTAGAGAATTAAGCAAAATAACAATATTGATACTAAAAGTATTTTAGATTATGTTCATTAGGATTAATATTTATAAATATTTTAATATTTTGTGTCCCCTTTATATATTATAATTTCTATATAGTCATATTTTATATTTTTTATATTTTATAATGTGGATTATCAAGTAAAATAACAATAATTATTATATTAAATTTTGAATACATTTATTCTGTTTATTATGGTACTTTCTAGATAATGATCATTTGTATTCATATATAAAAAAATTATATGTATTATATTATACTATATTTTTATAGTATTTACCTTCATTTATTGGTTAATTTATCTTCTAATGTGGAGAATTAATCAAAATTATATATATATATATAATATATTACATTTTATATATATATATATATATATATATATATATATATATATATATATATATACATACATATATATATAATATATAAATTATATTAATATAATATTATAAAATAGATTATTATATTATATTGTAGGCTATTATATATATATATATATATATATATATATATATATATATATATATATATATATATATATATATATATATTATATATATATATTGACTATTATATTATATTCACCTATATTTATATACCACTTTTTACAATACAAATTATTTTAAAGCAGCTTCACAGTAATAACAGGGAAATAATGCAATGAAGTCTGATTCAGTATAATTATCTTATAGTATATTGAACTAATTAACTTATTAATAATGTATTCATAATAATAAAACATTTAGGATTTGTTGTGCTTTCATTTCAGATTGTAATCTGACCTCGCCGTCGTGGATTCATTCCCACTGAAGAAATGCCTCGCTCGTTTTTAGTGAGAAGCAAGAGGGCGGGGCATCACTCCACACGCTCCGCCCACTCGCAGCCTCCTGACCAATCACAGGCTCTGGAGCTACTGCCCGGTTCCTCCTCCTCCGACTTCAGCCGGCCGCCGGTGTGCTGGACCGATAACAGCACTGATGGAGCTGAAGCCGAACACACACCAGGTACACACACACACACCAGATCAACACCAGCAGTGACTGCAATACTGGGGCAGATCCACCACGATAGGAAACACTTGCATTGTGGGAGTTTCTCATCACATCTAAAGACACTCATAATGAAAATAGGGCCTGAATTACAACCTTTGAGAACATGATCACTCGCAGCTCATGAGAACTTATCATGAACTAACATCCCATGAATTGATACAATCATGCCAACTTGAATGAGTCATTATGATATTTTCATTAGCCTAACTAAATACCTCACCACTAACTATTCTTTTCTATTGTGAATAAACTACACCGTGTCTCAGCGTGACGACTTGATATTATGCTGTTCATCTTTAAGAATACCTTTCCCATAATGCTTTGCGGAGAGAATTAATAGGGAAGAGAACTGAGTGAGTGATTCAGTGGTGATGGGAGAAACAAAGCTTTTCGAAACTCTGGATTAATTGAACTATTGTTTCCAAACACCTCAGGCTGGCGCCACCTACTGGTCAAAACAGTGTAAATGCAACAAAAACATGTATAATCTCACCTCTTACAAACCAATTGCACATTTTCATGAAAGTGTAATCTATTAAATGTCATCTACAAATAATTGAATATGATGGCCCTGTAAAAATGATGTTATTTTATTATTTTGTAGTGTTTGCCTGTTATAAGGCAGGGCTTTGCTAACTAGGTTAAATCAAGTTTGCTGAAATCATGTGACTTGGCGAGTTTAAAACAAGCTCTGAAATGCTGATTGAAAGCAGATATCTAAATGTTGAGAAGCTTCATGAAGCAGTGTTTCGAAAGCACCCATCACCTGGCTAGTAATGTTTTATTTTAATTCATCATAATTGCATACTAAAGATGTTGTGTGTGTGTGTGTGTGTGTGTGTGTGATGGCAGTGAAGCAGCCTGGTGTTTATCCGTCTGACCTGTCGTTGCCCCCTGCTGCTGTGGAGAGACAGAGCGATCTTGAGCGTCTGATTCAGGCTTTACTCAGTCACCATCAGATGACCAACGTCCAGACGCCACTGTGCGAGTGTCCGCTCTGTGCGAAGGTGAGGAACTCAGTCCTGGTCCTGCACATGTGTGTGTGTCCTTTATTTTAACACACCTGATGGACATCATCAGCTCATCTGTAGAGAACAAATCTATTCAGGGTACGTTTACACGACAACGATATGCTTAAAACGGAGAAGTTTTCCGCGTACAGACGTCACCATTGTCAAAACGATTGTCACACAGATCCGCAAATACGACTAAAAACGCTGTATTCTGCTGCCTGGCCATTAGATGGCGATAAAAGACTAAAGACTGAACACGTAATACGCATATGCATGACGTCATCATCTTCGGAGATTCGCGATTTTGTAGTTTACACGGAAACCGTTTTCAAAAACTTGCACTTTGAAACCTGTTTTCAAAACTTTGCGTTTTTAAGCACCCAAAACGCTGTTGTCGTGTAAATTAACAGCCGAAACGCATAAATAGTTTTACGTTTTTAGTTGAAAACGGTCTCCGTGTAAACTACAAAATCGCGAATCTCTCAAGATGATGACGTCATGCATATGCGTATTACGTGTTCAGTCTATAGTGTTTTATCGCCATCTAATGGCCAGGCAGCAGAATACAGCGGTTTTTTTTTTTTTTTCCTTTGCGTGTTTGAAAAATTTTGGGTACAGGCGACAACGTTGTCAAAACGATTACCGTTCACACGGACCTGTGAAAACGAGTAAAAACGCTGTATTATGCCAGGCCAGTAGATGGCGATGTCCCTTTGAAAAGAAACACTATGCACCTAGAGACTGAGCATGTAATACGCATGTGCATGACGTTATCGCTTTCACAAATTCAAGATTTTGTATTTTACAGGGAGACGACAACAATATTGTTTACACGACACCGTTTTCAACTAAAAACGGAAAACTATTTTGGCCATTCAGTTACACAACAATGGCATTTGGGGCCTGAAAATGCACGGTTTCAAATTGTACGTTTTTGAAAATGACACCGTTATCATCTCTGTGTAAACCAAAAAAATGTGAATTTGTGAAAACGGGGATGTGTAGGTGTTCAGTCTATGTAGGTGTGTAGTAATCTGCTACTTCTTTTAGCTAAATTTAGTATTCATCAATGTAAATTTGGCGGAAATAAGCCTTTGTTTTTAATTTTAAGATTAAAAATTCAACAATACATAAACACAATGTTGTGTTTCAAAGTGTGCTTCAATTTGTAAACATTTTCACATTTTTATTTAACGTTTAATTTGTCAGTTTCTTTATATATGTCTTTTTTCTTATTTTTTTTTTTTACTCAATGTACCCCATTGACTGTTGTAATTCTTTAAAATCAATTCAAAAAAATTTGCAGGTGCATAGTGTTTCTTTACAATGTGACATCGCCATCTACTGGCCTGGCATGAATATTAGATTTGACAACATTGTCGTCTGTACGCAAAACATTTCAAAAACGCAAAGTTTTTAGTGCCTCGTCGTCATGTAAATGTACCCAAAAACTTGATCTTTGAAACCTGTTTTTTTTTGCATTTTCAGGCCCACAAAACACAGCTGTACAAAACACAGGCCCAAAAAACACAGCTGTAAATGAACAGCCAAAACACATTAAAAGTTTTCTGTTTTTAGTTGGATAGAAACATTTATTTATTCAACAGATCAAGTGGCTCACGATTGAAAAATATACAAGCCGAAGGGATTTAACAGAACACTAAATTATATTTTATTAAGCAAAAATTACAGAACAATAGATTAAAATAAAGATTAAGTATAATTGAGGAAGCTGATTTTCCCTTGAGATAGTCGTGATCTGATCACCTGACATGATTTTCACACATTTACATTTACACCACTTACACCACAAAATGTGGTTTTTGTGTGGTTTTTAAACATTTCATGTGCACTTGCACGTTTTAAACCTCAAATGGGATTTGCATATGATCACATGAGATTGTGTCGCGTTGTTCTGATGTGTGTTTTTGATCAATGCCATTTCCATCACTGGTGATATTGTGTGATATATTAATATTAATATCTGTCTTCTGTAGGTCCTTTCCTCTGCTGTAGGTTTGACATCTCACTTGTGCAAGTCACATGTCAACAGGGCTGCTCTCCCATTGGCCAGTTCCACGAGCCACGCCCAACAGCATTATGGGTACAGAAATCCAGGAATCCTCAGGGTGAGAATAAGTACTTAAGAAACGTATTTTAAAACTTATTTTACTTCAGCTAGTTACCCAGGAAACATTTGTCATTCATTTTGTGTAACTTTATGTACTTAAATAACTAAAACTGAAACACAAAATGAAGTATAGGCTAAATTTAAGTAACAAAAACTAATAAAAATGACAAAAACACAACAAAATTACTAAAATTTTAACTAAATTTAAATTTAAAATATATTCTACTTACATTTTTTTTAGTACATGTACATGAAGTAGTATGCAGCATATGTTTAATTCAGCGAGTGGCATCTGGTTATCATCTGTGAAATAAAAAACAATAGGTTAGTTATTTATTTCTAATCAGATTTTGTGTAAAACGTCGGAAATCTTGGAAGTCTGATCGAATAATCTTAGCAGAGTACTTAGCAGGTCATCCAGATATCATTCATGCAGAAAATATACACACTGCATAAATAAATATAAGATGCCGAATATACATTTAGCTGTGTGTTTGTGTGTGTGTGTTTCAGGAGAGGAGTTTTGGCTGTAAGATTTGTGGGAAGGTGTTCAAGCGGTCGTCGACTCTGTCCACACACCTGCTCATACACTCGGACACGCGGCCGTTCCCGTGTCCCTTCTGCGGGAAGAGATTCCACCAGAAATCTGACATGAAGAAACACACCTTCATACACACTGGTAAAATACACACATGATGAGCTTACTCTAAGCTAATGATATCTTATTTTTAACTGAATATTGTTCACACCATGTCCCAACCAGACACGACGCAGCGACACGATAAAGGGCATCTTTAATCACTTTTTTGATACGCGCAACTATTTTATTTTAGAAACGGTTATTTCTGCGAGGTCGTGCTGAAACAACAATAACAACATATGACGTAGGCAGGCTATGACAATTATCTAAAAGTATGATTATGTGCTTTACTTAATAGTCAAAATAATATATTTTTGAGTTTGAATATCATTTTGTGTGACCTACTGAATGCGTCAATGGATAACTCATCTCATCTCGAAAATAAATTAAAGGAAACAAATACGTTCAAACTGTGAGCACAAACAAACAAGTGTATTCTATGACAGAGATCGTTTCAGACACTCAGTAATAATGCTAAAATGGTTTAATATTTACTTGTTTTTTTTTTGTTGCATTTTCAGGCCCACAAAACACAGCTGTTGTGTGAACAGGATGTGTTTTGTTTGTGAACAGCCAAAATGCATAAAGTATTCTGTTTTTAGTTGTCGTGTAAAAGGCCCCTTAGATTGGACTGAAACCTTTATTTATTCACCGGATCGAGTGGCTCACAAATGAAAAATACACAAGCCGAAGGGATTTAACAGAGCTTATTTTATTAAGCAAAAATGACAGAATAATAGATTGAAATATAAAAATGATGTATAATTGATGAAACTGTTTTCCCATAATATAGTTCAGATTTGATGATGTAGCCTATATGGATAACTCAGATCCTCAGATCTCAAAAAAATAAATAAAAGGAAACAAAAATGTTCAAACTATGAGCACAATGTTACCAAACAAGTGTATTCTAACACAAATATTGTTTCAGACACTCATTAATCATTTTAAAACGATGTAATAATTATATATTTTATACGTTGCGAGTGTAGTAGCTACATGCTTGCAGAGAGGCCCCGCCCACACTCACTTCTGATTGGCTGTGATTTTGTTAAATATTTTGTTGCGTCTGTTGTATGAACTTGTCACTGGCTGGGTTTTATCCCATTGTGTCTGGTTATGTCACGGATGTTATTAACAATTAGCTGCCTGTGTAGAAAGTAGACAGCAAAGCAGAGCTAATGGTGTGTGTGTGTGTGTGTGTGATCATCTCTAGGTGAGAAGCCTCATGTGTGCGTGGTGTGCGGTAAAGCGTTCAGTCAGAGCTCGAATCTGATCACACACAGCAGAAAACACAGCAGCTTCCAGCCGTTCAGCTGCCCGCACTGCTCACTCAGCTTCCAGAGGAGAATGGACCTACAGCGCCACCTACAGACTCACTCAGAGAACCACAGCGGACTGTATCACGGGACCTGAGCAGCACACACACACACCACACACACACACACACACACACACACACACACACACACACACACACACACACACACACACACACACACACACACACACACACACACACACACACACACACACCTGGTGTAGGGGGTCATGTTTTTGTTGTTGCTAAAGTTCTCTGTCTAATGTTGTTGTAGTCTACACAACATTTGCTTTTGTGTAACTGCACATGTTATTGCATTGTGAAATGAGTCTGAATAACTCATTCACATCACATACTGAATAACTTTAATACCTGTTATGAAGAGCCAATTATGTGTCATGTGATGTGTTCATGTTGTGACGTCTAATCATGAGGAAAAGTCACACAGAACCTCAAACTCTGATTATAAATGACCAAGAATCACCCCGATATCCATGATATGACTTTTAATAACAAATACAGTAATGCAACTAGGCTTATAAGAACATCAACTGTAAAATTGCAGCTTTTTGACAGTACTTCCGTTGTTTCTGTATTTTAAGTTTATATTTAGTTGTGTAAGTGATGTACAGAACTGCCCACAAATGATAATTAAGATCCTTCCCAACCCTTAATGTCCAGGTTTATGTCTTTAATACTGACACTTAAAGACATCTGTAGTAAGGACTACAACACAATACAATAAAAACAATTAAAGGAGTGAAAATTAAATAAAGGTGCACAAGATTGTTTCACATAATATGTTACCTTAGCAGCAAGACAAAAGCAGCAAGTAAAATCATTATGCCTACATATGAAACCCCCACAAAATAAAAAAAGGTAATTGCGATTTTAAATCTCTCAATTCTGACTTTTCCCTCACAATTTCGAGTTTATTCATCCACCGAACTGTGAGATAAAAAGTCACAATTACATTTTTATTGTTTTATCCCGTGGCAGAAACAAGGAACCATCGTTAGGCTACAAGCACCTCAGAACAGTGATGCACAAATTCAGCGGTTAACAAAAGCAGAATCACGCGATAGCGCTTTATTTCACATTGACGGTCGTGTCGTATCGTTCGTTGTCCTGGTGAAACTGCTGGTTTGCTCCATCAGTGCCGGCGGGTTTCTGAAGCCGTGTTCTGTCCCGACGTCTCTATAATACCGGCTCTCTGGGTCAAATCACGCCTCCCTGACAGTGACAACCAACAAGCGTGTTTTTAATGGCCAGCCGTCATGTAGAAAAACGTTAGGCGATCATTTTGTGTGAGGGAGGGTACCAGTCTGAGTGTAGATGCACCACAGCGCCCCCATCAGGAATAAACCCAGCACAAACGCCGCAAACACGACCGCCAGCACAGGACCCTCCTCTGCACCTGAACACAAGCCACAGCGCAAGACATTCAATGGGAAATACAACTGCACGAGACATGTATTTTTAAAATCAAAATTCAGAAAGTCTGATCAGTTGCAAGAAAGAATGTTAGTGAATATAATCCATTAATAGCAAATAGCCATTTTTGGTCTCGGATAAGATTAATGAATCATTCTACATTATGATGATGATGAAAACTATATCACTTGCATAGATATAGATATAGCATCTTTGTTTCTGGCTTCCTTTATAAGTGTTTACTAAAATGCATAATTTGTTGCAAAGACCATAAACTCCCATTAAAAAGCCATGAGTCAAACTGCCCAACTAAAGAAACACTGATCACCATAATGGTGATGGTGACCACATATTTTCACTAAGACAACATCTAAAACTTTTGATTCTCAAGAAGGACTTCTGTATATGAATTGCATAAATAAAGTCAGTCTGGTAAAGCTGTTTGCTGAGGTCTTGAGAGATGTATTGTCTTTAATTTGCAGTAGATTTCAGTGTGTGGTTAAAAGTTAGTTGTAGTTGTTGTGTTTTATTATCTGAGAGTGCAAGCATGATGTTGAAGCAACATCACACTGTAACATTGATTCAGTACTATTACCATTGATTTTTTTGTTAAAATTTCAACATATTTTCAACATTGAATCAACATCACTTTTGCACCCGCAATTAATGCAGTTAAAGGGATAGTTCACCCCAAAATGAAAATTATGTCCGTAATTACTCACCCTGATGTTGTTCCAACCCCGTAAGACTTTCGTTCATCTTTGGACCACAAACTAAGATATTCTTGATTAAATCTGAGAGCTGGATCACTCCTACATAGGCTTCTAAGGGATTGAAACTTGCCGGCCCAGAAAAGTTTTTAAAGACATCGTTAAAATAGTCCAAGTGACTACAGTGGCTAGATCTTAAATGTATCAAGCGACGAGAATACTTTTTGAGCGCAAAAAAAAAACAAATAAAAATAACGGCTTTATTCAAGTATTAATTTCCTGCTCTTTGGGCCTCGAGATAGTTCACATAGTATAATTGTGTAGTCACACATGTAGCCTCACTATTGGCTGATGCTGGTCATGTGTGTGTGATGCGTGTGACGTTCAACCAGAAGCTCTACGTAATTATACTACGTGAAATCTCGAGGCCAACAGAGAAGGAAATGAATACTTGAATAAAGTCGTTATTTTTGTTTGTTTTTTTGCGCTCAAAAAGTATTCTCGTCGCTTGATAAACTTAAGATTGAGCCACTGTAGTCACTTGGACTATTTTAACGATTTATTTAATGACTTTTCGGGGCCGACAAGTTTCAATCCCTATGTAGGAGTGATCTAGCCTGGTTCAACCAGACTCTCGTACATTTCATTTGTACAGAGAGTCTGGCCTCGCTCCATTGGGAAACGTTTACTTCCTTGTAGGCGGGTTCTCTGTTCAAGTTCAAAACTATTGGATCTGCCCAGAGTCACTCAGGATCTGTCATAGCCAATCGCTAACGTGTGGTCGTGACGTATATGTCATGCGCCGAAACCGGTCAGAAATAAGTCCGAATGATCAGAGGATTATGTTTACAATAGGATGTCTGTCAATGAGAGCTGCAGGTTTTGTTCATCTAGGAACAATGATTAATTCGAAATGTATATTTGACACTAAGGACAGTGATGTATTCATTCAACGGTCGAAGCTGGGTCTAATCATTAAAAATACACCGCTGCGGTCGCTTCGGATCTGCCGCAAATGCTGTACAGTGAATGACCTGTCTCTATCTGCAGATGTGTAATAAACAACCATTTTTCATATTATGTCTTATTGTTTCTTAATTACCTTAATTAATTATGGTCTTCAAAGTATGTGTTTGTACATTTTTATTTATGACATTTAGTTTTTTTTATTAAAACAAACTATTGCCATCTAAAACTGAAACTCAAATTATGGTCTTCAAAGTATGTGTTTTCACATTTTTATTAAAAACAAATACAACAGATTTTTATGATTTACAACATGTAAAACTGACACACCAACCAGTGTCCTGCACGAGTACACAAAGGGGCTCAAAGTGTTCTATTTAGCTCAAATTCTGAACAGTAAATTTAGTGATTCTTGTGATACTGACATGACTCCTGAATGCATCTTCAACAACAGTTTAGCAGCTAACGTTAGGACTCAGGGCTTCCGAACACCAGGCTAAATCGTCCGTCCAAAATGTCACGGTCATCGTGCACGCCGAGCTGCCCAGCACGAACTCCTAACTTTTCTGCCTCCTTCACTTGGTCCTCCATTAGTGCAACAAGAGGGGAGACGACAACAACTATCGGCTTTGCATCCCTATCGTTCGCCTTAGCTAACTCATTCACCACTAGCGGAGTGAGCTGGAAAATCAAACTTTTCCCGAATCCCGTGGGGAGGAGGGCCACAACATCATGGCCAGCAACAAAACTTAGCAAACATTGTTCTTGCTCCGGCTTTAAATTCTGCATGTTCGGCAGTTTTCCAACAACAGACCGAATAGCTTTTCTCACGTCTTTCTCCGCTGCCGTTACTGAACTCAAACTGACGCGCGCGATACATCAACGTCATCGTTCTCAGCCATGATTGGTCCTACAAAAAATTGATTTCTGGAAACCAAAGTCTATGGCACAGTCCCAGACGGAGTACTGAAGGAAAATGAAATTGAGCGGAAGTGCGTAGGAGGGCGGAGCCAGGCTAGGAGTGATCCAGCTCTCAGATTTAATCAAAAATATCTTAATTTGTGTTCCGAAGATGAACGAAAGTCTTACGGGGTTGGAACAACATGAGGGTGAGTAATTACTGACAGAATTTTCATTTTGGGGTGAACTAACCCTTTAATATTGACAATAATATTGATTTAACATTGTTTTTCGATGGTTGCTTACTCTCTGGGATTTCTGAAAAAAAGAACATTAGTGAAAAGTTCTTAAAATAACCTTTCCCCCCCCCCAATATAAAGAAACTTCTGTTAAAAAAAGACTCCATGGATGTCAAAAGGCCTTTATGGAACGAGAGATGCAAATACAGAACCTTATATTTAAGAGTGCTAGTAACAGAATAAAGGAGGTGTAACGCACCGCTGTGTGTGGGAGTCTGTCTCGACATCTCAGTGAGTTTACCTGAAACACACACAGAACAAACACAAGTGTTAGTAATGCAAAACGTTTGTGTGACTGAAAGTTCAACGCTGCATTGCTGTGTACAGACCAGCAGGGGAGCCAGAAACCCGACAGGATACGTCACCAGTACGGGCCGAGACAGATTTCTGTCCTCACACTGTAAGAGAAAGGTCAACGATAAGAATCATAAAGAGTTTAATAGTTCTGATTCCAGTGTCATTCCATTCTTTTAGTATATTTAACATATATTTGATATATATATATATATAAAAAACGGTTCGTTCCAATCCTTGATTCTGATTGGTCAATAGCTGTGTTTTATTCACGATAAAACACGGCTAAGACCACTATTTTTTTTTTTTTGTGTGGTAACCGTTTTATAAAAGCAATAAGGTACTCGAGGCTAGTGCTGTATCGTACCTTATTGCTTACATATAGTCAACCTAATATCTATTCAGACACCTTTAACATTTCTCACATTATCACATAGTTTATAGAAAATGGTAATAAAATATTACAAGACCTCAAATATTGGTTTTGTCCATCCTTCTGTTAGACTGTCTCACACATGAATTATGTTGAATATCTGTCAGCTGTTAAATTTTACTACACAATTAGATAATACCAATTTAGCTCAACCAATGACCAAGCGATGCTTCATTTTGTTCAGTATGTGCTGTAAAAAGGTCGCATTAGCAATTAAATTTGAAATTTTATTGTTGAGGATAACCCCTTGAGATGGGGGTCCTCGAAACTTTTAAAGAAAAAACACTTCAGCAAAACATGGTCAGGTCTCAGCTCAAAGCGTCTGAATAATTTCTGGTCCCATATTTTTATAAATTGTACTGGTAGTCACTGTAGGAAGAGTTTTTGGGTATGAAATGTCACAGTTTATTTTGCTATCCTCACTTACATAAATAAAATATAGTGTCCTGCACACGTTAGTAAAAATATATCAAAAATGATTTCTGGTGTCTGCATAATTTTTGGTTTGTCAAGGTATTTAAAGTTTCGGGAACTCATTATTAACACGTTATGTTTAAATATATCAGATAATAATGTTTAATCTAGTTATTAATATAATATAAACTATATTATGATCTATACAGTATGATATATGATAGTTGTGGTTGACAGTTATTAAAAATATGACAGCAATCACAGTTTCCTACACTCAAAAAAATGATGTGTTGGCTTTACTTAACTTTGTTTTGTAAACATGCACCACCGGTTCCACATAACTTTGTTTCGTTAAACAAACATAATATGTTCATGTAACTTCAACATCATGGAATTTGGTCATTTTAAGCGACCAAATTAAGCTCTGAGTTAATGAGTTAATTAAGTGAATAATTGAGTGATGATTGAGCATTACTGAAGACACCTGATGTTAACAAGCAGAATCTCTGAAGGAGAAAACCAGAATTTTTAAGTCACCATAATGGAGATAAGTGTGTGTTTTAGTTGGGCTCTTGACCATTAACTTATTAACTTTAGATTTTGTTTGGTTGCTGTACATGAGTTATAACAGCCGGATGAACAATAAACAAAGGTCATCTGATGGTGTTGGTTGTGTTTTAACATAATCATTATTTCACAATCATTTGACCTGAGTCACTGAACTTATATTAAACTGAATTTCTGAGTTAACTTCACCTTATGGATAATAGCAGAACTGTCATTGTAGAGCATACTATTTTTAGACTTAATGAAATTCAAATGATCAAATCAATAAACAAAAAAGAAACTTCCTAAAAAATATTTTGAGTAGGCACACACAGACATCAAGAATCAGCCTGTGAATCTCAACAATGGTGACAATTATAAAGCATGTTGCAGTGCATTCTGGGTGCCACCAATCAAAACTCATTCATGGCTCCCATCATGCATTGCTGCATGAATAAATAATGAGCTTATGATCTGTTTGTCACCATTGCTGAGATTCATATGTTGATTCCTGATGTCTGTGTGTGCCTACTCAAAATATTTTTTAAGAAATTTATTTTTTATTTCTTGATTTGGTCATTTGAAATTCATTGAAAAGGTTAAAAATAGTATGCTCTACAATGACAGTAAGGTAAACTTATCTCACAAATTGGGTTCAATATGAGTTCAGTGATTGAGGTCAAATGATTGTGAAATACTGATTACGTTAAAACACAACCAACACCATCAGATGTCCTCAATTCATTGTTCATTCGGCTGTTGTAACTCATGTACAGCAACCAAACAAAATCTAAAGTTAATAAGTTAATGGTCAAGAGCCCAACTAAAACAAATACTTATCTCCATAATGGTGACTTAAAAATTCTGGTTTTCTCCTTCAGAGATTCTGCTTGTTAACATCCGGTGTCTTCAATAATGCTCAATCATCACTCAGTTATTGACTTAATTAACTCATTAGCTCAGAGTTTAATTGGGTCGCTTAAAATGACCAAATTCCATGATGTTGAAGTTACATGGACATATTATGTTTGTTTAACGAAACATAGTTATGTGGAACCGGTGGTGCATGTTTACAAAACAAAGTTAAGTAAAGCCAACACATCATTTTTTTGAGTGTATGGGTAATGACACCAACAGTACCTTTTGAGAAGCCGGCGTGTGTGTGAGAGCAGGAATCCGAGGCCCCTGAGCACAGACCCGAGCGCCGGCCCCTGAGGGCCCCTCGTCCGCCGCACACAGACGCAGCCGGCAGTGCAGGAACTGAATGGAGTTATTATAGACCGGCCGCAGGATGAAACTGAAGCGCAGTGTGTGTGCGCCCTCGTGCTCATCATCCCTCCTCCTCCGCCTGCGCTCCTCAGGCTTCCTGGCTCTGACTCTGTCGGGTCTCTTGTCTTTAAACCGCCTGGCCCTCTCGTCTCCGCCGCGGGCCCCTGTGTGTCTCCTGCGAGGGGTCGGCCGGCTGTCGTCCTTCCTCTCGGTCTCCTCCTCGTCTCCGTCGCCCTCACTCTCTGGGCTGTCTGTTGTTTCCTGGGCTTCTCCGTCGAGAAGTGTGAAGGACGGGTCTGACGGGCAGGAGTCTCTGATGAGGGACCAGCCATTGTGAGCCTGCGGGTCTGAGAGAGGAGAAACCAGACACGACTGGAGCTCCACAGCCTCCGCAGCGCCAGACGCCACCGAGATCTGACAGACACACAGAGCAGTTATGTTAGTCAAACACTGCACCCTATTAACCATCCGGAACACCCCGGCAACCACATAGCAACAGACTATTAACGTGGTGTCGGTGGTCTACTATTTATTTGTTTGTTATTGTTTGACTTTACATGTTTCCTCATATGAACTCAGCTACACACACACACACACACACACACACACACACACACACACACACACACACACACACACACACACACACACACACACACACAGTAAGTGGAGTGTGTCCATTAGTGGCCTTGACTGTGAGCTCCAATTGGCGACAGGAGTCTGGGGCCCTTGAGCGTGTGTGTGTGTGTGTGTGTGTGTAATCCCGTTATCGACTCCAGCGCCATCTATCAGCAGCTCTGGCCTTCAGCGGCAGCACTGACCTGCACGTAGAGCCGGTCGTACGCGCTGATCACGCAGGGCCCCACGGGTCTCCTCTCGAGGGCCTCGCTCACGAACAGCTCCATGGACAGCAGCGGAGCCGAGCGGGCCCTCGGACCCAGGGAGGACTGAGACGCAGGGCTTCCTCGGGACGGGCCGACGGAGTCACGTCTGATGGACTCACCAGAGTCGAATCACAGCTGATCTGAGCACACACACACACACACACACACACACACACACACCAGAGGAAAGCGCATCACACACACATTTACAGCAGCAACTGATCAAGAGTAAAGACAGTAAGAAAAATGTAACCCCAATTATTTTTGTTTGTTTGTTTGTTTGTTGTTCTGGAGGAAGAAAATGAGTTTAAGGGAACAATAAGGTTCATTATGTTAACTAGTTAAAATGAACTAAGAATGAACAATACTTCCACAGCATTTATTAATCTTAGTTCATATTCATTTCAACATTTACTAATACATTATTACAATCAAAGGTTGTATTTGTTAACATTAGTTAATAAACTGAACTAACACTAACTAGTATTTTTATTAACTAACATTAACAACGATTAATAATACTGTGACAAATGTATTGCTCATTGTTTAGTTCATGTTAGTTAATTGTAATTGTAAAGTCTTATCAGTTTAAGTTTAAAACAAAAATATCTGTTAAGTGGTGTCGGAAAAACTAGAAAACAAGGCAAACATACTTTTTTTTTTTAATAAATAGATTTAACCCTTTCATGCATGCATTATGACAACCAGTCAGTCAGTCAGGATTCTTTTCCGATATGTTTTTATTGCTCTTAGGCCATGAAAAACAAGATCAATGTTTTTTAACACATATTTTTCATACATAATCAGATTTTTGAACTGCAAATGACATTCTAATAACATTTTACATTTATTTACTACCAAAAAAGATACTACATATGACGTAAGAACAACAGTCACAGTATACTGTGATAAAAAATAAATCAAAAGTCTAATGTTAATAGAAAAAATATGTTTTTGTCCCAGAATTTCAACTTCGATGCATCGCTACTAATAAGAAATGTTTCTTGGACAAACCATTTTACCGGCTAAAAGAAATGTGATAAAAATAATTCTGTCCATCTAATGTTACAAATAAGTCGATTATGAGGTTCCGGTTTCCATCACCGTCTGAATGCTCCCCATTTAGTGCACTAGGGTTTGAAACACACTCACATGAACAGCCAGCCGACTCGTCCCATCCAAACCCTCCCAGTCCGTCTCATTGTTCAAACCCTCCGATGGTTTTTGTTTCCACAGGAACACCTTCAAAACACAATTAAAGTATATTCAAGTAAGAAATGGACATTTCATCCCTTTTTTCTTTTGAAGATGTTCCCATCTCCAGACCTGATAATGCTTTGCTCTGCTGGATTGGGTACAGTGTGACCCGGGTCATCTGTTTTTGGTGTGTGGTTACAGCTGACACGTTTATGCCTTCATGTGCAACCACACAAACAAACCGAGTGACAGCGAGACGACGTGACCCAGGTCAGATTTAGTTGTTGCACTACAGAAATAATCATACTAAGATGCTATTTTAAATGATCCTTTGATGGATCTTGACAAACCAGTAGTCACTATGAACTCGACGCTGCATTAAAGGGTACCTATCATGGAATTTAGAAAATTACCTTTCATGTAGTGTGTAACATAGATCTAAGTGAACAAAAACATCCTGCAAAGTTTTAAATATGAAAGTTCACCGTATACAAAGTTATTGTCTCTCAAAAGTAAGAGTCGACTCTGAGTCGCTGATATGAATCGATAGACGAACGATGCATTTCTCTAACTTTCGTACGTCACTTGTACAAGTTATTTGAATTCGACACGCCCACTCAGTGCGCGCGCCGAGCAGACAGAGAAACCTGACAACATCATGTGGACGAGACTCTGTTCTGAAGTGCGAATCAAAAGCAAACTTTTTTTTTCACTGCCCAGGGACAAGCATGTGAAGACTCAGTGGCTAGAGTTATATTTTACAACTATACCACACAAGTATAGCCACCTTGAGCTGTGTTCGCGTCATTTTAATGACGATCGCTTCACAAACACAAATGCTTTCAAGTGTGGATTCGCGAGTCGCCTGATACTGAAGGAACGTTCAATACCAAGTTTATTTGGATGAGCTTCCTCCTCCGAATCACAACCTGTAAGTACTATTAATAATTGTTGCTTTTATGTGTGTGTGTGTGTGTGTGTGTGTGTGTGTGTGTGTGTGTGTGTGTGTGTGTGTGTGTGTGTGTGTGTGTGTGTGTGTGCGTGCATGCGTGTGTGTGTGAGAGAGTGAGAGTTACGCTCAGCAGCTTCTAGGTCTCCAATGTCATTTTTTTTGTTTTTTGAAATATGTGAAATTATGTGAGGCGTATTGTAGTACTGCAGTGCTTTATCAATATGTTTAAGCTTTGGGCTAACGCAAAATATAACTGACTGGGTCATCTGACCAATCACCGCCGATTAGCGTCACGCAAAGGAGGGGTTTGGACAAATGAGTCGTGAAACGAATCATTAGGGAGTCGGTGAGCAAATCAGGTAAATATAAATGCATATTATAAGACAACAAAAGTGTTTTTTGTCATTGCATGCATGTAAAACTGTTGTTGGGGACTCCCAGAACAATATTAGGAACATTTTAAATGCCATAATAGGTACCCTTTAAACAGTCCTTCCGGAAAAAACAGAGTTTTTTCGTGATTGTTGTGGGCAAAAATCCTTGAATATGCGGCACGTTTTCTTAAAAAATGCGATGGAATATGGGGGATATTTATGCAATTTTATGCGATGAAATTGCGGGAACTTGCAAAAATTGCGGTTTGATGAAAAAGAGGGAAAAAAAGTGATTCCCCAACACCCTGTTCTCACTAGGCTACTACTTTAATGTAAAGAGTCATTTCTTATTACTTCCTATGATAAGCAAGCATACTACATCCTAAAAATTGCTGGAATAATTCAGTTCATCTTGTTTTATTTCAGACCTTAAAGGTGGGGTATGTGATTTGCAAAACAGCCGGCAGATTTTGAAAATACACAACTCAAAAGGTCCTACCTTCTTTCCCTGACTCCACCCACTCCACCCATTCGAAGAGGGGCATTGGGGAGGGGGGTATGGCACGACCGTTTGATTGACGCACTGACTGTCCAATGATTCTAGACGGTCTTGAAAATGATTGGCTGGAGTCCTGCCCATTCCACAGATGATTCATTTTTTTAATTTTCATTTCAGTGCTTCTAACTCAGTGGCTGTAAGTGGGTTAGGAATAGGATTTCAAGTTATTTTGGAAAAATGGGCAAAAAAACAAAATCGCATACCCCACCTTTAATAAACACATCAAACTTACAAAACACTGAGTCAAACAAGTTCTGTAGCTTTACAAGAGGAATATGCTACAACTTCTGTGAAAATGAATAAATAAAATATAAAAAAAATAAATGTGTGCTTCCTGTTTTACAGCTTTTTGATGACGTTCGCATCACATAATTACGTCACTTCATAACGTTCCCATGGCAACAGGGGAAATGGCGGCTCTTGTGTGAAGCAAACGCAACATTTTTCATCTTTCTGCTAAGATATGTGACTTTTTTTTTTGCAACGAAAATGCGTGGATTATGAAATCCTGCAAGCCCCGCATATTTTGCACAGAAGACAGCAATTTATGCGGCGAAAGTGCGGAGTATTTGAAAAAATGCGCCCCCCCCCCCCGGCATTAATATGCAGACTTTGGCTGATAATGCATAAAATCATGAGGTCCCATAATCACGTTTTCTGGAGGGACTGATTAAGCTGAATTACACTTTTTCTGTTGTATAACATAATTTAATGCTGAAAACAATAGAATCACATCAGCTATATTAATTTTACAATCATTTTATTTTAATCATATTTAAATATAATTGTGTTTATTATGTCTCTCTCTCTCTCTCACTGTGTTTGTGTAATGAACTCTTCCATTCGCTCCATCCATTTCTCCCTCCGTCCCGCAGGAAATGACTGGGAAAACCAACAGGAAATGGCTTCCGTTAAATTCGGCCTTGCAGTCACGATCCCGCAGGGTCACTGTCGTCACTGGCGAAATCTGTGTGTGTTCAAACAGTTGAATTAGTTGAACTTGGTGATATGAGTAATCTTGAATAATACACACCTGTTCAAAAATGTAGGGGTCTATACAAGATTTAAATATTTTTGAAAGAAGTCTCTTCTACTCACCAAAGCTGCATTTATTTGATCAAAAATACAGGAAAAACAGTATTACAAGTTAAAATAGCTGGTTTTCTATGAATATATGTTAAAATGTAATGTAATGTAATGTATTCCTGTGATCAAAGCTGAATTTTCAGCATCATTACTCCAGTATATATATATATTTATTTTTTCATGGCGGAAACAGGCTTCCATAGTTTTCTATCACTCATGATCAATTTAATGGATTCTTGATGAATAAAAGTACAATATATATATATATATATATATATATATATATATATATATATATATATATATAATATATATATATATATATATATATAATTACTGACCTCAGATAGTTTAAACATGTTTTGTGGCACTAGTACTTTTTTTTACTTTTCTAAGCATAAAGCAAGAATATTTTGTTGAGTGTGTGTGTTCACCTGCAGCATGTGTGTATCCACAGTAACAGAAAGAGCTCCGTCCTCACACTGCCATCTGAACGCCTCTCTGCTTCTGTCCGTCACGATGACCTCTTCCTCGTCTGAAGGCCTCGTCTCAGAGCCTGAGCGTCACGACAAAACCAGAGAACTGATGAAGACTTTTATCAAAAATAGTATGTGAATGTATATGATGATAAATGTTTAAAACATGTCACATGAGCTCATTATATTTTGCGAGTAATGTCCAGTTATCATGTCAGAAATAGTTATTTTGCATTTGAATATGACTTTTTGTTTAGAAACTCTAATCAAATAATCTGAGTCAGAAGAAAAATGGTGGTTCATACATAACACTGGAAATAAAATAACAAATTAAAGATATTTCAGGTGAATAAGGTTACAATTAAATTAGCTAATAGACATCACTATACATCCGCAGGTGATTTATTATATTTTTGAGTTTTCTGAAAAGTTACGTTTAAATATGCAAATGAGCAATTTTCTAATTACCTATGTGCTAATTTTCATAAATTTCCAGAAGATTAATCTAAAAATTGGACAAAGCCAGAATCAAAATTCTTGAATGATTTTGTTGACATATTATAATTAAAGGTTTTTATAGAAGGGATTTTGAATATCTTTTTTTATCACTCTATAAATCAGAAAATACCATCAACGGATAGAAAAAAAACACTTTTCAGCATGGTTTTAGGATTAAAAATGTAATATAAATCAGTGTGAATGATATATGAAGAAACCCCTCAGTAAAAACCTTCAGAATATAGACAGGAATAAAACTGTAAAGTTTGGTGTGTATAAGAGCTGCTGAAGTGCTGGAACAAACTCACAAACTTTAAAGACAACAATAGAGAAAATATACTAAAACAAACACTTGCATGTATTTGGGATGTTTTCTTAGCTCTAGTCTAAAACAACACATTATGAAATGCCAAATAACACGAAATCACAAAATGTACCAGTGCATGAAAAAACAATGGTTTTGCCTTAATGCATTGCATTGTGGGATACAGTCTCATGCAGTGTGAACTATAAAGTCCCTTTCAAGGAAAGTCTGTTCACTCCAAGGCCATATTTGCAACGCCTCCGAGCAGATATTTCGGGCATCTAAGACCAAGTCCTATCAATTTGAAAGGGGGAATCCCCAAACTCACAATTAAACAACATATTTCAAATCAGCAACAAAATCTGACATGAACTGTCCCATAAAGGTAGTTTATTATGCTCAAATAGCGTTAAAAAAGTGTATTGCGTGTTGCAGTTTCCCCCATTAATAAGTAATAGGAGTGAACCGTCTTTCTTTATCTATAGTCTTTGACTATACTGTGCATTTTTTAACATTTTATGTTCATATGATCAGATAATACACATGTTGCACACATTAAAAATGTCACTCACCTTTTCCACCTTCTCTTAACTTGATCATGAAGCGATTGGCCAGATCAGCCTCGGTGTATGAGGTCACTTTGGGAAAGCCGTTCTGATTGGCCCATTCTAGAAGGTCGGGGGTGCTGTGGAGGTCAGAGGTCACGGTACTGGTCACGCTGAGGTCCGGGGCCTGAGTTCTGTACGGTAGACTAACGCTGTTGGACGACTGAAAGAGACACAACTTTAGAAAGTGTTTGGACAAGCGCACAGGTTAGAAATACAGATTGATGAAGTTCTGCCTTACATAGACCCTGACGTGACCTCTGACCTCTGGAGCCACCAGAGCCCAGTTGACTGAAACCGCACTGCTGAGGATCAGGACAATCCTGTGGTAACCTGAACGAGCCACAGGGGGCAGCAGAGCGACCGACACCTCCACCTGCAAAGACCTGAGACAGAGAGGACTTCATTTTCATGATTTATTTTCCACAGCATCTGTGATGGGTTGTCAGTTATGACAGAGAAACATTGCGAGTGTTAAATAATAACGGAAAACAGCAATGCTGTTATGATGGAGCACTGATAGGGAATTAAACGGTTTAAATGCAGTAAAATTAAGCTTGCTTTTTATTCTAATGAATAGAAATGCAATGCATTGTTTGGTTTATTACAATAAAAAATTTATTTTATTATTATTGCCATTTTTATGTATACCTTTTATTTTCATTTCCCCTTTCATTTCAATACATTTATCCATTTCTTTAATTTGTATTTCTTACTTTGTATTGTTATTTATTTATTTCTAATGTACCTTTTAAGTTTATCTAATTTTACATTCAATATTTATTTATTTATTACATTACATAACATAATTTTGTCAATTTATTATGTAAAATACTTTGAATTACCATCATGTAAAATGTGTTTTTATATATATATATATATATATAATATATATATATATATATATATATATATATATATATATATATATATATATATAATTTTATTAAAACAATTTATTTTATTATTATTGTCATTTTTATGTATGAATTTTATTTAAATTTATTTTGTTTTAATACATTTATCAATTTCTTCCATTTTTATTTCTTAAATTTTATTATTATTTATTTATTCCTATTAATGTACCTTTTTTGAGTATTTGAAAAAATATTTTACATTGTCAATTTATTATGTAAAGTACTTTGAATTACCATCATGTTAAATGTGTTAAATAATATATATGTATATTAATATATATTAAATATAAATATAATATAAATCATTATATACATTAAATTAAATGTATTAAAACATTGTCCTTTTTATGTATGCCTCTTATTTTCCTCTTATCTTGTGTATTATTTCATTTTCAATAAATATATATACGTATAAATGTATATACAGTATATATCTTCAATATGTCTTATGTACTTTATGAATACTATTTATGAGCATTTTCCATTAAAAATCATAGTCATTGTGAACCTGCTTCCCTCTTTTAGTGTCTGCGTCTCGTCTCAGTTTGAGAGTTTCCCCCTCGGGTTGGAGAGCAGAACTGACCCGCACAGGCCGGAGCCCGAGGACCACAGCCGGATGATGTGCAGCTCCGTCTCCACCGGCTCGTCTGACGGCGTGCAGCCGTGAACCTCCTGATCCTGAATCTCTGACGCCAGATAGTTCTGCGACAGAAACAGAGACTGCAGGCGGCACTCGCTCGGCATGCTGGGATCTGCAGGCGGATTGGGAACTGCATTAGGATGCCCCATGTAAAATTATTGAACCATATGGTAAACTGTGGTAATTTTACTATAGTATTTTTTCATTAGGGTGGGTGAACACCATCACAAAGTACCATCCTGCATGTCTGTGTTTGTTCTCACCCTCTCCCAGTCGAAGGTACACGCGGTTTGCGCGTACAGTGTGTGTGAGCGACGAGAGGGTGGCGTGTCTCTGGAGGATCCAGCGCAGCAGGACTCGAGGACGCCGCGGCAGAGACCGAACCTGAGCCACGCGGATCGACAGACTCGAAGACTCCACCGTGGAGTTCAGAGACACCTGGGACAGCAGTGTTGGGGAAAGTTACTTTTAAAACTAATGGATTTCAATATTACATTACTCCCTAAATAAATGGAAAGGAATGCGCTATGTTACTTTTGCGTAGCTTTTTATCACCTGGGCTGCGCTTGCTTGTTTGTGAACAAAAGTTCTGTTTTTGGCAAACGTAAAGGCCTTTCACACTGAGGACCCTATCACACACACGGTGCAATGCACCCAGGCTCGACGCAAGTGTTTTTTGCTAGTTTCAGCCTGACGCAGTTATCACTTTCACATCCATTGTTTTAATAGCAAATGCATTTGCGCCCATTTGTGCGCCCATGGGCTTCTGGTCTGAAAACCAGGCGTTTCTAGATTTAGAGGCAACTGAAATAGACTGTGAAATAGGAAAAATATTAGGAAATAGGAAACGGATCTGCTCGAAGTTAAAGCGCAAGCAGACAATCTACGGGACAAAGTGTAAGCGCATTATGGACCTGTCTATATATAAGCACATATTACTAACGCGCTCTTTACAAACAAATACTGATACTGCACCATTGACTTAGACCAGGTTTCAGTTGGCCAATGGCGTAGTATTTTCTTTGTTAGTTAAAGACCACGTTAGTAATATGCACCTATAGGCAGGACCACAATGCACATACACTTTGTCCCGTAGACAATCTGCTTGCGTTTTAACCTCGCGCACAAGCAGATCCGTTCCCTCGCTCGAGAAGTGTTCAGTTTTTCCGCTAGCAAATTCCTCCATGTAAATAGCGAATACGTCATGGTGCGAGCACAACTGGCTTTTAAAGGGAATGGGAGATGAGACTCTGATTGATTCATTGCACGTTACGTCCAAAACACACCCATTACTCATTTAGAGAATAGGGACAACCCTTTTAGACCATGTGCCGGGAGCGCCGACAATTTTTCCAGTTGGTAAAACTAGCAAAAGTGGATTCAGACGGGAACAGAATCTGAATCAAGATTCTGTTGTGGATTCTAAGTGCACTTGCACTTTAGACATTGCCATTAGATCCTTAAAATAGGGCCCTAAAAGTGAAATTAATAGCCTCAGGCTGAAGAAAAAGCAAACTCACGCCTGTACAGTACAGTACATATTTAGTAAAATAAAAATATTAATACAAATAGCATAAATAATTAATAGTATTAGCAATAAATATGAATAGTGTCAATACTGTGTTTAAATTTTGTTCTCAACCGATAGTGTCAATAAAGTCAAATCAACAATTTACAAAATGACAAAACATACGTATTTATGTAATAATAAAATTAATAAACTGTATTATTTATGCTATTTGTATTAATATTTTTACTTAGTATTAGCAACAAATTTGAATAAAAAAACTCTAATAAACAGTTATGTGAATGTCACGCACCTGCACCAGTACGTTGATGTTGTGTGGCAGTCCCTCGTTCTCCAACACCCAGCGCACGGCATGCTGGGAGCTCAGCACCAGAATCACCGGACGGTTGACGGGCCGCGAGAGGGTCAAAGGTCTCAACACCACCGTCACCTGTGGACAGGACAGCTGAGCGGGACGTGTGCACATCGTCGGGACCAACGAGCGGACAGACCGAGGTCTCATACCTGTGTATTGGAGGCTTTGCCTACAGAAATCACATGGGTCTCTTTAGCTCCGCCCTCTCTGGCGGCACAGCCCGTTCCCGCCTCGAAGCGCTCCAGCTGAGCCTGTACCGGGTGCAGCGCCTCTACAGGCCACATGGAGCACTGCAGCTCCCTGCTGGACACTGACACACAGATCACACTTCAGGAACACATCACTGACCCACGGCTTCACACACAAGAGGCTTAAAGGGATAGTTCCCCCAAAAATGAAAATTTTATTATGATGGAGAGATGCACTTTTATGATGGAGAGATGCACTTTTATGATGGATAGATGCACTTTTATGATGGAGAGATGCACTTTTATGATGGAGAGATGCACTTTTATAATGGATAGATGCACTTATATGATGGATAGATGCACTTTTATGATGGAGAGATGCACTTTTATGATGGAGAGATGCACTTTTATGATGGATAGATGCACTTTTATGATGGATAGATGCACTTTTATGATGGATAGATGCACTTTTATGATGGAGAGATGCACTTTTATGATGGAGAGATGCACTTTTATGATGGATAGATGCACTTTTATGATGGACAGATGCACTTTTATGATGGAGAGATGCATGATGGAGAGATGCACTTTTATGATGGATAGATGCACTTCTATGATGGACAGATGCACTTTTATGATGGAGAGATTATTATGATGGATAGATGCACTTTTATGATGGAGAGATGCACTTTTATGATGGAGAGATGCACTTTTATGATGGATAGATGCACTTTTATGATGGAGAGATGCACTTTTATGATGGAGAGATGCACTTTTATGATGGATAGATGCACTTTTATGATGGAGAGATGCACTTTTATGATGGAGAGATGCACTTTTATGATGGATAGATGCACTTTTATGATGGATAGATGCACTTTTATGATAGAGAGATGCACTTTTATGATGGAGAGATGCACTTTTATGATGGATAAATGCACATTTATGATGGAGAGATGCATGATGGACAGATGCACTTTTATGATGGAGAGATGCACTTTTATGATAGAGAGATGCACTTTTATGATGGAGAGATGCACTTTTATGATGGACAGATGCACTTTTATGATGGAGAGATTATTATGATGGATAGATGCACTTTTATGATGGATAGATGCACTTTAATGATGGAAAGATGCACTTTTATGATGGATAGATGCACTTTTATGATGGAGAGATATGCATGATGGACAGATGCACTTTTATGATGGAGAGATGCATGATGGATAGATGCACTTTTATGATGGAGAGATGCACTTTTATGATGAAGAGATGCACTTTTATGATAGAGAGATGCACTTTTATGATGGAGAGATGCACTTTTATGATGGACAGATGCACTTTTATGATGGAGAGATTATTATGATGATAGATGCACTTTTATGATGGAGAGATGCACTTTTATGATGGAGAGATGCCTTTTATGATGGAGAGATGCACTTTTATGATGGATAGATGCACTTTTATGATGGAGAGATGCACTTTTATGATGGAGAGATGCACTTTTATGATGGAGAGATTATTATGATGGAGAGATGCACTTTTATGAGATGGAGAGATGCACTTTTATGAGATGATGATAGATTATTATGATGGAGAGATGCACTTTTATGATGGAGAGATGCACTTTAATGATGGAAAGATGCACTTTTATGATGGATAGATGCACTTTTATGATGGACAGATGCACTTTTATATGGAGAGATGCACTTTTATGATGGATAGATGCACTTTTATGATGGACAGATGCACTTTTATTATGAGAGATGCACTTTTATGATGGAGAGATGCACTTTTATATGAGCAGATGCATTTTATGATGGAGAATGCACTTTTATGATGGAAGATGCACTTTATGATGAAGAGATGCACTTTTATGATAGAGAGATGCACTTTTATGATGGAGAGATGCACTTTTATGATGGAAGATGCACTTTTATGATGACAGATGCACTTTTATGATGGAGAGATTATTATGATGAGTAGATGCACTTTTATGATGGAGAGATGCACTTTTATGATGATAGATGCACTTTTATGATGGAGAGATGCACTTTTAGATGGAGAGATGCACTTTTATGATGGATGGATGCACTTTTATGATGGACAGATGCACTTTTATGATGGAGAGATTATTATGATGGATAGATGCACTTTTATGATGGAGAGATGCACTTTTATGATGGAGAGATGCACTTTTATGATGGACAGATGCACTTTATAGATGGAAGATTATTATGATGAGAGATGCACTTTTATGATGGAGAGATGCACTTTATGGGAGAGATGCACTTTTATGATGGATAATGCACTTTTATGATGAAGAGATGCACTTTTAATGATGGAGAGATGCACTTTTAATTGATGAGAGATGCACTTTTATGATGAAGAGATGCACTTTTATGATGGAGAGATGCACTTTTATGATGGATAGATTATTATGATGAAGAGATGCACTTTTATGATGGAGAGATGCACTTTTATGATGGAGAGATTATTATGATGAGAGATGCACTTTTATGATGAAGGATGCACTTTTATGATGAAGAGATGCACTTTTATGATGGATAGATGCACTTTTATGATGAGAAAATTATTATGATGAGAGATGCACTTTTATGATGAAGAGATGCACTTTTATGATGGAGAGATGCACTTTATGATGGAGAATGCACTTTTATGATGGATAGATGCACTTTTATATGGGAGAGATGCACTTTTATGATGGATAGATGCACTTTTATGATGGAGAGATACACTTTATGATGGCAATGCCTTTTATGATGGATAGATGCACTTTTATATGGACAGATGCACTTTTATATGGAGAGATTATTATGATGATAGATGCACTTTTATGATGGAGAGATGCACTTTTATGATGGAAGATGCACTTTATGATGGAGAGATGCACTTTATGATGGACAGATGCACTTTTACATGATAGATTATATGATGAAGAGATGCACTTTATGATGGAGAGATGCACTTTTATGATGGAGAGATGCACTTTTATGATGGAGATGCACTTTTATAGATGGAAGAGATGCACTTTTATGATGGAGAGATGCACTTTTATGATGAAGAGATGCACTTTTATGATGGAGAGATGCACTTTTATGATGGAGAGATGCACTTTTATGATGGATAGATTATTATGATGAAGAGATGCACTTTTATGATGGAGAGATGCACTTTTATGATGGAGAGATGCACTTTTATGATGAAGAGATGCACTTTTATGATGAAGAGATGCACTTTTATGATGGAGAGATGCACTTTTATGATGGAGAGATGCACTTTTATGATGGAGAGATTTTATGATGGAGAGATGCACTTTATGATGGAGAGATGCACTTTTACGATGGATAGATGCACTTTATGATGGAGAGATGCAGTTTTATGATGGAAGATGCACTTTTATGATGGAGAGATGCACTTTATATGAAGAGATGCACTTTTATGAAGGAGAGATGCACTTTTATGATAGAGAGATGCACTTTTATGATGAAAAGATGCACTTTTATGATGGACAGATGCACTTTTATGATGGAGAGATTATTATGATGAAGAGATGCACTTTTATGATGAAGAGATGCACTTTTATGATGGAGAGATGCACTTTTATGATGGAGAGATGCACTTTTATGATGGATAGATGCACTTTTATGATGGAGAGATGCACTTTATGATGGATAGATGCACTTTTATGATGGAGAGATACACTTTTATGATGGACAGATGCACTTTTATGATGAGAGATGCACTTTTATGATGGATAGATGCACTTTTATGATGGAGAGATGCACTTTTATGATGGATAGATGCACTTTTTATGATGGAGAATACACTTTATATGATGGACAGATGCACTTTTATGATGGAGAGATGCACTTTTATGATGGATAGATGCACTTTTATGATGGAGAGATGCACTTTTATGATGGAGAGATGCACTTTTATGATGGAGAGATGCACTTTATGATGGAGAGATGCACTTTTATGATGGAGATATTATTATGATGGAGAGATGCACTTTTATGATGGAGAGATGCACTTTTATGATGGAAGATGCACTTTTATGATGGATAGATGCACTTCTATGATGGAGAGATTATTATGATGAAGAGATGCGCTTTATATGAAGAGATGCACTTTTATGATGGAGAGATGCACTTTTATGATGGAGAGATGCACTTTTATGATAGAGAGATGCACTTTTATGATAAGAGATGCACTTTTATGATAGAGAGATGCACTTTTATGATAGAGAGAATGCACTTTTATGATGGAGAGATGCACTTTTATGACGGAGAGATGCACTTTTATGATGGATAGATGCACTTTTATGATGGAGAGATGCACTTTATGATGAGAGATTATTATGATGGATGGATGCACTTTATGATGGAGAGATGCACTTTTATGATGGAGAGATTATTATGATGGATGGATGCACTTTTATGATGGAGAGATGCACTTTTATGATGAGAGATTATTATGATGGATGGATGCACTTGTATGAAATGTTTAATTTAATGCGAGGAATGTGTTTAAATATTTATTTATTGATCAAATCTAGCAATTTAAAGGTAAATGAAATAAAAAATCTCCAAAAAAATCTCCCAAAAATTGTATTATAAAAAAGAAAAAACATAATCAAAATGAAATAAAATAAGCGTAATTTTGGCCAGCGAGGGAAAGATATGTTAGTGCGACGGAAAGATGAGGGTTAAATCATATTTGAAGGCCTAATCCTGGTTTAAAGGTGCCCTAGAATGTTTTTTTTATTATTTTATAATGTTTCCCGGGTTGCCCTTATAATGTTAGTATGTTTTTTAGATCAAAAATAGTCATAATTTAGAAATAAAAGGCATTTTTCCTAGCCTGATTTTAGTCTCTGATTTGAACACTCTGTTAGAAGGGGCGTGTCTGCTGTGAGAACCGACCACTGCTGTGATTGGCTGACATGCTTGCATATGAAATATGACATGTGAAACTCTCTCGAATACTTTTATTACAGCTGTTATATACGTTTTAACTATTACAGCTATCGAGATTAACGGATCATGAGATGTTTTTAAAGTATTCAAATCTATTTCCATCACATAAAATGTTGCTGTGATGAGCATTGAGCAAGCAGATGACAGTCTGTTGATCGTGAGACAACGCAGTTTCTCTCTCTCATGCTTTCACCAATGCAAACGATACAGTAAGAGCTTCGTTGTGCAGTGTAACAGCGTCATTGATTTCATAACGAGTTTGGCAAGAGAGATAAACTCGCGCTGTGTGGAAAGATTGTTCTTTGACCGCTTTCTGTGTAGTTTATTCACTGAGAATTATTTAACGTTAGTTATGTATGCTCGTTACTTGGAGTTTGCTATTTGTTACTGTACTAGGATCTTGCGCTGGATCTAACAGTGTAAATTATCGTTAATAAAATCACTACTTACCGGTTGCGGGAATATAGTTGGAATTACCCCCTTCTTCAGTTTGAGACGCTGAGAGAAGCTTGATATTGTCCGTGGTTCGAAAATAAGTCTGTGGTGAAATGGGCAGAGCAAACTAACAACTTCGAATTAAACTGTTGCGGTATCCGATTATATATAAACATCAACCACGCCTGTTGACATTTCTTTTCTGTGGGAAGGGTATGAAAAGTCCTCACATCCCCTGCACAGCCTGGAACATTACATTTATTTACATGATCTGCCATTTTCTCTCTGATCCTCGCTTTTTCCGATGACTCGGCTGTGCAGTGCTTGTCATTGAGGGCTGGGATATGCAAATCTTTGGAGGCGTGATCCCGACTGTTGCGTCACAGTCGGTATTATGTGGAGATTCGCCTGTTTTTCAGGGGTGTTTTTTAAAAACGAGATTTAAATAAGGAGAAAACAATGGTATTTGAGACTCACTGTATGTCATGTCCATGTACTGAACTCTTGTTATTTAACTATGCCAACATAAATTCAATTTTACATTGTAGGGCACCTTTAATAGACTCTGATTGTGAAACCAAGCCTAAATTAATTAAAAACACAAAACATTTCTGGTGCTGTATTTTCTTTCACTGGAACCGGAGAATTTGCTATCATTGGTAATATGGCATTATTACAATATCTTAGACTTAGAGTACAATGATACGTAATTATTGATATGATAATTCATGGCACCACTGTACTCCAAATCACACACACACGCCCTAATAGTCACTCACACTTATTTAACATAACAGCTTACGTCCAACTCAGAGACGCAAATGAAACTCACAGTCCCGTCATACACAGCGCAGGACACTGTTAATGCACACACACACACACACACACACACACACACACACACACACACACACACACACACACACACACACACACACACACACACACACACACACACACACACACACACACACACACACCACACGTCTGCTCAAGCTTTCACATGCACTCTTGAGAAATGTGTCTGGCTGCTCTCTCTTTCACCTGCATCACAGAAATAATCTCATTTTTATAATCTCTTGCACCCAGTGGGCATTTTAAAGTGTGTTTTACCTGCAGTTCTCACCACTGCCTGAAGGAGGCAGAGTAGAGCACAGACCGTCCAGGGCATCGTCTTCAGCTCTTCACAGATTTCACACACAGAAGAGTCTTACATCCACGTACTAACAGATAGATGGAGTGATGGAGAGAGAGAGAGAGAGAGAGAGAGAGAGAGAGAGAGAGAGAGAGAGAGAGAGAGAGAGAGAGAGAGAAGAGAGAGAGAGAGAGAGAGAGAGAGAGAGAGAGAGATAGAAGAGAGAGAGAGAGAGAGAGAGAGATAAAGAGAGAGAGAGAGAGAAAAGAGAGAGAGAGAGAGAGAGAGAGAGAGGCAAACACACAATGTTATTAAAGCCCACAACGCAATATTCAGATTTATTTTGGTTAGAAACTGTTTGGTTACCAACATTCTTCAAAATATCTTATTTTGAGTTCAGCAGAAGAAAGAAACTCATGCAGGTTTGGAACTAATCAAGGGCGAGTAATTAGTAAAAAAAAAAATTACTATGAGCTAAAAAAAAGCGTTTTGCAATATTGTAACACATTGTCCCCTATTTTGTGCAGATGAATTGTATCATACCCATTACAGAACTGCAACAACAACAACAAAAACCTTTAAGATAAAATACATGATGGATTTATATATAAATAATTTGTTTAAAAAACAACAACTTTAAACACAACACAATAAAATAATACATCTGAATACATCAGCAAAAATGTACATGAAACCTTTCTGATTCATAGTTTTATATAGGCTAGTTTTATATAAGATATAGATTGTTTTATTTAATGCCAGCATACAGTATAAGGCTATATTTTCATGGCAAAAATTCAATAAAAAAAATCCAAATATCATATAAAACCAAGCAAACAAACACAACAAGTCATATAATACTTTTATTTTTAATTAACATTAATTAACCAAAACCTTTTCAGGCATAATCTTACTAAATAAGTCCTTAAATGAAATAACTTCATAAAAGAGCATTCCACTTTAATTATAGCCTACTCAGGATAGTCCAATAACATATTTTCTATATTTTCGTCAATAAATGCATTACTAAATAAACGCTAATAAATGCAAAAGCTCACCTGTAGCAAGTCTGGGACCTGGACATCACCGAGGCGCTCAGCCGTACGTGGGACCCCCAGCAGAGGACAGGACAGCGGACCCTTGAATCGACCGTCAAGCCCTCAGAAGAGCTCGTATAGGTGGATCCGTGTCTTCTGATCGGGTGAGAAAAGTTCGGGTCTGCTGATGTAGTGTGAAGGGGGCGGGGCCGAGTCGAGAGAGAGAGAGAGAGAGAGGAGAGAGAGAGAGAGAGAGAGAGAGAGAGAGAGAGGAGAGAGAGTTCCCGCGCTCTAAATAACTGTCTGAGGGAGCGACAGATAAAGAAGATACGAGCGTCGAAGAACAGGTAGATAAACACAGAACGATTAAATTTGGCGAGATTGTAAACAAATTATAAGTTTCTGTCTGTGAATAGGACAATTTAGACACCAAAAGTGAGATAATTGACGTAAAACAATACTGTTTTTTTCCCTGCCAATCGCAATGGACCGTTTCCACAGATTGTGATGACGCGTTTTAACGGTCACCAGCATCGTAAATCCTGGACATTTTTTTTATATTTTCATTTAAAATAACATATAAACATAGGCTACTTGAATTATGTGAAGTTTTCTCTCTTCTGACTGGCGTTATCAATTTCTCTAATTTTTTTAATCTCTTTGAAAGTTGTGAAAACACTAAGGTAGAGTTTTTCTTTTGCTATTTGAGTAAATTGGAACACAAAAAAATATAGATATATTTAATATAGTTTCTCATTCACTGCTATAGAAGTTTACCATGACTTCCGCTTCTGATAAACCTGTAAATGTGAAAAAGATCAATGGCATTTTGGTATTAATGTATGTAACAATGCCAACCATTAATGTAGCTAATTGTTACAGTGAATTATGCTCATACTGTGATTAATATACATCTTTTTTTAAAAATTAATTCATAATTAAATTGGTTTCAAGGCTTTCATAATAATTCACCTAAACACATATAGGGTCAATCATCTTGTTTGGTTTCTGACAGGAAGAAATAAATTGACTTAAATAAATAAATAAATCCAGCAATGGACTTTTCTAATTTAACTAGTGTTTTTAGTGATTTTGTTTTTGGTCATAGTGACCTATGTTTTTGAATTATATGTTGTTTGTTTCACAGAAGAGGAGGTGAGGTTCGGGCCACTAAAGTTACCTAAAGTGAACCTTTTACCAAAATATTACCTGCCCTTGTCTCCATGGTAACTGTATAAAACCGAAGCACTGCCTTAGCAATAACTCAATGTTGGTTCCACATTCTGTTTCCAAAAAGCACTATAAAATCCTTTGCCAAAGAAATGCAATCACAACCATGTCCGTCATGAAACATTACAGTAGAACATTACAGTAACACCTGTTCTGTTCTGTTTGAACCTTCTCAAGACCCATTTTAGTAACTTAAAACACACTTCAGTATGACTGATGTACTGTATCAGACTGATTCTTTTTGATTTTTCCCAATCATATGGGAATAGATTAAAGGTGCCCTAGAATATGAAATTGAATTTATGTTGGCATAGTTAAATAACAAGAGTTCAGTACATGGACATGATATACAGTGAGTATCAAACACCATTGTTTTCTCCATCTTATTTAAATCTCGTTTTTAAAAAACACCCCTGAAAAACAGGCGAATCTCCACATAATACCGACTGTGACGCAACAGTCGGGATCACGCCTCCAAAGATTTGCATATCCCGGCCCTCAATGACAAGCACTGCACAGCCGAACCATCGGAACAAGCGAGGATCAGAGAGAAAACGGCAGATCATGTAAATAAATGTAATGTTCCAGGCTGTGCAGGGAATGTGAGGACTTTTCATACCCTTCCCATAGAAAAGAAATGTCAACAGGCGTGGATGATGTTTATATATAATCGGATACCGCAACAGTTTAATTCGAAGTTGTTAGTTTGCTCTGCCCATTTCACCACGGACTTATTTTCTAACCTGGGACAATATCAAGCTTCTCTCAGCGTCTCAAACAAGAAGGGGGTAATTCCAACTATATTCCCGCAACCGGTAAGTAGTGATTTTATTAACGATAATTTACACTGTTAGATCCAGCGCAAGATCCTAGTACAGTAATAGCAAACTAGTAACGAGCATACATAACTAACGTCAAATAATTCTCAGTGAATAAACTATACAGAAAGCGGTCAAAGAACAATCCACACAGCGCGAGTTTATCTGGACTCTTGCCAAACTCGTTATGAAATCAATGACGCTGTTACACTGCACAGCGAAGCTCTTATGTATGTCATCGTTTGCATTGGTGAAAGCATGAGAGAGAGAAACTGCGTTGTCTCGCGATCAACAGAAACTGTCATCTGCTCAATGCTCATCACAGCAACATTTTATGTGATGGAAATAGATTTGAATACTTTAAAAACATCTCACGATTCGTTAATCTCGATAGCTGTAATAGTTAAAACGTATATAACAGCTGTAGTGAAAGTATTCGAGAGAGTTTCACATTTCATATTTCATATGCAAGCATGTCAGCCAATCACAGCAGTGGTCGGTTCTCACAGCAGACACGCCCCTTCAAACAGTGTTCAAATCAGAGACTAAAATCAGGCTAGGAAAAATGCCTTTTATTTCTAAATTATGACTATTTTTGATCTAAAAAACATACTAACATTATAAGGGCAACCCAGGAAACATTATAAAATAATAATAAAAAAACATTCTAGGGCGCCTTTAAAAAAAAGAATAACATGCACCAAATGTCCTTCATGAAAATGTGGATTTTGATTTGGGTTTCAGATACCACTATAAAACATAAATATATGCAAATACTTGTTTTTCAGGCTAAGATTGATTGATTTAAACACTAGAAATTCACAAAATCATATTTCTAAGTCTGTTAATAATCACTCTTTTTTTGTCCCTGGGAGTTTTTTAATTATGAAAATAGTGATAAAATACCACCAGACAAGGAAATCCCATCTTATCCCACTAAGTCGTTGACGTTAATAGAAGATACTGAAAATAGAAGCAGAAATATGACTTTTGTAAGAACGGAAATGGTGACCTTTGTGATGTTCCAAACTAAGAAAAGCTGGCTATTTTCAAATTTGGAGATTTTTTTACATCTCTTTCTCTCTCTATATTGTCTCTATGCAGAAAAAAAAAACATTATGGGTTTCATTCTGGAAAAGCATCACGGACGTCAGGAAAATATAAGGTACTGTCAGTGTTTTACGTGTTTTCAGAGATCTCATCCAAACTGATAACAGGGCCTTGCATTTCATTTTGTGGGGAGGATTTAATATCTTTATTATATTAAATGTAATATAATAAAGATATAAAGAGTATGTTTTAAGAATAAAGTGAGTAGAGAATAAAGAGTAAAGTTTTACACAGGTACAGAAATAACAGAAACTGAATAAAAATTTATCAAATGTAAAATAACACTGGATGGATAGTGTTTTAGTCCTGCTAAATTAAATACATAAGCTACATAAGTTACAATTAAAGCTGTTTTGTTGTTTTATCAACATTAATGACATATGTTAAAGAATTAGTTCACTTTTAAAAAAAAACTTTTGCTGATAATTTACAAATGCTCACCTTACTCTGTTCTGTGAGACCTTTTCAACGTAATTGCGTATTATGTGACGTCACGAACGCGCATCACAGAACAGAGCAAGGCAACCATTTGAGCTTATAAAACTTAAACTTTGTTATTTATTTTTCAAATGACCAATGTTTTCGCTAGATAAGACCCTTATTCATCGTCTGGTGTCGTTTAAAGCCCTTTGAAGCTGCACTGAAATTTGGACCTTGAACCGTTTGGGTCCCATTGAAGTCCATTATATGGAGAAAAATCCTGGAATGTTTTCATCAAAAACCTTAATTTCTTTTCGACTGAAGAAAGAAAGACGTGGACATCTTGGATGACATGGGGGTGAGTAAATTGTCAGCAAAAGTTTTTTTAAAAGTGAACAATCCTTTAAGCTGCTATCACTTTAAGAGCTATTGCACGGGTCCATTATACTGTTACACATGCGTTTTCTTTCTCAACTGTTTATTTATTCAAGACATAACCGACTGTTTACGGGGATACTTGCAAAGACTGGAATTTTGACTTAATTTGACCGTTAAATCATTATAATCTGCAAAAAAGAACTGAGTTTTATTACTCACGAGCTGTTTGTGAGGCGGCGAGAACAGCATCTTTCAGAGAGCGTGCAAGTACTGAATAGTTTAAAATTGCTTGAATGTTTAAATTAGTAAGACCTAAAAAGACGTGCAAATGATAAACTTTAGTGAAGATGCAACGCCGATTGTGCAAAGGACAATTTCCATCAACTGTCCCGACTCTCAAAACGTGTAGTATCACTGTTTTGACACATGAATCACTCACTGTTTGTAAAATTACATTTTGCAGAAAGTTTTAAAATGACTGTTTTGATCTATAATATGTGTGAATAAATTTACTCATAACCTACATGCTCAAGTGAATAAATGTTTGTGGGAATTTCCCACATTATAAGCGTGAGACCTGCGGGAATTATTAAAATTATGAGCAATACCCACGCCGAAATTCGAGCCCTGGATTCTGATTGCCTGTAATTTGCGATCAATTGAATTTTATTACCAGTATTTTGTCTCATTCAATGGATATGGCCATTGCTTGTCGCTGCACTGTTAAAGGTAAAGGTTACAAAAGTGTGTATTTCATAGTGATGCAATAGAAGAACCATTTTTTTGGTTTCCCAAAGAACCTTTAAGTGAACAGTTCTTAAAAGAACCCTTTAATAATCTAAAGAAACTCTTTCCACCATAAAGAACTTTGATTGAAGTTCATATGTTCAACGTTCTTAAAGGTGCATAACGCAGGTCTCTGAGTTTTTGCAGAACTACACCCCCTTTGGCGACAAGCGAAACTGAAACCAGAGGTGTGCACGCTCATGGAGCACACGCACACGCACGCTTGCACGAGCACGAGCTGTTCATAACCAAAGGAGCATCAGCCGCACAAATCTTTTGTTCTACAGTCATAATGTCTTCAGAGGTTATAAAGTTATAAATCTGCAAGTCATTTTAAATATATGAAAGGAAAGGCATTTGAGTAAATTACACACTTATGTGTGAGGGGAAAACGGGGGTAGAAGAAAACTTCAGTTTTTGTTTCCATCTATCTCCATGTTGAACTGTTTTATGCGTTTACTGTATCCACTTATGATTGTATTATTATGGAAACACGTTCATGAACAATTAAGTTATTAATTTTGTAAAAGCTTAAAATAATAATCATACCATACACAGTTGCTCAACAAAGTACACTCAAATGTCTCAAGGTAATAAACAATCAAATGGCACTATATCCGCTTTCATAACAAGTAGTTATAGGAACTTAGTTATAGGAACTGTCCACTTCTAAACAGTTCTAAGAACTACTCTCCCCCAAACTGGTTTTGCTGTTTGCGGTCACACTGGCCAGTGGCCAGAACCGATGAGTAAAGGGAGTGACGCGAGCACGGCGGCGGCGGCGCCACATACAACAACAACAAACCAGCATCGCAATGTTCCCGTTCTGCCTACCGGACCTTAATAACGGAGTACGAACGGCGGCGTTTAAAGACTATGGTGGAAAGTCTAAAGTAATATGATGGAAGAAGATAGAAGAGCAGAGCGCAGGCAAAGGACGTTAGCAAAGAACACAAGGCTACCGGTAGGCCATACACAAAAACATAGTTAGCATCTTTTATGGGACATGTTTTATGTTTCATGTTGTACTATTCTTCCGAAGACAATTCCTAGTTTATGAACCTGTTCACTGACAATGGTAGCTAACGTTAGTCAAATCAATTCTGATTGTACATTTATCTAGCTTAGGCTAAAGCATTACACATTTTACGCATCGTCATTTGTTGTCATAGATTTGCCGCATCAGACATTAGAGACTGGGGTATATCTTACCGTTTTATCAAGAAAACAGCCAACTGAGGATCCAGTTTGAGCCCTAGAGCAGACCGGAGATCTATCCATTTGTTGAAAGCCTTCCCGATGCTGACTCTCGTCTCGTCTTATTCCGACGCCTGACTCCAAATTTGGCCCTTTTGGTCAATAACTAGACAAAAGTTTTCTTTTCTTTGTCTTACGTGGAGTTTGCGTTGGGGTTTGGAATGAACTACAAGCCGGTCTCTTTGAATCCATCTTCTACTATTGTGGAAAGTTGACTAAAGTTTTGTCGCTCGAGTTGTCTTTGCTGATACGGAGGATGGCGGCTAACAATAACAAACCTCCGAGACATCGCCTGGTGAGCGTGAACGCGCATGATGTCACGCCCAGTCTCAGATTCGAGCCCGAATCCCTCTTATTTATTTTAGTGTACAGGACTATAGAGGCAATCTCAGTGATCAGAGAAGGGCTCAGTCAGCCCATCAGGCAATTGTTTACGCATGTATGGGTTAAAAAACGGGTATTTTTAACATGAAATGTTGCGCAATGCACCTTTAATGGAACCATCGATGCCAATAAAGAGTCTTTATTTTTAATAAATGGAATACTGGATAGGACACTAAGAGCTCAATCGACTTTACTCATATTCATTAACTAACTGAATCATAAACCCATTCGACTTATGCAGAATCACAGCGATTTACAATGTAAAGAAAATGTGTCATATTTTCCAGGGAGAGTGTTTTACCTTTAGATTAGGCAGCAGTTTTTAGGATCATGGCCACAGTTTCTCCCTAAAGTCAACAGTCTGAGGGAATCTGATTGCTGATTGGCTTTGGAGGACTCAATCTACAAGTTAAAGACGAATGATGTAAACACACACACACATAAAAAACACTAACAGAAAGATATTTTGAGGAGTGTAAACAAATATACCAGATATAATAAAACGGGTCATTTTTTTTTTGGAGTCAGTGAAAGAGAGACATATCTGTTATCTTCACCTTGGACGAGAAACAAGAACATGATGGAACAGTGAGCTCCCGTCTGCAGATGAACAGATTACTCCACAGTTAAGAGACTCTCAAATCAAACATCTTGATTGTCAAAAACTCAAACACACATTGTTTTGAAAAGCATCTCAAGGAAAAACAGTGACAGTTGAAAAACAAGTATATGAACAAACCATTCATTCAATTCACATTTATTTACATATCACAGCTAGCTAAAAATGTATTACTTTAAACAATGTATTAATTAAAGGCATAAACAATGAGCTCGTTGAGGTAATGAACACTTGTTTGTTAAAGGGTTAGTTCACCCAAAAATGAAAATTAAGTCATTATTACTCACCCCCATGATGTACCAACCCCGTAAGACCTTCGTTCATCTTCAGGACACAAATGAAGATATTCTTGATTAAATCTGAGAGCTGGGTCACTGCTACATAGGCTCCCTCAGCAATTAAACTTGACAGAGAAAGTCATTGAAGAAAATGTTTAAATATTCCATGTGCCTACAGTGGCTCCACTATAAGTTTATCAAGCGACGAGAATACTTTTTGTGCGAAAAAAAAACAAAAATAACGACTTTATTGACTATTCCATTGCTTCCTTATGGGCCTGAGACGAGAGTTCAAGAGATTTCCATGCGCGAGAACTGACGTTCTTCTTCTACTACACAAACGTGTTTGCGACGAAGTATTCTCGTTGCTTGATAAACTTATAGTGGAGCCACTGTAGGCACATGGAATATTTAAACATTTTCTTCAATGACTTTCTGGGCCGTCAAGTTTCAATTGCTGAGGGAGCCTATGTAGCAGTGATGTACCTCTCAGATTTAATCAAGAATATCTTCATTTGTGTTCCGAAGATGAACGAAGGTCTAACGGGGTTGGTACAGCATGGGGGTGAGTAATTAATGACTTAATTTTCATTTTTGGGTGAACTATCCCTTTAACAAATGACTATGACATTTGTAAAAATGAAGGTTCTTTATTAGCGCTGATGGTTCTATGAAGAATCTTTAGCATCCGTGGAACCTTTCAAATGCACAAAAGGTTCTTTATAGTGGGAAACGGTTCTTTTGATTATTCAAATATTCTTCACTCTTGAGAAAAAAACTGAGACCTTCACTGGAAAGTTCTTTGGAGAACCAAAAATGGTTCTTCTATGGCATTGCTGCTAAACCCCCTTATGAAACCGTTCTTTTTTAAGAGCGTAGTTCCAGACATTAAAGTTCAAGAAGCTGTTCGGACACTATTTGTAACGATTTCAGGAAAGATTGTCTCTTTCAATCAGGGATCGACTGTGTGGAAAAAGTTCAACTCTATAAAAGATTGTATGAGATGAGACCAGAACACACCTGAGCCCGACCCATGTGACCCCGAATCTGAACCAGCTGCTGTAATCATTGAGAGATGCTTTAAAAAAAGCATGTGGTTTAATTACTTCTGCGGTAAATATCTGCTCTGATGATGTTCAATTATTGCATGTCAGATGTTTTGGTTAGTCTGGAGCGAGATCATTTGAACGGTGCTTTTTTCCTTCTGTCTGAGTGGCTTTCTCTGCATTGATTCATTGTAAACTACCTGGAAAAACACAGAGTGGAAAGTTGAAAGATAAATGTTCCCTATATTATCTTTCTACTCTCGCATTTCAAGCTTTATGTTGATCTCAAACTTGTTTTCATAACCCCTTCTGTTCATTAGTGGTTCTCAACTTCCAAAGGGACATGAACATGAAAATTCAAACTATCTATTTTCTAAATGCATGTAATTAGATGTTACGTCAGAAGAAAATATGTTTTCGTTGTACAGCAACTTTAAAATTATGTGAATTAAAATATTATTATTAATACAAATATTATTGAAATGTATTTTTTTTTACAGTTCTTAGTATTTCTGGAATCACAAAAACGAATTGTGGTTAATTAACTTATCAACCCTACTAGTTTCTGGTGTAAAAAAAGTTGGAAAACGCGCAGCCTCTAAAAACGCTTGAGGAAATATCTTACCATATGTTGGGGCCTTTTTATAATATTATATCGGACACAGGATGAGAGCAATGCTAAAAATGAAAATTCATGCTGGTCAAGACAGTCTTATATAGTGATTAGTCGTCAAATGAGACGTGGCCTTATGCATGTTTCCATCCACAGGTTTTTATCCGCATTAAGAGATATCGAATGAAAAATGCCTTATGGAAACAGTAAAATTCGATTGAATTTCATGAATATCGACTCAAATGAAATACGTTCGGTCTCATCGGATTTTATCTTGATGGATATATACGGCTTATGCGATAAACGTTGATGGAAATGTTATTACGCGCAGATCCGTTTTGCCTAGCAAAACTTTGTTCGCAAATGTTTGCTTGAATGTTGTGAAATTCAGTGCGAAAATTAATGGAAACACTTTAAAATGTCTCAAATCAATTTGATCGCAAAACAGCATGTGACGTCATTACGCACAAGTTTTTATTCGCTTTAAAGCCGTTGGATGGAAACACACTTTCACACGCTTTATTCGCATGAGTTTTTTTTACCGAACCTCAGATAATTCGATTGACAAGTGGATGGAAACTTGGCTTCTGACGACCTGTAGAGTTTGAGGAATCAAATCAAAAATACCTTCAAGATGATGAACTGGAACCTGCTTTATATTTATCTTGTTAAAGCAACTGAAATGAATGCACTGTTGGCCATTAAAATACATGTTACGAGTTTAGTGCAGTTGGACTTGCTTGGAAAAGGCCAAATTATGGAAGTTCAAAGTATAAGAGCAATATCAAGTTCAGATAAACAATTAGCCATTTAGGCCATGTTCAGACTGCCAGCAAAAATATGATTATTATTTTTTTTTGGTGCTGTATATTCCAGATTTTATCCAGATGTGTTTTTGAAAAGTCTGGAAAATACTTTTTCAAATAGGATTTAACCTTCATCTTCCACTTTAAATTAATTTCAACCACAAAACTCATTGAATCCATTAAAAAAAAAAATGGTTTGTGTATTCATGGTTCAAGTGTGACAAAAGTCCTTGGGTCTTGGACCCCTCTGATAAACATTAGATTAAAAAATAATAATATTAAAAAAAAAAAATGACCCATACATATATGGAGGTCATTTGAAATGCGTTCCAATATGATTTTTACAGGTGCGTCTAAAATCAGATTTCAATCTGTCTTTTGGGTCACTCTTAAAGCAACACACAACGATAACATTAAAACTGGTGACGGAAATGCCCAAGTATAGTGTTCAAATGAATGGCCATTGCACCACGACTTTCACTGTCGCTTTTTCGCCATTGTTTGCTTGTTAGTTTGGACATTAAATTTAATTTGAATTACAACAATACACATTTTTCCCTGTTATTCTCTGTACAATTTGTATTGTAAAAAGCGCTATATAAATAAAGTGTTTACTTGACTTGAGACACGGCGCTTTTGTTGGAAAGATAATGCACCTCCATTTTTCCTGAAATAGTCATTACCAATGCAACCCATGCTGATAGCTTCTTATAAGACATAGAAGTGTAGTTTTGCACAGGACATCATGACCCTTTTTTTAACAGCTCCATCTTTTGGTCTCCATGGATACTTTCTTCTTTGGGCAATAATGAGACATTATCTCAAACCATTGTGTTTTAAGCAGTGAGGTTTGTCACAACACTGTTTGAGGACTGGTTTACTCTTATTTGTACTGCCATGACAGATTATGAATATGTGTGTGTTCACATCTCTTTTACATTTATTTATTTAACAAAATACAACATCCTAAAGAGGCAAAAAACAACAAGTGTTAGTAATATAAGGTTTCAGATCTTACCTTTCATGTATTGAATGATCTCTTAAACTTCTGTTCATTTTCATAATCAGGAAAACGTCAACGCAATGTCATGATCATTTGTTAACGTTACTTCAATGAGCTCATTGTTTCTGCCTTAAATTATTACATTGTTTGAATTAATAATTGTTTTGCTAAACATGTACATTTCTTAAATGCATGCAACGTTAAATTTATTCACATTAAAATGAAAGCTAATCTCTTTTATGGAACGTGTGCATGTGTAGTGGAATATTAATAATCCCAAAAACCCAAAAGAGTTGAATTGTTTAATATAGTAATTTTCAGGCATAGCATTTCCACAATTAGTCAAGTTTCAGTGAAAAAAAAAAAAAAAAAAAAACAACAACAGCTAAATAATCTCTAAAAATACAAATATAGCAGACTCTCGTTCCATGAATGGACATGCTCATACTGACACAGTAACAGTGTTTCCACAGCTCGTTCAAACTCTCTGGCGCCCTGTGTGGTTAAACCGAGTGTATCACAGAAGTAAACAGTCTCTGGATCATGTGTGATATACAGATGCAATGGTAGAAAAAGAAGACGGAGGCAGAGAGATGAAGGGAGGATTCTGCTACACATCAGTACCAAGAAACTGGACTTCCCAGAAAGCACTGCATTGATGATGCATTTTTGTAGTTTAAATCACCCTGGTTCCCTCCACCAAAACTCAATAGGATTTTTCCATGGGCTTTTAGTTTATTGCAGAAAATAAGCTCTGCCACCAACAAAAAGTGTATGATTCTTCCACGTTTTGTTCATTATGATTGATAACCTTCACAAAACGAACAACTTTTAAAAGCCTAAATTCAATCGGCAGAAATAAAAAGCTTAAAGGGATACTCCACTTTTTTTGGAAATAGGCTCATTTTACAACTCCCCCAGAGTTAAACTGTTGAGTTTTACCGTTTTCGAATCCATTCAGCCGATTTTCTGATATTTAGAAGAATATCAGTAAGCAGACAGTTTTGGTCTCATTGACTCCCATAGTATATTTTTTTTCCTACTATGGAAGTCAATGAGTCCAGAAACTGTCTGGTTACTGATATTCTTCTAAATATCAGAAAATCGCTGAATGGATTCGAAAACGGTAAAACTCAACTGTTTAACTCTGGGGGAGTTGTAAAATGAGCCTATTTCCAAAAAAGTGGAGTATCCCTTTAACGTAGGTTAATAAAAAACTGCACCGTCACATGACTTACGACATCATCACCATTGACGAGATTATCCGACATTTATGACACAACGCTTCCCCACCATAGAACAGTTTTTCCAGGAATCCATGTTTACACTAGCCGCGTTTCCATTACCGATTTGAGCTAAACTTTTTTTTTTCTTTCTAAAGGTCGACAAAAAACTATTGCTAAATGACAGCGTTTCCATTAACAGACTAAAACGTCTTTTTTTTCCTCTTGCAATAAGTCGATTTCAAAAATCATGGTTGGTAAGTTTCCGAATATATCGCAGTCACCGCACTAGCCGTTATTTTTAATGGAAGGAGACGTAGGCGTGTTATTCAAGCTTTAATGGCAAGGAAAGCCCCTTATACTAGGAGCTGTTTTCACATATGAGCTGTTTCTCACTCCTATAAGCTCTTGATAAATTGTGGCATTTCTTTGTTGTTAGAAATCCATTATTGTCTTTTATGAGTTTAATAAAGAACTCTGTCTCGTCTTCTGTCAAAACATACTGTGCTATCTTTAAAGAATGGTCATGTGACTTTTACGTACGTCAGGTGACCTGTAAATGTGAAAAAACCATTGCAGTTTTGCGAAATATTCCTTTTTTGAATTGCCTGAAAAACCATGTGAGTGAAAAACATTGAAAGGTGAAAGAAAGAGTTACGCTTCCGACAACTCCTTCAGTCTTCATTTAAAAACATTTTCCCTGAAAGTTTTAAGTTGGAATAGTTTGCAAGAGCGTGATTGTAAACACAAAACTAGTGAATAGATGTCATTATGTTTAATGTTCCAACAGCCTCTGTAGTCCCATTAAGACTAAAAAAAAATCATATTATGTATTACACATTATTGATGTACTATATGTTGCAGCATAAAAAGTGAAAATATCGTTAGAGCTTGTGTTCACCACAGACCTTATTTCAGGCAGAATCCATTTAAAAAAACCCATTGCTTCAGGGTGATGGAACTGAAAGTGCTAAAAGCTTGTTTCTGGGTTTTGGACCACAAAAATACATCATCCCTGCAGCAGTCTAGTCATGAGATCCCAGTCGACTTACTACAGTCATCTGGTACTAAGGATTTTCTGAAAATCCTGCCGAACAGGACGAGAAAACATCCTGGCCACCAGCTTTCAGATACACCACACAGCTTCACATTATCTGGATTCTTGAATCTCCTCATGTTTGATGTGCCTTCCACAGTCACCAGAGGCGTTTAGCCTGTCAGCGTCCCTGTTTCACTGAGCGAATCCCCAGGATACGCACCCTTGATGGGAACTAGGGGGGCGAGAACCGCGCTAGGACGTTACCTCCCACACCTAGCAGCCTCAGTTTGCACCCTTGTGCCCTAGCAGAAGTCCGAGACATAGTCGAAGTCCCTGAAGTAGTCCTGGTCTTTGCGCGAGAGGTTCCTGCGCTCACGAGGAGGTGTCAGCGTTGGAGCCTCGTTGGTGAACTCGGAGTCGAAGTTACTGACGTCTTCTTTTCCTGTCAAGGCGGGAACGAACGGAGGAGGAACGCGTCGCTGCAAAAGCGCATCCCAGTCCATATTCTGCAGAGAAAGAGAGAAGATGGAGCCACACTGTCACTAAGATTGCAACTTTGGCTTTATAGACCACTTTTCAGTTAGTAAACATGTGACTTTTTTGTGGGCGGGGCTTAGGTGGAGCCTGGCTTCACTAACGCTAGCTAGCAAGTTTTGTTAGCTTTGTTAGCTTGTAGCAATGACTGGAGAACATCCAATTAAGGTCACTCACTGTCCGGAACCGCGATTGTTATTTGGAAAAGTAAACTAGCGGATAGAGCCAGATTGGCCGACCAATAACGTTACAAGCTAACTCAAAGGATGGAGGATCTCTGACAGGATTACCTCCACTGCACTTATGGCAACTGAAGAAAAGGAGATGACACAAACAGTTTCTTTTATGTTTAGTCTCTGGTCGTTAGCTAGCAGTTATCTAACTGCAAGTTGTACGACTAACAAAGTTAGCTAACTTATGCGCTAAACAAATTAGCATTACGTGAGAAATCACTTAACTTGTTCCGCAATTTCTAATGGTATCTCTAGGTGGCAATGCATGGGAAATCTTTAGACACGTAACCAAACCATATCCAGACCAACAAAAGACAATAGTTTATTCAAATTAAGTGTGCGCGCGAGCATTTTTGATGATCGTTTCTGCTTTATTGAGTTTAACCACAGCTGTCGTCTGTTTTTTTGTCAGGCAAAATGCGATAAAATTTCAAATTGGAGCCTGTACTGCGTCGATTCTGGCACCCAACAACACAGCAAGATGACATTTTAAGCTTCTTTTGTAGCAGACTAAAATATTAATGGCTGGCTGATTTGTATTGGCTGCCTCCAGTTTTCCCTTTGTGTTGCACATCTAATGCCGTGCCGGTGTAAAAAGGGTCTATTGTACGGAGCCGCTAAAGGGACATGGCGATGGAGAAAAATGCGAGGAAAAAGTATATTTTAATGCTTTGCGTTCTCTCGCAAAACTTTTGCATTCCCCAATAACATTGCGTTCTCTCACAAAAGTATTGCATTCCTTCGAGAAACTTGCACTGAAATACAGTTTGAAATAGTTTTTGAAAAGCACAGACATATAGTTTTTGCGAAAGAAGGCAAATGTTTTGCGAGGAAATGCAGTTTCTTTGGGGAATGCAATAGCTTTGAAAAAGACAGAAAATGTTTTGCAAAAGAACACAAATATTTGCGAGTGATTTTTTGGGGTAATGTGACAGATTTGCAAGCAAACACTAATGGTTTGTGAGCAAGTGCCAAAGTTTCGCAAGCGAACGCAAATATTTCTTGAGCAAATGCAAAGTTTCTATGTGAAATGCAACATTTTTACGAGAGAGCGCATATGTTTCGTGAGCGAACACAAATTCTCTGGGGGGGGGGACAATAGTTATCAAAGTGAGCACAAAAGTATTGAAATATATTTTTTTACTCCCATCTAATTTTTAACCATGTTCCTTTAGGGGCTCCATATTATTGTAGCAAGTCAGGCCAAAAAGTCAAAGAATTCTTTACTCTAAAGAACGGTTGTTTCCGTATGTCCTCTGCGTCTTTTTCCCCGGAGCCCAGCCGTCTCTCAGGATTGCGCCTCAGCAGCTGCCAATGGAAAACAAGAAAAAATTTACATTATAGTTCACGTTAAAATCCTGTCAGTCAAATTTTATGTGCAATTGAAATACATAAGTCTTAAATTAAGACCTAAATATTTAATTTGAGTGAACAGACTTACTCGTCTCATGATGCCAATGGCCTCGGTGGAGAGGAATCTTGGGTAACGTACTTCATCATTTACAATGCTGTCAAACACCTCCTCCTCATCGTCACCTGGGAACGGTGACTGAACACAGATCATGTATCAGGATACTTAAGTATTTACTTAAGAAGTATAACTAGATAGTATATGTGATAAGCTTATTTTCTGGAAAATGGGTTTCTCGTTGTAGCAACTGGCCTTGTTTAAATATTTAAACATTCTTAAATCTAGATACATTTACTTGAGATGCGAAATGACATAGGAAATGACATCTTGTTTTATGAGAAATTGCTCGAAATTAGTCTTTGCTTAAATTAATGCTTAAATTTTAAAAAAAATCCAAGTGTAGTTGGCACATTTCCCCTTCATATTAAACACACTTCATTTTTATAAGCTTCTCAGATAACAAGGCTTATATTATGCCATTTTGCATCTCAAGCAAATGTATCTTGATTTAAGAACGTTTAGATAATTGTACTGGAAAAAAACAAGACAAAAATACTAAGGAAGAAAATCACATTTTGAAGTGAACTACCAAATTCTCTTAGATTTATGCTTAAAGCAAGAAAAAAACAATTTTACTGGAAATAATATAAAAATTCTAAGCAAAAATTGCGCAAACAAACACACACACACACACACACACACACACACACACACACACACACACACACACACACACACACACACACACACCTCTCGACCAGCATCTCGTAAATGAGCACGCCGAGACCCCACCAGTCACGGCTCTGTGTAGGATGTGTCAGTCAAAACCTCAGGAGCAAGAAACTCTGGAGTCCCACAAAATGTGCTGGTTCTGTCCCCATGACCCATTCCTACAGGACAGAGAGATTGGGACAAAAACAAGGCATTGAAAAGACAGGAGAGAGAGAGAGAGAAGAGAGAGAGGAGAGAGAGAGAGAGAGAGAAGAGAGAGAGAGGAGAGAGAGAGAGAGAGAGAGAGAGAGAGAGAGGGAGAGAGAGAGAGAGAGAGAGAGAGAGAGAGAGAGAGAGAGAGAGAGAGAGAGAGAGAGAGAGAGAGAGAGAGAGCGCACAAAGGGCATTATGCCATCTTTTTTTTGCAGTGATTTTAGATGTTTTGGCTTACAAAATTGTCTCAAATGCAAAAAACCAGTTTTATATTCAAAGAAATTTATGATTTTATTCAGCAAGGATGCATTAAATTGATCAGAAGTGACAGTAAGACATGTATAATGTTACAAAAAATGCAATTTTAAATAAATGCTGTTCTTGTTTTTAACTATATTCAAATAATCCTGAGAAATTTCCACAAAAATATGAAGCAGTTCAATTGTTTTCAACATTGATAATAATAAGACATGTTTCTTAAGCATAAAATCATCATATCAGAATAATTTCTGAAGGATCATGCATGTGACACTGAAGACTGGAGTAATGATGCAAAAAAATCAGCTTTGATCACAGGAATTAATTACTTTTTAACTTTATTCACATAGAAAACCGTTATTGTAAATTATATTCATAATTCACAATTTTTTTACTGTGTTTTTGATCAAATTAATAATGCAGCCTTGATGAGCATAAGATAAGTATTGTGTACTATTAAATATAGTATGCAGTTTGCAGTATGCTTATTATCAACCTGTCATTTCCAGATCGCACTGATCCAGCAGTGAACAAACATCATGTTCTTAATATCAGGATATCAGGACGGTCTGTGACTCACCCTCTTTACAGAGACCGAAGTCTGCGATTTTCACGTAGCCTTCAGTATCCAGCAGCAGGTTATCCAGCTTCAGGTCTCTAACACACACATACATGCAAGAAGGAACTTACTTTATTACAGTTTTTAAAAAAAGTGCCAGTATGTACTTTTATGCTGTAATTGTGCACGTACTCACCGATACACAATCTTATTATCATGAAGAAACTGAAGCCCTAAAACAACACAGGCAGAATAAAACCTGCATAACACACAAACACACACAGTCAAATCCTCACTGCCTCACATCCTACACTCTTTATTGGCATCAATGGTTTCATGAAGAACCCTTTAACATTCATAGAATCTTTCCATTCCATAAAAGGTTCTTTAGAATTTTTAAATGAATTTAGAATTTCATTTAAAAAAATATATATATATTAAGAACTCTTCACTTAAAGGTTCTCTGGGGAGCAACAAATGGTTCTTCTATTGCATCACTGTGAAAAAACCCTTTTGGAACCTTATTTTTAAACACATAATTCCAGGAAAAACACATCCAAAATGCACACTTAACAACTATAGTGTCGCACATTAACTAGACGTATTACACACACTTACACGGAGCGTGTTTCCGAGAAGACGTCGGCGTGTATGTGCATCATCAGGTCACCGCCGGCCGTGTACTCCATGACGAAACACACGTGTGTTCTGGCGTCTGAAAACATGCAAACAGGTTCACCAGGAACGGATGCTGCGCGCTGTTCACCGCCTCGAAGATGCGCTTCTCACACATCAAACTGAGAGAGAGAGAGAGAGAGAGAGAGAGAGTTTAGACTGAAGACTGTAATATGTGTCTTAACCAGGTCAAAGATTCTGCGTGCAAAGATTAAGACGGTCAGAAAACATGTGATCTAGTGATGCGCTGAAATTCATTTTTCGAATTTGTTGTTTTCGAATTTTCAAATAAATTTCCGAAATTTTTCCGAAAACCCCCGAAATTTAAGTTTTCATTTAGCCAAAAGAGAAACTGAAAATAAAGTTTTCATTCAGTCAAAAGAGAAACTGAAATAAAGTTTATTTAATAATCAACGCTAAAATAAAATAAAAACGTTGCATATGAGCAATTTAAATTGCACACAAGTTCAACTTTACAATAATGTTCCATTTATTGACATGAACTAACGTTGCAAATACTTTTAAGGCATTTATGAATCTTAGTTAAATGTTTATTTCAACATTTCAAAAGATTAATAAATGCTATATTGATCATTTTTAGTTACTAAGTCAATGCATTAACTAATGGGACTTTATTGTAAAGTGTTACATATATTTCTATTACAATTCGTAGTTCAAATATAAACAGTTAAATGGTGGCTGTAATAAGAACTTGTTTTCATGGCAGATTTATTCCAATATACATTAAATAATAAATACAACAGGTTGCTGTTTCTTTCAGCATTCCTTCTGAGGTTCATTTATGTAAATTTTGTGCTATAACTAGCAGTAAAGAGGAAGAGATGTATGGCGGCAAATCAATGTCAATAAGAATATTTAAGAATTTTTCATATCAAAAGCATCAAAGCTCAAAACTTATTGTGATTATTGGATGGCAGGCGCGCTACAAATTTTGTTCATGCATCAACTGAAAACAGCACAGACTAAAAGATCTCGGTTCATCAAAATGCAGGAAACACACACTGACACAGTTCAAATGCACAATCGGAGAAGCGCTAAATAAACGTCAGCGTTTCTGGACGAATATTTTCGCTTGCCAAAATTTCGGTGCGTCACTAATGTGATGTTTAATATGAAGCTCTGTGGAGGAAGATTTCAACAAAAGTATAAGCCAACCCAGTTACAAAATATATTTTCATGCAATGTTTATAAGGAAAAATACATCCTAAAGTGAACGCTCACCTCTCGACCTCGTCCCGCGCCACGATGTCCCCTTTCTTCAGAGCTTTGATGGCGTACATCTTTCCTGATTGTCTGTATTCAGACAGAAGGACCTGGAAACACACACACAAATCATAGTCAATGTGCACACGAGTCTTAATTCACAAACTGGTGTGTGTCTCGAATAGGGAAGAAGATAAAACACTTCTCATAGCTTTTGTTGTTAATTCAATGTAAAACCGGAGTTCAGAAGCAAAACCACTGCTTTAAAACATGAGTTTTCTAGTAGGACTCACGATCAGTGTTGTTATTGTTAGCTAAAAGTATTAAGAAGCATTTCTGATAACTGAAATAAAATATAAATATTAGATTTAAAATTTAAAGTGTTTCCTTGACAACTAACTGAAATAAAAAAGTGTGAAGTACTAACATCAAAATGAAATAAAAACTAAAACTGAAAAAATATATACATTTAAAGGCACACTGTGGAACTTTTCAACCTTTATAATATATTACCAAAACCCATTGAGATGGTACATCGACTTACAATAGGTTGAATGACACGTCTGCCGAAGCCTGAAGGTGTCTGTATCGCTTTTACTAGCACTATGTAACTTCGGGTTTCGGGTAGGAACCCGAGCACAAAAAGAACTACAAAATTCGAACGCTTTACGGCATACGTCACTTCCCCCACCACCCCAACTGCTAACGTGAGAGCTCTACTCGCGTTTGATTGCCGGCGTATGTTGTCGTCATGGCTGAATCAACAGCTACTCGGAAGAAAGCAACGATTTTGTCAGAGGAGACCAAAAAAAGAAAAAGGGAGAGTGATTAAACTAAAAGCAAGGACGAGGATAAACATTGGTCAAGTGTTCCCTCGCTGGCGTGTGATAAAAGGAGGATGAGGGATTCCCGACCGATGCTGACCTGGCCGTCATGCTTTTGGACTAGTAAGTTAAAATATATTGCTTGCACAATATCTCTACTTTTTCAAATTTGTTCTCTGCTTGGCCATGTTACTGATTCTATATTGTCCTCCATTTAACTTAATGTAACAAGGAATGATAGTAGTGTAAGTTAGCGAATTATCAATCTGGTAGCTAAAGTTAGTACAAATATAAATTTTATAAATATTGGGAAAGATTTGCATTCAGCAGACACTTTATCCTCCGATTTTGAAACGAAACAGGGCTGCAACTTAACAACTAGCTACAGGCTTTGCTTCATTTGTATGCAATTCATCTGGTAGCATTAACGTTAGAAACGTTAGAAGAGTTAGTACACAAAGCTAAAATCGGGACGTCCCGGCTAATTCGGGACAGTTGGCAACCCTATCTCTAACCCATTGCAAAGAGACCCTGAAGACGTTAATTGTTTGCTTCAGGTGTGTTTGATTAGGGTTGGAGATGAACTGTGCAGGACAGACGATTGGGCAACCCTTGTCAATGCGACTTACCTGATCAGACATTGTTTTCTGCGTATGCTACTTTTATTTAATTTGTTTTCTTTATAGGATTTATATTATTAATCTTATATTTATATTATTATTTTGGTCAGTAGTGAATCGATTAACTTTCTCCAACATACAAATCAAATGCCGTCTGCACACACATAAAGACACGGGAGGTTGACCGGTTGACTGTTTGTTGACTTTTGCGACAATGCTGCGGCGCTTGTGGCCTCTAGGAGCACTAGACGTGAAAATTACAGGTCGAGCGCGCCCTAGTGGCCAAAAGTTCCACAGTGTGCCTTTAAGCTAGAAACTGAAATGTTAAAAAACAAAAAATAAAAACAACTTAAGCGTAAATAAAAAAGAAAACTGAAAAATCTGAAAATATTCCAAATAAAGTAAATATTCTAAATATAATCAAATAAAACCATTTCAATTTTCAAACAAAATAGTTTGAACTGAAAATCTGCTTTAAAACGTTTGTTTTGAGTTGGACTTGTTATTGTCGTTGTTTTTTTGTTGTTGTAAACTTTATTTAGTTTTCTAATATGACATTTGTTTTTTCTGAACAAAGATCCAAAAAAGAAACAATAGCACGGTATACCAAATGTGTAAAAAATAAGGGAACTCTAGTTACAGATAAATATCTCTGATACATAAAATAAAGGTGTTCCCCACAGATCACAGCGGTAACATCAGAAGGGTGTGGAGAAAAAAAATATATTAAAAAAAATAATAATGTTATTGTCGTTGTTGTTAATTAAAAATATGAAAATTCATTTTTGTCAATTGAAATTAAACTGAAATAAAAAAAAAATAAAAAAATGTAGAAATGTTGCCTTGGGTGCAGGGCGTTTTGGGTGTGTGTTGATTCTATCTGTCTACAGCTTATATTTTTAAGACTGAACGTGTTCCAGTTACCTTGCCAAAATGTCCCCGGCCGAGCACTGCGATCATTCGGAAATCCTGAAGACACAGGGGGCTTTTGGATGACCTGCGCACACACACACACACACACACACACACACACACACACACAGGCCGGATGTAATTAGAAGGTAGAATTACTGAAGGTAAGAGCTGGTGTGAGGTCCGAAACTACATCACGAGTGTGTGTGTGTGTGTGTGTGTGTGTGTGTGTGTGTGTGTGTGTGTGTGTGTGTGTGTGTGTGTGTGTGTGTGTGTGTGTGTGTGTGTGTGTGTGTGTGTGTGTGTCACGCTGTCTCTTGGCCCGGTCTGGAAGTCATATGTTGTGCTGGTAGGACGTGTACCTGCGCTTGGAATTATGGGAAGTGCTCCTGACAGGAGGAGCGGGATCAGGAGGAGAGACCGGCTCCGGCACCAGCCCAATGTCCACCTGACAAATCATCATCATCATCATCATCACATTATTATTCCCTCTTGTGTTACATTCATTCATTACTATTCTCTTAGTTTATTTTGCATATATTATTTTACTTCAATTGCTAATATTCCTTGTTTTACTTGTACTTTTTTGCTATTGTAAACAGCAGATGCTCTCAATACAAATGTACGGTTCATGCCAATAAAGCGCATTATAATTAATCGAGAGCAAGTTTTCATTCATTGTAAATAGTTTTCCCTCAAAATAAATAAAATCAGAGCAAGTCATATTGTGCTGCTACACAAAAAATACAGAAGATAAAATATCAAATTCGATATTAAAGATATTTGTTTGCAAAATGAACTTAAATAAATTATCTAAAGACATACAATTAAACCTGTTGTGAAATCTTTGATATATAATATTTAAAAAAATATTTTAATTGAGTTTTTGAGTGATGATATCATTATATCATTGTATATTTTAAAATTTTCAGTTTTACTTGGTCGTACAAAAGGAAAAGTTACTGCATAAAATGATGCATAAAATATTAAAGGCACACCGCGGACTTTGTGACCTAAAGAGTTGACGCATACGAGTTATTTTAAATGATTCCTCAGGCCAATAAACAGCGCTTGACACTATCAATGCTCCGAGTGGGGCTGCCCTCTTGAAATACCGCCGATGTACGTTTGGAGAAGACGGACCGTCTTTGGCCAGGTCATGTGACCTGAAGAATGCCTGGAGAACGTATCGCTTTACGACCGTCTGTGACCACAGGCTCTGATATACTCATGGAGCTAAGGCTTTTGCTACTATTTTTCCGCCTGCTCGACTCCTGGCCGTGGCTGAGGCAAGGAAAAAGTAAAAAAATGCTAAAACACCCAGGGACGCGTTTGTGTGCATTTTATTTTGTTATTTCACCGGAATGAATAGAGAGTCTCCGCAGCGGCGATAGATTGAAGAGCGTGTCCGAGTGAAGACTGCGCGCGCGCGATGTGTCCATGTATCCATGACACTGATAGCAGCGGACACGAGCGCTCAGCTTGAGTTCAAAAACACATTTTAGTGCTAGATCTCTTATTTAAAGGCACACTATGCAAGATTTGTACCTTAATATAACAACTTCAAAGGGGTATCAGGTACCGTGAGTGCAGAGACCAGTCTATGGCAGAGACGCTCTGCGTGAGTGCTATTTACGACAGTAACGTTAAATGCAAGTACTCCACAGCGACTCTAGGGGGCGCTGTTTGACAAAAACGGAATTCCTGCATAGTGTGCCTTTAAGACCAAGCAGAAGCTTCTACAAACCATTGTAAGCTCTAAATGTAGTATGACTAGCAGCCAGAATTAATTAAGCAAGATTGATTAAGAATAATATATTTATGGCTACAATTACACAGTATCTGGGATTGAAATATTGAGGATCACATCGTCCTGTTTGTCACAATATTCGCTCAATTACAATATTAACTGATATGATGTAACTAGTAACTTCATAGATTTTCCTTTAAATTGTGTTGTGAATCACTCCTGTTAAAGATCTGTATATTAAATATTATTGTCATACATATATTATAGCGTGTTTCTGATTTACCGTCTCAGACGCCTGTGTGTTTTTCCTGGTCACAGACGGAGGAGAGTCGTCGTCCAGCTGGAGCTTCTGAATGGAAATCTCGCTGTGGAGAAACGCTGGAGTCGGTCATGTTGGTCAGGATGGATCACAGGTGTGTGTGTGTGTGTGTCTGTGCATTACCTGTTGTTGTGTGTGTGGCTGTGTTGTGTGTAGCTGTGTGTGGACGAGCTCATGGGAATGGCGTTCTTCAGTAGACGAACCCACGTGGCCATGTCTACGTTCATCTGTTTAGCGCGCAGGAACGCTTTCCCTGAGTCACAACAAACGGGACAAAAGTTCAATACTGTAAAAATTACGTCACAATATTATATCATGATAGATATACACTCTCGTGCTGTTTAGAAAGATTTTTTTTTTTATTTTAGGACTAAAATAGATGAACTCTCTATTGACCTCGGGCTAATTAAAAAGCACTTTTTAAATAATTATTTTAATCACTGTGAATTTTATTTTATTAATTTAATTTTATATATTTAATTTAATTTTATATATATTTCCATAACATCCATTGCAACCAAACTTTAAAGCCCCAAAAAAGAGATTTTATAATTAACTGTATTTGAATTTCATAACATTTCCATTCAAAACACAGTTTTAACAAACTAATAAATGTAATGCGATGCATATTTATCAATCATACATAAATGAAAAAGGTTGGATTTGGTCGTACTAAAAAACTATGTTTTAAATACACAATAACTTTTTATATTAATTGTCAATACATCCATTTAGTTTCAATCTCATACATTGTTGAAATATGGCTAGCTGTGGAACAAGCAATACACGGCTAGCAACAATTTTAATACTTTTTCACTGAATAAATGAATAAATATTTTTGTTTTCACAATGAACTGATTTTATGCTGATTCTAAGCAGTTTGAATAAATGCATTTTAAAGTCCGTTTGTGGTGAAAAAGTTTTTAATGTTGTGTCTGTGGTGTTTTAATATTTAAGACAAACCATGTGTAAATTCATAAGTCGATACCATTGCTGAGTATTTTCTCCTTAAAACTGCAGTGAACCAAAGACAGACTCAAAAACATGGTTTGAAATCGCTGGTGTTTCTGACGTCACAAACTACAGTAACCAATCAGATCAACGTGTGATCGTCAACGAGTGGATCTCTGAGCTGAGTGAGTGAGTGGAGGCGGGGCTCATTAGCATATTCATAGAACTGCGAATACTAAATGAGGCAAGGGTGTCGAGTTACATTCAAGCTATGTTAAGGCATGAAGACATTTTCTTTTAAGGAAAAAACTTTTAAATATGTAATTTTGGTGATCAAAGATGAGTTTGAGGGGATACAATTACTGACTACAGGAGGATTTTATAAAATGTTATTATTTAAATAATGCATAGTTAATAATACACCATGCTTTTTTGAGGGCAGAAATCTTACCCGTTTCATTTATGACTGACAAATATGCATAACATTAAGATTATGACTTCATTAAAAGTACGTAATTTAAATAAATCGAAAAATGTATATGTAATACAAATACATGTATTTATGCCAAAATCTTTTTTGGGGTGTATAGTGCCAAATTATGAACAAGCTGCAATGTGAAATTGGGTATAATTCATGATTCTGTCACATTAACCACTAAAGAATCCCAATTTGCATACTATAATTCTTACATAGTATGCAATATTAGTGCATCTCATTAGTGCGTACTATTTATGCTTGAGTATACATCCATATCAAACTTCATACTAAAGTTAAACATGCATACTTCACTGCCACCAGTGCATTTAGCATGAGATTCAGTGTTTTCTTTCCCAGAATGCACTGCAGAGGATGTGTTTGGCTTGAGTTTTACCCTGCTGTTTAGAAAACACCTTCCTCTGGCGCTGTAGACGTGGACCTCTCTCGATCACGGGGTTGATGAACATCACCTGTAACACACACCACATTTGGTTTCAAATCTACATTTCTATTAAAATCAGGATATACGTTGTTTATGTCATCCAGCCCTACTTGCACGGATGAATCGTTCACCACAAGACTAGAAAATGTGTGCTAACAAAGTAAATGCTAGTGGGTGCAGGACACTGTAGTTTATTTATGTAAGTGAGGATAGCAAAATAAAGTGTCCTGCACCCACTAGTAAAAGAATATGAAAAATTATATCTGGTGTCTGAATGATTTTTGGTCCCACATTTTTATACATTTTACTGGTGTTTAATAGGTGACTGTAGGATCAATTTTGACAGTCATTGTTATGGTTCAAAATGACTAGTGATCGCTAAACGGATGCTAAAACCTGAGATTGTGTAAACGAACATCACGTTTGGTGTGTGTGTGTGTGTGTGTGTGTGTGTGTGTGTGTGTGATTGGCACCTCAGCCAGCAGAAGTCCCTGTGGTTCCAGCTCCAGCTGTATCCGGTGTCTTTGGTTATCCAGGAAATCCTCCAGCTTTAGATACTTCAGAGCGCAGAGCGAGCGATAGTCCCTCCAGTACACCGCGATCTCCATCTCTCGGGACTGAACACAGCACATTAGAGCATTAGTGTGTGTGTGTGTGTGTGTGTGTGTGTGTGTGTGTGTGTGTGTGTGTGTGTGTGTGTGTGTGTGTGTGTGTGTGTGTGTGTGTGTTGTGTGTGTGTTGTGTGTGTGTGTGTGTGTGTGTGTGTGTGTGTGTGTGTGTGTTACTCACTCTCTCCAGCTCCAGAGTGAAGCTCTGATTCCAGGTCTGTTCACCAACACTCTTCCAGGTCGTCTGTCCCACCACACAGTTCTCCAGCTTCAACACAGCGCTCACCTCCCCTACACACACACACACACACACACACACACACACACACACAACATCAGACCAGTGTGTGAATACAGCACAAACATTACAGTTAAATAACACCCGCCCCCTGAGGTTCCGAGTGTGTTGTGAGAGTGGACTGACCGGACAGGTCTTCACTCTTGCTGGGGATCTTGAGGCTGAAGCTGCTGGTTCTGCTGCTCAGAGTGAGTTTGAAGGGGCGAGCGTCTCCTGTACTGAAGTGAGGCAGGACGAGCGGGGACGAGCGACTGCGACCCGGGACGAGCTCCAGGAGCCCCACACACCCCAGCAGACGCACCTGCAGCGTCCCTGAACCACAACAACAACATTCATCATTCATATTTGTCCTGATGATGACACACAGAGACCAACTACAGCCTCAAAAACACATTCATGCTCACATTTCACACAAATCAAAACGAAAAAATTACACTTAGCATTAAAAAATTAGCCTATTTTAGGACCATTAGGAGCCTGTTGCATTGTGTGTGTGTGTGTGTGTGTGTGTGTGTGTGTGTGTGTGTGCGTGTATATATTGTTGTGTGTGTGTGTGTGTGTGTGTGTGTGTGTGTGTGTGTGTGTGTGTGTGTGTGTGTGTGTGTGTGTGTGTTTGTGTGTGTGTGTGGGTTTGGCTTAGCGGTGAGGGTTTGCAGAGGGTGCTGTACTGGTTGTGGACGTAGGGGGCGCTGTGATGAGAGCTGAAGGCCGAGGACGTGGTGTGTGTGTGTGTGTGTGTGTGTGTGTGTGTGTGTGTGTGTGTGTGTGTGTGTGTGTGGTGTGTGTGTGTGTGTGTGTGTGTGTGTGTGTGTTGTGTGTGTAGCTTACGGTGAGCGGTGAGGGTTTGCAGAGGGTGCTGTACTGGTTGTGGACGTAGGGGGCGCTGTGATGAGAGCTGAAGGCTGAGGACGTGTGTGTGTGTGTGTGTGTGTGTGTGTGTGTGTGTGTGTGTGTGTGTGTGTGTGTGTGTGTGTGTGTGTGTGTGTGTAGCTTACCGGTGAGCGGTGAGGGTTTGCAGAGGGTGCTGTACTGGTTGTGGACGTAGGGGGCACTGTGACGAGAGCTGAAGGTTGAGGGTGTGGTGTTGTGTGTGTGGGGTGTAGCTTACCAGTGAGCGGTGAGGGTTTGCAGAGGGTGCTGTACTGGTTGTGGACGTAGGGGGCGCTGTGACGAGAGCTGAAGGCCGAGGACGACGCCAGCACCAGCTCCTCTTTAATCAGACAGGCTTTCGGGTGTTTCCTCGGCAGATCCCCCAACCGCTGCTCCAACGACACGCGCAGCAGATCCAACCGCTGGGACGCCTCACTCAGACGACTCTGAGCCTACACACACAAACACACACTTTACAAACACGCCACAAGGAGCAAGCAAAGGTCCGTTTGTATTTATCAAAAGTTTAAGGGAACTTTTTCCCGAGTGTCGTAGCATTTAACTAGCCTGACTCCGCCCTCCTACGTGCTTCCGCTCAATTTTCATTTTCCTTCAGTACTACATCTGTGATTGTGCTGTAGACTTTGGTTTTCTCCAGTCAATTTTTTACCAGGCCAATCAGCGAACAGAGGGAGTGGCTGAGAACGATGACGTTGATGTTGTGTGTTATTTTGAGTTGTAGTTCAGTAATGGCAGAGGAGAAAGACATGAGCGAAGCCATCCGGTCCGTTGTGGCAACGCTTCCGCTGAATATCAAGAAGTTAAAGCCGGAGCAAGAACAATCTTTGCATAGTTTTGTTGGTGGCCATGATGTTGTGGCCCTCCTCCCCGCGGGGTTCGGGAAAAGACATACGTCACGACTCACGACCAAACGGTACACTCAGCACCAAAACCTTTACCAAGTTTCGTACCATTCCAATAAAATAAAAAGTCTATGCGCAGTCTATATTTGTTCTTCATGCTAATTAGTGTTAAATCCCAACTTTTTTTTTTTTACAAAGGTACGTCATGGAGAACGGCAGTAATATTGTGTGATTCAGCATATACTCTGCACACAACCTATTATGCTTCCTGCTTGTGTGGATGCAGTCAGCTTTGACCACACAAGATGTGGTAATTTGATTGGTTGTCATGTATTTGACCTTTTACCACACTACCATGTTCCTGTTTATTTATTAGAGGCAGTATTTTGCCTGTTAGAAATACTAAGCGGTTTTAAATGTTGGCGTACCCCCTCTGTCACCTCACGTACCCCAGTTTGGGAACCATATGTTTCTCACACCTCAGCAATGGCTTTCTTGTCCTGTGCTTTCCCAGCTCCCATAAGTCTCAGCATGTTTTTGGCTCCCTCGGCCATGGCGTGTTCCACTCGGTAATGATGCCAGAGCTCCTCGATACGCAGCTCCATCCCACACAGATCCGGCTTACCTGCTGACACACACACACACACACACACACGGGTTGAGATCCTTCCGGTCGTGCTATACATAGACAAACACACACACATAGACTCACACATTGATTGTAATTAGGAATGTTAAATAACTTTAACTTTTAAACATTAAGACATAATCAGTTCACTCAATATTTATGTTACTTGAAATATAATAAACGTTACCTGAAATTAAATAAAATGTAATTAATTTCATTTCATTTTAATTAGTTGTCTAGGCAAGATTTCTAATTTTCATTTAGTTTAAGTAAAAATTACATTAAAAACGACAACAAAAACATAATAAAATGACTAAAATTAAGATGATTTTTACCTGAAATTAAATTAAATATAATACAGAACTAAAATTACTAAAACTAAACTGAAACTGAAAAAATATACATAACAAAAAACTAACAAAATATTAAACTACAAACACTAAAATAAATAAATGTTAACTGTAATAAAATAAGATATAAAAAAGAACTAAAGAGAAGAACTAAAATTAAAATAGCGTAACGTTAACTATAAAAAAATAAGACATAATACAGAACAGAAGAGAACTAAAATGTCCTTAAATCCCCTCGCAGGATGTCAGACGTCACTCCTAGGAGCGTCCCGTGGATCTCAGTGATGGCCGGGGGCGGAGCCACATTTATAAATCTATTCTTAACCCTCGGGACACGAGACAACAGCGCCCAAACACACCATTAGAGTCCATTAGACCCGCAGATTCAGCTCGCCCTCCATTTCCTCCCTCTCCATCTCTCATCTTTCTCATGTCTTTCTTCAAATCTGTCTCTTTCACTCTCTGCATTCAGATGGAGTTTTATGAAAGGACAGTTTATCCAGTTTATCCAAATCAGTCCATACGATGCACTATATATTAAGTCTTCTGAACTCATATACTGAAACTACAAGTCGTGAAGGAAATTCATTACACAAATAAACTCTTATTTTTAAAACTCTAAAAAAACAATTCCATGGACAAGTCGTATAGGTTTGAAACAAATAATGAGCGCATTTTTTTTAAATTTCTAAGTGAACTATTCCTGAGCATGTTAATGTATTAATGTTGACACCTCGGAGACCTTTTAACAGACAAACAGCAGGAAAGACAGACGCTTGTGTCACTGGACAGAATTAGACTGACGAAACGACAGCAGAAACCAGTTCTGTTTATGAACCAACCATTTCACGCAAACCTACACAACTGCATCATTCATGCTATTCAAAACATGCCATGAGACTTTATGTCCTCGATATATGAAATGTAACACTTACAATTTGAAAGGATGGAAATCATATTAGTCGTATTATATCAAAATATCACTATTAAGTGAACCTGAGCTGCAGTGTGGACAGACTAATGCTGATGAGGTCTGAGATAAGACTCCCTCCATAGAGTCAAACAGAGAAAAGTCCCAGCAAACACAGTACGTCAAAGTAAAGTCAGTCAGGCGTCATTTTTTAGTTGAAAATGGAAGTCGGGTTGACGTCTAAATCCAACGTCAGATAGACGTTGAATTTTGATTGGAATAAACACCGCACTGCAAAAACTGTGCAATGCATGGCAGCATATTAAATCTCTCGAGATCTCAGCAGAGGAGGATTAAACAACTCCACAGACATTATCATTACCATCTTAACCACAAACAGCATTACCAGCTTCACGCATTACTAACCAGACTGACTCTATTTCTGTCAGACGTCTACAGAAGTTTAAATGTTGTTTTAAAATCCCCATTTAAAAAAATCACCATTATGCTGAACAGTGTTGCCTTTAGTTGGGTAGTTTGAATCTTTAAAACTTCTTGCTGGACAATAGCAGGACTATTACAATCAATAATTTGAAATAAAAAAAACATGATATCAAGTAGTCAACATCATCTGTACATAATTTATCTTGCAGTCCTTGCCAAAACAAACACAATTACAGCAGCAAGAGAAAAGCTAATGTTAAAAGTCAAGAGTCAAACTGCACAGCTAAAGCAACACCGATCACCATAATGGCGACTTTAAACGAAACACTTTCAATAAAACATTAACATCTAAACCTCTATTAACTCTCAATAAGACCTTCAGTAGATGTCTGACAGAAATAAAGTCAATCTGGTTAGTAATAAGTGACTTTTTTTTTAATACAACCAAAATGTGACGTCTGCCCAACATTGGAGCTTGACATAAAACAAACGTTGGATTTAGATGTCAACCGGACTTTCATTTTCAGGATCTCTATGCTATCTCTATGCTATTGTCAGGCTGTTTTTGAAAATAAGACCTTGTTATTAAGTGACTTGCCTGGTTAAATAAAGTCGAATGCTGTTAGTAAGCCATCTAAGGATATCTATGATGATGTTAAGTGGGTAAATGCTCATTTCTATGAGACAGAATAAGTTAGTAGCACTAGCATATTCAGTACCCTGAGTGTCGTCGGTCTGTTCGGTGGCCTGCACGCCTTTACGGATCTGCATACGGATGATGTCGATCTTCGTCTTACTGTCCTGCAGCATCTGCTGAGCCGACTGGAGCATCTTCTTATCCTGGAGGACCGAGAGATGGACAGATGGAGATAGTCGGATGGATGGATGGATACAACGATAGATAGTAGATGACAGATAGATAGATAGATAGATAGATAGATAGATAGATAGATAGATAGATAGATAGATAGATAGATAGATAGATAGATAGATAGATAGATAGATAGATAGATAGATAGATAGATAGATAGATAGACGTTCATTACCTTGGTAACCCGTTGGCGTAGATGGGGATCATGTTTTCTGCCCCCGTTTGACCTTCAGTTCGATGTTGAGCTGTCGCTCCAGAGCCTTAATCCTGTCCTGATTGGCCGAGGAGCGACTCGGTGACCCGAGAGACTGAAGGTCATCTGGGGGTCAAAGACAGGGTCAAACATTCATCCAGGGTCATGGTCTAACAGGATTATGAGGGCTTTTAATACATACATCAGTTTCTCGTATGCTCACAACCAAACACATCATCCCAGAAGACTCATATTCACTCATTAATAATGAGGAATATAATAGGGCTGGGCAAACAAATCTATTTTTTAAAATGTGGTCGATTCAAAACTGATTCTCAAAGGCCACAAATCGATTTTTTCCATATTTATTTATCCATCACCCAAAATAATTAGTTTTCCTCCACAGTTCATAGGCTTGCAGTCTCCATGTTACAGCTTATGCTGTGAGATTTTATCTTAAACATAAAATAACCAGATCCTGTTTGATCAAGTCATGCGACTGTTCTGACTCGTCCAATTTTCAGCATCAATTTCATCTTGCATCAAAATCTTGTCTATGCATTTGAAATATAGACTTGGATTCTGTTTTAATGTACCCAAGTTTACCTAAAATAAAAAGAGTTTTACATACAGATTTGTAGCTCTTAATTTCTTTTTATTAATTAACCACTTGTAAACTTGTGTTCACTGTTCTTGATTTTATAAATATAAGATTTGTATTAAATCTGTATTCATTGAGTCGAATCGGGAATTGAAAATCGAATTTTAGAATCGAAAATCGAATCGAATTGTAACATCTGAATCGAGACCCAGCCCTATAATCCTTAAAGGTCCCATATTGTACACCTTTCTGGAGTTTTATTTTAAGTTTTCATGTCCTTAAGAATATATATTTGCAGTATAAGAACCAAAAACCATCCCAATATATTTTTACAGCTCCTTTCTCAGGAGCTCTGCCAAGAACGGGTCGATTTTGGCGTGTCTAATTAATATTCATGAGCCTCTCTCTGATTGGCCTGGTGTTTTCCGAGTGATGCACGGCCAGGCCAACCACAGGTAACTAGGGTGATGTATGCTGTAGCCGGCTGTGGCTTGGTGATGCTCACAAGTTAGGTAAATAAAACCCCAGTAGTGGCGACAACCCAACACCTCCTCAAACGCACTTACACTTACAACTTATTTTACTTTCGGCGTTATTATAAGAGTATTATAATTACCATTACATCAATGCTACACGCAGATTAAACATAAATGCTAATTTAAACTGTAAACAAACTCAGACTTTTGAAATAACATTACCCATGCAATACACTTTAGTTTCTATTAGCAAAACAAAAGACACATAGACTGAGTCTCTTTAACTCAATAAAAACAACAGGGTCGGTGTCTGTAACTTAGGAAAATATTTGCGGGTTGTGAATTTGAGGTCGGACCCAACAATGTAGGGACTTCATCATCTTTGATGAGAAGCTTCTTTGAAAACCCGGCATTGAACTGTTCCTGACTGACGAAGCAGTCACTTGTGAAATGTGCAGAACAGACGGTTAAGGTCAAACTAAATTATAAATAAACATAAGCCACTGGTCTCTGATATTAATGTTGTCCGTAAGCCTGTGTAATGACGGTGGGCATTGCTCGGGTCAGTGACTGAAGGCGGTTCTGACGTCACATTTATACAGAAGTCACAACGGCTCGTGAAAAGGCACAGCTACTTTATGCAGGCTGTGTGTATTTGTCAAATGGATTGACAGTTTTCAAACTTTTTGGTAGTTACATCGCCCCTAGACCTCTCCTATCATGAAAAAAGCCAGGACATTTCAGTTTTGACAATATGGGACCTTTAAGCATTGACTGTGCCTGTAAAGGTGAGACGATAAGGTTGACCCCTGACCTCTGCTGTCGTCGTGGCCCTTGATGACGATGTGTGCGTCCAGCTCCTGCAGCTGATTGTGGAGCGAGTCCAGTTTGCGCGTGGAGCTGCGTATCTGGCTCTCCACCTGCTGGGCGTTGCGTTTGTCAGTCGTGGCCCGCCGCAGGTTCTCCGCTCCCGCTTTGATCTTCAGCTCTTTCCGGATCTCCCTCCGGATCCTCTCGCGCTGCTCGTCCAATCGCTGCTGAACGCTGGAGTCTGACAGATCTGAGTTCTGGTCCAAACCCAGCTGCTCCAGCACCGACAGGCCATCCGAATCCTGCCACACACAGGTCAGGGGTCAGGGGTCAGTGCAGGATACACAGACGGATGGACAGAACGACATATAAAACAACAGACAGAACGACTGTCGGATAGAACGACATACAGAACAGAAAGACAGAAAATTACAGATAGACAGACAGATAGATGATAGATAATTAGACAGACAGATAGATGTGTAATGATCAGTTCTGCATGTGATGATGTAGTTCACCTGTTCCTCAAAACATCATTCCACCTGCAAATGACTCACAGTAGCAGTGAACAATACAGTGTTTCCCTGTGGACTGATATAAAACAGAAGAGCAAATCGAAGAGTGTGATGTGTGAGTCTGAGACAGATCCAGGGTCAGTTACGACATTCCCCATTAATAACTCACAAAAACACACCACATGCTCTTACACCAAACCCCCACCACACGTCTCAGTGAGCTCAGTTCACACTTGTGAACATCATTCATTAGATCAAGGGTATGAAATGTTAGAATATGATTGTATGTATTCTAATGTTGATCTAGCTTACTTAGTCTCATACAGCCAACAAACAACCCAACTAACAAAATTCAACACACTCAAATGCCGTTTAGTGTGATAGTGTAACTGTTAGAGCGAGTGAAGCTCTTATACCTCAAGTTTAATTCGTCTAATAAACTGTCCTGTGTGAGTATTAATTCAGCACTTGCGTGTAGTTCGGTAGAATGAAATGTCCTTATTCCTTTATATCCGCCGCTCGTGTTGCGTGTGGCGCTGGTTATACGTCTAGCAATCGCCCCGTGCTTCATACCACAGTCATGTTAAAAACATCAATGTTCGCTTAATGCGGAATATACGTCATCAATATACGCCTTCGTTATTGTAAGAGGTTAGCGACCCCCGGTGGGAAAAATCCTGCATATTGTACCTTTAATTGCAACAAGTGCCTGTAATTCAATCTATTCCAGCACTTTAGTTTAGTTTGTTAATGATCTGAAATGAGTCAGCAGAAGCAAAGGGCAGCTCTGCGGTTCAGCGCTCGTGCAGAGGAAGTCAACGCCATCAAGAGAAACTTTATCATCAGGGATAGAAACTGTAAACTCACAGAACTTCTCTTTTCCATTTTGTTTTTGTTGTCATAAACTGACACAGACTGCACTCAGACTGAAATATAACACTTCACACAGCCATTCAAAGACTAAACACGCGGCTGACAGTGTAAATAGAGCAGGTACCAAACTCGAGACACAGAAACATTCAGATGCGATATATATTTTAGAGCGAACACACACACATGAACGCCGTGACTCAATAAGGAAGTTCTGCTGTGAGCCGCTCACTTACAAAACACACAGGAAAAGTCACTTCAGTAAGAGCAACACACACATAAAACATCACAACAACCCATAGGAAAGAGGAATCGCAATATAATCTCTTCAGAATCTCAAATGTTTTCCTGAAAACGCTTCTCAGATGTTTCTTCTTTTATAAAAGAGCCCAGAAATCTCTGTTTCTCCTCTAGTTTCAGACCAGATCTCAACAATGTCTCAAACTTGCCAAGATTTCAAAGTCAGCTTTCTGAAATAAAAAGTCAGATTTCAGTGTGAACTGATTTTTCGAGATAAAACAAAGGTAATTGGAGTACGTTCTACTTCAAAATGTCATGTTTCAATGTGTTAATTCCTGATTATTAGTGACATTTACAAGCAATTTCTTGAGTGTCAAAGTAAGTTCGAGACCTTTTTTTCTGTGTATACTTTGCATCACAACTAGTGACTCATTTGGGCCTTTACTTCTCTCCAAAGGAATTATATATGAATCATATGTGTTTAAATACACATTCCTGGTCTCTGAATGATTCATCAGTGCCCAATTTTCTAAAGAAAAAAAAACTGTCTTTGTCAAAACTTTCAACTTTCTCCTCCTCCTTTTCGACTGACTCCATCGATCCCTCTTAGAGACTCTTTCAGCATCCAATCAATTTATCTTGTATAAAATCAGGCTCCGTCCTCATTTTATCTCACTGCATTTCCAGCTTGAGTCAGAAACACGTCATATCACGGAAGTAAGACTAAAGCTCTGAGCTGCATGAGTTTCACTACAAACATCAGAAACACAAAAAACCTGACAGCTACTGTATACACCATCATCATCATGATCTTTAGCTCGTGAGGGATTAGTTCAGGCCTTGAAGGGTTCCTTCAGCCCAAAATATTAAGTCATTTACTCTCATGTCGTTTCAGACTTAAAATACATAAAAGAAGATATTTTGGTGCATTTTTTTTCAATGTCAAGTCAATGGGGTCCAATGATGTGTGGACCAATGTGGTAACGTTAAATATACTGATAAACATATATACGTTCATTGAAATGAAATAAAATATAAATGATCCTGAGCAGATTTTATTTCGGCTGCCAAGGCTACCATTTAAATGTTAATTTAATTGGAATAAAATGATAAAATAATGAATAAAATTGGTAACAATGTATCAAGTATCCATTAGCTAACATTATTAATCTTTGTGAACTTTAGTTAATAAAAACACAACTTGCTAGCTCATTAAATAATATTAACAAATACATTTGATTTTAATAAGTAAATGTTGAAATCAACAAACTACGATTAATTAATGCTTTAGAAAGTTAATGTAAATAGCATGGAACCATTTTCATATATATATTACTTTAAGTTTATTTGATACATTTTGTTGTGCTTTTCTCACTTTTATTAGTTTTGTTTTATTAAGAGCAAATTAAGATTTTATGGCAGCACTTTACATAAAGTAAAAATAAAAACCTAAAATAATTGAATAAATATTACAACAGTAAATTAAACGATACTAAAATAACCCAGCGTTCTTCAAAATATCTTCTCCTCTGTTTCAGTTTAGAAAAAGTTAGTCAGCTACAGGTTTGGACGACATGAAGGGGAGTTTTGGGCCCTTTAACAGACTGAAGAACAGTGACATAGAGCAGGTTTTGAGATCCTACCACATTTTCGGTCTCCACCGGGCTGGAGGGAACGTCATCCAGAGAACCATCTCCCACATCTCCTTCACTATCCATCGCCACACACTCCTGTTGGGTCTGCTATCAGAGCCTCCGACACCATGAATATGAACAGCTTCCGCTCAGAGACAACGACAGCAACAGTTTCCTGTTCATCTCGACGCGACACATGAGAGATGTTTGCCGTTTACACAGAAACACACACACACACACAACTTATACACAGGCACGTGGATGGATCGCTTTTGAAATCTCTCAACCAACTTCCGGTTCAGAGACGAGCATTTCAGTGAGGTACCATTATGTGTGTGTGTGTGTGTGTGTGTGTGTGTGTGTGTGTGTGTGTGTGTGTGTGTGTGTGTGTGTGTGTGTGTGTGTGTGTGTGTGTGTGTGTGTGTGTGTGTGTGTGTGTGTGTGTGTGTGTGTGTGTGTGTGTGTGTGTGTGTGTGTGTGTTTTTAATACACAGGATGGCATTTGTGAACACTTGTGACAGCCAAAGAGGAAACGAAACTGTCCAAACAAAGAAAACACAGACACACTAGCACAAGTGCAACACTGACTTAAATACTACAGCTAAAATACAGTTTCTAGAATAAATAACATAAGGAATAATGTTCTTAAAGTGTGTGTTTGTCCATATAAAGGCACAGGACTCTGCTGTCCTCAGATGGTTTGGGCCACAAGATCTCGTGATGCAAAGCAGAGAAGTTGAGTTATTACTGTATCAAGCTAGTCTAAAGAAAGAGTATGTGCTTAATCTAAACATGATCTAATTTATGATCAGCACTGTAACGTCATGCATCTTTGATCTCAGGTCCAAATTAACCAGGTTAAACAGAGAGACTGCATTCCTAAATGACAGTGGAAACCGTCCTGTGACGCTTTACAGGCTTTATAAAACTTGCCCTTGACGCCCCACGCATGATGCCCTGCCCACAACCCCACACAACCCAGATGCCCCACCCACAGTTAACTCCGCCCTTAACTATGTCTCGTCGTTAAGCCCCGCCCACATATCACCCCACTTGTTATGCCCCACCCACCGATCAGCCCCGCCCACGACTCATGCTAAAAGTGTAACTCAGCCATCCGACCACTATGTTTACAGACAACATTTCACACAAACCTGAATGACAACTTTACATTGCTGAATCACAGATGGAGTGAAGCAAAGCCACTGAGGTATATGGTCTTTAAAAAAAAAAAAAACACTAAACATTTTAACACTTCTCTTTACAGTTTCTGCAACTGTAAAAAATTAGGTTAACAGCAGAAAATTATTACTACAGCTTCCTCAAAATTGAGCTTCAATATCTGAGTGAAAGACTTGGGACACCCTAGCAAAGCCATAGCAATAACCTATAACACCTAGCAACCACAAGAATACCTAATCAACTGCCTAGCAACTATATAGCAATTCCTTAAAAACCACCCTGAGCATTTTAGCAACTACCTAGCACACCCTGGCTACCAACCATCTATAACACACCTATCAACTATCTAGAAACCTAACAATGGCTACCATTTGTAATACCTAGGAACTGGCTTGCTACCACCAAGAACACCCTAGAAACCATACAGCAATGCTTTAGCAACCATCCTGAACACCCTAGCAACTACCTAGCAATGCATTAACAACTATCTGTAACAGCTAGCATTTTCCAAGCAACCACAACTACTTAACCATGACTACTCAATGCCAGGTTGCAGCAGCCGCGAGCTCAGAGAATTAATATGCAGGCAGCCAGTCGTAAAGGAGTGTTTGATCACACACACACACACAAGCACACACACATGTTTGTTTTTGTGACTTATGAGGACATTCCATAGGCATAATGGTTTTTATACTGGACAAACTATATATTCTATCCCCCTACACTGCCCCTGTCCCTAAACCTACCCCTTACAGGAGACATGCTGGATTTTAACATTTAAAAAAAATATATGTTTTTTATGTTTTTTAAGCTGTTTGAAATATGAGGACGCATGCAATGTCCTCATATTTCACGTGTAAGTTGTAATACCAGTGTAATACCCATGTCATTATACACATTTGTGTCCTCATATATCACAAAAACAAGCACACACACACACACACACACACACACACACACACACACACACACACACACACACACACACACACACACACACACACACACACACACACACACACACACACCTGTCCCGTCCCGAATTTCAGCCAATCTCACCTGGTCACCCTAATAGCAACACTATAGCAATTTTCTGAACATTCCATAGGAACTACATAACAACACCCAAGCAACCACACAAACCACCCTAGCAATGCCATAGCAACCACCTAGAACACCCTAGCAACTGATTTTTAATTTGTTTTGGTAAAATCAACAACTGATTTTTTTTGGGGTAAAATATTCTTTAAAACCTCTATTATAATTCTAAATATGTATTTAAAATCATGTTCTATTAAATATTAATAGCATCCTCCTAGACAGGCTGGCCTCCCTTGGAGTTATGGGCACCTGTCTGTCTTGGTTTAGATTGCATTTTTCTGGCCACGCTCAGTTCGTGCAACTCAAAAACTTCAGATCTAAGCCATTGCAATTACCACTGGTGTTCACCAAGGCTCAGTGTTGGGCAATCTTTTGTTTATCATTAATTTACAGCCCCCATGGACATATTTTTAGGAAGTAGGGTGTGCATTTCCACTGCTATGCATACAACAGCCCAGCTTTACCTGTATTCCATGCCTACTTCTGTTTTCCGTCCACTTTCTCACTTCAGCGGTCTAGCTTAAATTAAAAACTGGTTTTCATCTAATTTCCTTAAACTGAGATGCTCTTGGTTGGTACAAAATCTACTCTGGCAATAACTGATAGCTTACAGTATCTGTGACTCTTGACCAGTCCATAGTATTTCCATCCACGCAGGTTAAAAGTGTTGTCCTTGATAGCACCCAATACTTTGAAGCTCGCATTTATAATAATATTCGTACTGAACATTTTAATTTACGAAACATAAAAACACATAAACATATGTTTTACGGGCATATTTTCGTCCTTCTCTGACAACGAACAGCACAGCACTGCTATCCTTGTAAATGCCCTAGTTACGTCACATATAGATTATAGCATTTCTCTTCTCTTTGGTCTTCCTTCTAAACATAAACTGCAGCTGCACAAATTATTTCCAGAACCACTCCCATAGAGCACATTTCTCCTGTTCTTCAACACTCTTGAAGTTTTTACTTTACTTCTATTTTATTCATTATTAGTATTAGTATTATTAGGCTCATAGTGATCTTCTTCTAATTTATATTCCTGCCCGTACCCTCAAATCCTCTTCATCAATCTTTTTAGTCTTACCTAGGGATGCACCATATATGGGCCACTATATCGGTATCGGCCGAAATATGTTCATTTTTAATCATTTTCGGCCCGATAAGAACCATTTGACCGATATATTAAAGCCGATAAATAATGTATTATTTCCTTCAGCTGAGACTCTTCAGATCCCCACTGTTCAACATGATGGGTTTGAATTGCTTGAAAAATGATCTGAATCACTTATTTAAAATACAGTTCAGTGCAACATTTATAAAAATTATATAAAAATTTGGATTTAAATGTATCGGTTAATATATAGATTATCGACTTTCAGACATAAGGAATTATCAGTTATCGGTATCGCCCAAAATTTTCCTGTCGGTGCATCCCTATTTTTATCACTCATACCCCTGAACATTATGGGGTCTAAGGCAACTGTTACTGCATCTAAAAAATTATTCTATATGAGGGTCATCTTCACACACAGCAGGGAACTCACAGAAATTATAATAAATGACCATCAGATTTTAATGGAGATTGAAATCGGATTATAAATGATTCTGAGAGGCGGCCTGATAAACATGATGATTATCCTCAGTTACATCAGCTAGCGTGTGTGTGTGTGTGTGGTGTGTGTGTGTGTTGTGTGTATGTGTTTGTGTGTGTGTGTGTGTGTGTGTGTGTTGTGTGTGTGTGTGTGTAAACGTAAACTAGTGCACTGGAAACACTGAGCGTGTGCTTTGGCTTATCTTTGCCGTAATGACCTTACTGTATGTTAGCAAGAGTTCAATCATGTCTATGAGACTTTTTTTTGGTTGCATAAAAACTTGCAGAAGAACTAAGTGGGTCTTTAGTTCAGCAGATTGAGTTTGAGAATACACACATACTGGTTACCATTTTATACTGTACAAACTGTATATTCTGTCCTCTAACTAAACCTACCCATCACACAAAACTTTTTGCATTTTATACTTTTAAAAAAACCTTCCATTACTTTATTTTTATAGTAGATTTACAATTGAGGATGTCCCTTTTTGGAGTTTTTGTCAGGTTTTGGTCACGTCTGGGTCACAATATTACTGAACAGATTTTTAAATTGTAAAAATATAAAATAAATTTTACAGTATTTTTGATCAAATAAATGCAGCCTTGATAAGCAGAAGAGACACACATACATCAAATATATGTGTTCATTTTACTGTTTATTATATCATTGTTTTGTGTGAGGAGATCGTATTTCACTGACACTGAGTGAAAACTACACCTGAGCGCTTTAAACATCTCCACAACCGATCAATGAAAGACACGCACAGAAGCTTACGGACGTGAGAAGAGAGAGAGAGAGAGAGAGAGAGAGAGAGAGAGAGAGAGAGAGAGAGAGAGAGAGAGAGAGAGAGAGAGAGAGAGAGAGAGAGAGAGAGAGAGAGAGAGAGAGAGAGAGAGAGAGAGAGAGAGAGAGAGAATCAGAGAGTCATGAACGAGCGTTGAGTGGACTGATCCATTTCTCTAAGTGCTTTGGCAGAAAGAACGAGCACAAATAAAAAATTAAGTAGCAGAAGGATTCATCCTGAGAAAGACAAAAATCTTGTGAACGGATCTCAGAAAACAAACCAAATCACCCTCAACTCTGATTAATGCACTTGAAGCACTTCTTACACCAGTTGTTGTGTGTTTGCCAATCTTTAACAGTCAGTCAGCTCGGTTTACACAGACTCCAGGAGACAGAGATGATGCTTGTGAGAAAACACATGCTTAAAGTCCCCTGTAGTCAATCATTTTATCCTTAAAACTCATCTTTGATCTCCAAAATGACATATTTAAAAATTTTTTCTTTGAATAAAAATGATTCAGTTCATACAATTCATCATTCAGTTCATACAAGACCTTAGAAACTCAGTGTGTTTGTCTAAGCTCACCATGAAGATTCAAAACTGCAGTGAACCAAAAACACGGTTTGAAATCACTGGTGTTTCTGAAGTCACAAACTATCTTGTAACCAATCAGATCAACGTGTGATCGTCAACAAGTGGATCTCTGAGCTGAGTGAGTGGAGGCGGGGCTCATTTGCATATTCATAGAACCAGGAATACTAAATGAGGCAAGTGTGTCGAGTTACATTCAAGCTATGTTAAGGCATGAATCATTTTTATTCAAAGAAAAATTTTTAAATATGTCATTTTGGAGATCAAAGATGAGTTTTAAGGGATAAAATGATTGACTACAGGGGGACTTTAAGCATGGATTTAGTTCCATGCATAATGTGACATATTTCAGAACAAACAAATACAATTTTAATAAAGTAAATTTAAATTTTACGATTGAGCATCCACACGTCTTGTCTCGAGTCCAGTCCTGAACTCTCTCATCTCTGACACGGACCATTAGAGTTCAGGAAGCAATCAGACACAATCATGACTGTCTGTGAAATCACACTGACATCTAAGATGAAATTCTCCCACACACAGATCTATTATTCAGACATGTGAGAGTCACTTCAGAATGAATAATTTTCACCCATCATCACCCATCTAACAGACATCTTGCATTTTTCAAATATACATAGACTTAAATCCTGCAGATTACTTAGTGGCTCACTCAGCTAACGAGGTTATAAAACCTGCATGTGTATGTATTACACAAGAGTTATAAAGAAAAAGGTTTAAAACAATATTAAATGGAGTATAGCACATCCCACTGTTAAATTTAATCTAGAAAATGTTTTACTAGAAGTTCCTTAAAGGTGAACTAAGTCACTTTTTTACCTTAACCGAACAGCTTTGGAGTCATTGTAATGTTTATATTACTGATTTCGTGTTGAATGGTGGTCGTCTCTGCAAAATTCTTGTAGTACTCAATTAAGTTGGTGCAACAGTGCCTTAAAATAATTTTAGATGCCAACCCAAGGTCAAAATCAGTGTAGGCAAGCAAAAATTACACCATTACTATAATGTGCATGAGTGAGTTAAAAGAAAAATCAAGGACAGCAATGTGGAAAAAAGGAAGGTTATTTAAACAGGGCCACAACACCTCAAAAATATATATTAATAAAAAAATATCTGCAGATTAATTGCTGATTTATATTGGCTCTCTCTGTCTCGTTTGCAGAATTCTTTCCGAATATTATTCTTGAGAACGTCATGTGCTTTAAACATTTAAACAGACTCAAAAACCACCTTAGAGTGAGCCTCTTTTTATAAAGTTTTTTGAATCTGTGGATAAACAGGAAGGCAGAGAGTAGCTATATTGCAAAACTTTTATTTTACTGGAAAAAATCTTCACTTCCAGGGAAACGGGTAAAGAATCAGTAATAAAGTGTTGCAGTTTGCTTTTTTTTGTGTGCACAAGATGTCTTAATGAATATAAATATTATCCACCTCAATTGGGCTAATTTTAAAAACATTCAATGCCCACCTTGGCCTTTCCATCCAACATTTTTCCTCCGATTTCCTAACATTTGCACAAACTAATGGGGTATTAAGGCCTGTTCACACCGGGACGAATTTCGCGTGCGATATTCGCCGACGTTTAACGCCTCGTGACTAAACAATGGGTGCCAATGTGAGTGTGCACACCGACGCGTAAAACGCCACGCGTAAAAGCGTCATTTTTTTTAAAACGCCTCGGGTTCGTTTTTTTTGTTTGACGCGCCACGTCAAAAACCATCCGACCAATGAGATTACAAGTTACAGTAAACACAACTTGGGGGCGCTCAAGCCTCAAACACAAAACGGTCTTGCCGAGCACACATGCGTGACGGTGAAGAAGATATACAGCGTCTACACTCTGCCGGGAAAAAATAAGACGAGGAAGATGCAAGGCAAGATGAATGTAGAGCTGCTGGTCTTGTTGGTGTCTTTATAAAGAGACACCAACGAGAATAAAGAACTATATGACAAACGCGACAAACTTGCTCTCTTTTTCTGAGTGACAAGAGAGTGTCAGAAGCGTAAAATTGCGCAGCGCCACTTTGTGGACCGGGGTATTTCTGTTTTACATTAAGCGCCATCTAATGTCAGGGAATGAATTTGCATGTTACTCAGCTCATCGTCAGCGAAAATCGCTTGGGTGTGAACACAAAAAACGCTGACGAATAACGCGAGCCGATATTCGTCCCGGTGTGTATGAGGCTTTAAGGTGACGTAGTTAGCCTACACGTTACTACATTTACTTACTATAGTAATAACAGTAAATTATGCATAATTACTAACCCTAAACAAAACCCTAGCCATAACTTTATTGTAAGTACATGTATTTAATTAAGATTAGTACATTGTTCGAAGTAAAGTACAATGTAGCTGCGTCACCTTAAAATAAAGTTTAACCAAAAATGTGGATGGAAACATAGCCAGTCTAAAATAGGTTCATCTCATAGACTGTAAAAAAGGTTCATCCTGAAGCCATTAAAACCATGGGGGGGTGAGGGGGTGCAGCACCTGACATCACTTCCTGTGTGTACAGTGCCTATACTGACATCACTTCCTGTGTGTACAGTGCCTATCCTGCCATTATAAAGATTCTAATAGTTTCACATTCACCCCTAATGACTGATCACTCACTGAAAAACTGTCGAATGTTTGCTTTATGAGGATTTACTGCTGAACAGGAAGGGATAATAATTCACTGAACTCTATTAAAAGAAAAGCTGATTACATTTACATCATCTCTGACCCAGTTCATGATGAGTATTGGCTTTAAATTATGCTTTTACTTTTTGGCTGATTTATAGTCACTATTGATGCATAGTTCCCCCCATAAATACAGTTCTGTCATTTACTCACCTTTATGTTGCACCAAACCTTCTTAGAATAAAATATTTTCTTCTTATTCAAACTTGCATTAAACCTGACAACAGTCTTGTGAACACAAGTCATATTGACTATAATACTGTGATTTGTTATTTGTGTCATGTTAGGAGCTTCAGATGCCAGACAACATTCACTTTCTCTCACAGGTTTGGAACGAGATGAGGGTGAACAAACATGACAATTTTCTTTTTGTGAACTGTCCCTTTAAGGCAAGACAAAAATAAACAAGATTTTGGTCTATTTTGCTTCCATAACAGGGGGCTGTTCCATAAATGAAGCTTAGAAAAGCGGGGATTAAACTCCAAAACCGGACTTGAATGAGCCTAACAAATAAGTTGGGGCTAAAGTGGTTTCATAAAAGGTAATTAGAAGTTCACGCAATCTCACTAATTTGATCCAGGTGAATCTAGTCTAGATAATTGCGTGTGCACGCGTTTCTGAAGCAACCCTAGAGGTCGATTGTGGATCAAATCGATCCACCATCAAACAGCGTATATTTTGTGCTGTTTTATGCGTTTGTGACATGCCCCCCCCCCCTCCCCCCTCAGTGCAAAACTTACATTATACAGTTATATTCTCCATCTGTAAATGTTAGAAAAGTCGTGCAAATGTATCCATTTTGCTGCTAATCTTCATATTGAACGAGCGCTGCTGCGCGCCAAACAGGAGCGCAATAATTCTGACTAAAATATACATTTTGCTTGGAAAATTAATATGCGATATTTTATAACACTAGATATATCTTCTAATTATAATAATTTCTCTTTAGGATGTTGGATAAGTTGCATTGAACTTCTAGCTCATTACACTGATATATATTTATACTTCTAATTAAAAAAAAGAAATTGAACAGAAGTAGCCTAATTTAGGGAAGATTTTTTTAAGAAACTAAATATATAAAGATATAAAATATAGTTTTGGGTATAGGACCTATGTCTACTTTATAAAGATGATGCATACTTATTTAGAATGCTGAGAATTACAGCTTTTAATGCAATAATTTTTTTGAGAAAGCAAGAATCCCCAGTTTTAAAATGAGTGGTTAGATTTAGTTTCTAAAGTACATTATGGAGAGGATAACATTAAATTAAGAACAAATGTATACAATACATATATTGTAAGATATGTGCAATATATTGAAAAGATATGTGCAACTCTAAAATCAAAGAATATTCCATAAAATAAAGGAATATATATTGGCCTACATTAACTACATTTTTATGTAACCTTCCCTTTTATTTCTAGTTATTTGTTATTTTATTTATTTACTTATTTAATATTGAATATTTGATATTTAAATAATATTACTTGAATAACTATTAGGAATTGTGTGTCATTATAAGAATTTGATATATGTGAATGTTATATTTTTATTAATATTTATTTATTGTTTTATTTATATGTATGTGTTGGTATTATCAAAAAAGAAAAAAAGTAGAAGGAAAAATAAGGAATATTTATGGGGGAAAATATGATGTCTTTAAAGGAATCATTTGTATAATGTGTTAATGTTATGAAGTAATAAGTATACTATATATATATATATATATATATATATATATATATAATATATTATATATATATATATATATATATATATATATATATATAAAAGAGACAGTGTAGAGAAAGAATTCTCTGATAACCGAGGCACTCCTTAATTAAAATGTCTTTATTACAAAAATGACATGTCCTAAACAGACAACTTTAAAACGCCTTAATGTGTCTATATTGTCTATATTGTAGCCTTATTTAAGTTGATTTTCTGTATACTGTGTATTTATAAAGTCCAATAATGGTATTAGATAGTGTCAGTGGTTTATCATTGTGTTCTTGTCGGTCAGTGTTGAGGATCTGTGTAAAAACTGAGGCTTAGCCTGACAGTTAGCCTGCCCTGGACCAGGCTAGTTTCCCAGCATAAGTTACCAGGGTAACTGAGTTTGAACTTTTTTAAGTTTGATTTATGAAACCGAATTCCAAAAATAAGCCTGACTAACCGAAATAAGCCTGGCTTACACTCTAATCTTGGTTTATGGAACAGCCCCCAGGTCTTCTATCAGACTAGTAGAAAGAAAATATCCACAATACACATGGATAATAAGTGTTTTTATATTGCGCTTTATCTATTAGCATCTGTAGATTTCAATTATGATGCATATCTTTAAACGTCTTGAGTTTGTTCTCCCCTTCAGAAACACCTATACACACCAAACTTTACAGTTTTATTCCTGTCTATATTCTGAAGGTTTTTACTGAGGGGTTTCTTCATATATCATTCACACTTATTTATATAACATTTTCTTCCTAAAAAACATGGCGTTTTCTGCCTGATGCCATTTTTTTCTGATTTATGGAGTGATAAACAGAGATATCCAAAATCCCCACAGTAAAAATATTTAACTCTAATGCGTCAACAAAATTAAACAAGAATTTTGAACCAGGCTTTATCCAATGTCCAGATTTTTGTTCAGGAAATAAGCAAATTAGTGCATATTTAATAAGATGATGCATTATTTGCATATTTAAACATACAATTTTATGAATCTATTGTCAACTTGGGAAGTATGATTTTATATATATATATATATATATATATATATATATATATATATATATATATATATATATATATATATATATATATATATATATATATATATATATATATATATATATATATAAATAACCTGTGGTGCTTTGCATTAAAAAAAGCAGGAGACTTTAAGTATTTTGTCACAACATCTTCTATAATAAACACTAGACAAGGGTGAGGTTACAGACAGGGAAATTTGCATCAAGCTTTCATTCACAAATCTAACAAATGAGGTGGTCAAAATGTCTTCTAGTGTTGTCAAAACATCCCTGTCTCATGTTATGTTTTGATTGCTCTCATATTCTCTTTTAATGTAAACAGATGCTGGTGAATTTCACCATAAGGGCCCTTCAAGCTGTCTGAAGGCGTTTCTCTCCAGCCACGATGGACAGAAAGCTCATAACCGGAGCGCTTGCATTACCAGCTGGGAACTCGAGGGCATTAGGGCTGCTTTCTGCTCTCCTCACAAAGGAAAAACATTTGGACAATTGTTTTAGCATCCGACCCGCAGCAGGTTATTGATTTTGTGCGATGAGCTTTAATGCATCTAATGGGCTTCTAAAGCATGGGGTGAAGAGGGACACGGCCAGGCTAAAAGGATCATGGGACGGATCTTTCTCCAGCGAGCAAAATAGTTAGACAAACAGCTGCAGACAAATCTCATTTGAAGAAACATACCGCGCAAGTATACGAATGCGCGATATATCGGCCACCATATCGTTATCGGGCGATGTTCATTTTTTAATGTTATTGTTATCGGTACGATCAGAAAATGTGGCCAATATATTAAAGCCGATAAATAATGGATTATTTCCTATACAGCTGAGACACTTTGTTGAAACACTTCAACAAAGGAAAATACAGTTCAGTTCAACATGTGCAGCGCAAGTCTGTCATAGGCGAAATAAAATTATAATGAAAACATAATTATAATTGTGTCCTTGGGACATGGCTGTTAATGGTGAGACTTTTGTTTTTGTAATTAGGCTCTCAAAAATAATATAAAAATTTGGATTTAGATTTATGGCCAATATATTGGTAATCGCCCTTCAAATATAAAACATTATTGGTTATCGGGCAAAATTTTTATATTGGTTCTTCCCTATACAAAAGCATAACTGAATGCATGAACATATGCAGGGGAAAAAAACATATCTGCACTTCAAATTGCACTGAAATTTCAGAATGCAACAATGCAAACCAACAAGCTAGTATAGATGCCCTATAAAAATGGTTTTCGTACTGAAGAAGTTTGTAAATGGAAAATACTTTGGTGTGTAAGCTCCAAAAAATTTCCAACAAAAGGAGAATCTTCCACACAATTCAGAGGCCAAAAAAGTGCAATGTGCTCAGTGTAAACACAAACCAGTTTTGATTCACATCATCATCAGTGTCACAATATCCACGGTATCTATTTATAGGGAGGTATATTATGTCAACATTTTTTGATTTTTCTACATTTTTGAGTCTTTGTACTTAGCATTGAAGCATTTACTGAGTGAAAATCGTAGCTTTTTTCCAATAAAATCCTACTCCAAATGTGTGATCACCTTCTTGGCCTAATTTTGCCTGTGAGTTCAGTTTAAGGTTTGTGTTGAAACATTAAAAACGAGTCTGAGATATTACTGGTAGACGGACTACTGACGGAGAACAGCTGAGGCAGTTTCTCATCCAGAGGACAGCAAGTTCTGTACGAAAAGCTGTTTAATTTTTAATTCTTCCCTGGATGAAGCTGAAACATCGATGCGACAGAGAGCCTCTGTTTTTTTTTTTTGTTCTAAGCAGTAAAGGCTTGTTCACACCATTAACAACAACTATAACGATGTCCAGACCAACGGACGATAATGTTCTGTTTATTACACTGTTCTGCTTACGCTGCAGTTTTGTCATCTGCTGCTTTAAATGCTCAAACTCTTAAAAGACTGGTGGATTCTGATTGGCTGCCAATGTTTTTAATCAATCATCAGCTGAAAACATCGTTCTGGAAGTGATTCAAACGAAACGAAGACTGTAAATGTGTGTATCTACTATCTTATTTTGTCCTGATGTAGTGTGTGTGTGTGCACGAGCATATAGATGACCTCAAATACAATAAAGATGGGGGAATGAGATTTTTCCCAATCTAATGCTTCATAATTGGGGTTTGTGATTCAAACACGCTAAATCTAAAGCTTTCTGCAAAACTGATGAGATGACCACCTGACAGATACCAGTTGAATTATTCCTGCAAGGAGATACTCTTGATGGATTATCTGACAAGACCATCATTATATTTAGATTCATGTACACAAAAAGAACTCAGGACTGAAACAGCTGCTGACCACCTTCACTTCAATGACAAACCAGCTGAAGCCTCCTATTCTAGAACAAAGATTACAAAAAGAGCAAATCTAGGTAATTTATCCTAATTTACGCCAGGAACAGGATTATACTCCAGTCCAAATGCTAAATAAGGAAATCATTTTTCACAGAACTCATTATATAATTGCAACACTGTAGTAAATCCTCAAGAGGTTAAGGGCACTGGTTGCAGGTAATTATGGAAAATGTTAGGTTCTTGGTGCGGAAATTGTTTAGTAAAGCAAAACTCTCAAAATAACAAGATATTCGGAACACAGGAACTATGAAAACTGGAACAGAACAGCACAATAATATCTAATGAAGACTATAAACTGAGGAAAACAAAGTTAAATACACAGAGCAAACCAATCAACACAATGAATATCAGTTGTGCCCAATCAATCAAACAATGAAAAACCATAGAAGCTGAGGAAAACCAAGAAAACTAAACATGAACATATCCAAAGTAAACAGATAAACCCTGATAGCATGATGTCCATCTATTCGTGTTTGTGCGTATTTACAGCCCATAGTCCAGCATAGAAAAAATAAGGGTTAATTAATGCAAACATATATGTTGTTAAAATATCACAGTAATGTTTCATTCTATGCACTAAAAGTCACTATAAACGTTAAATGTAATCCTCACTTAAATTGTATATTTTCTGTCGGTAGACTAGGCAAAACTGAGTCAAAAGTAGTGGTTTTGTTAACTAAAACTACTAAAAATAAAGACAAATATAAACGATATTTGATACAGATGAAAAACTTAAACATAATTTTGAAATGTTGCATTGGCAACTAACGGAAATAAGTTTGAGCTGAAGTACTAAAAGAAAAGTAAAAAATAAATGAAAGCTAAACAGAATTTTAAAAATCATAAAAATTTAAAATACAAAAGCACATAATAAAATTACTAAAACTTACACTAAATTAAACATAAAAATAAAAGCACATTTAAAATAGTACAGTTACACAAATGTATGTTTTCTGTCACAATTATTAAGATTAAACTGTAGGCTATAATGAAGGCAGATGTAGTTTGGGCATGTTGTCATATATATATATATGACAATATATTATATATATATATATACATGTCTAATACATTATTATGTATTAGACATGTAGCTTTCGGTAATATCTGAACCCAGTAAACTCAATTTATTTTAGTGCAAACAACTGTTAGGTTTTACAGTGTATATATATAATAAAGCATGTTCCTTCTATCTGTTAAGTGTAATTTTACATTCGTGTTCATTTATCTTTTAAGACAGCACACACGCGGCCACACACACAAATAAAAAATAGATTATGTGAAGTGCATTAGAGCAGTGCAGCGACAGATGGTCTAAACTTACACGCATGGAGCCGCTGATGTTGATGGCCATCTCAGGTGTCAGGGAGACGAGATGCCGATGCTTCTCACCTGAGCAGCTTCAGTTTCACCAACGAGTCACATCATCATACCCGGCAACTATATGATAAATAGATGAACCAGATGAACCGCGTCCTGTTGCGCGCCGCGTTCGCTCATAAGATCACATCCACTTGATCATTTCTGCGAAAGCCCGCGTCAACTCCCTTGACGAGGCAGAGGAACACGTTTTATTGGTCGCTCAGTTTAGATTGGATCGCATTCATAAATGTACAGCACATAAAGGGAAGTTGTTTTCCGTACGTCTGGGACAGATATTCATCCCCGTTACACCGGATAGGCTAAATTAATACCAAAATTAACCCTAAAGTGCACCTTCGGACACTGCAGACTCCAGGTCAGATTCAATAGAGAGCTGCCCGGAGCGCACGGCTATCCGTCCTGCCGCTGTCATTCTGTGATGAGACTAAAGCACGCGCAGAAACCGTCACCCGGTGATCTCGCGCTCCGGTAGTGCGCGCTCTGGTGCCAGACCGGAGCGCGGTCATGTGATGGACGTGTGTGTCCGCCATAGAAGAGAGCGCTTTCGTTTTCACATTAATTGTCTAACAACACGTGTTGAGCTTCAAACTCAAAATATCACAACATTACACACTGAGTCTGGTTGAAATGCGCCTGCAGTATTTGGGTTGAATAGACGTTATGGTCAGTCAGTCATAATGCGTCCCAATTCTGCCTTTGCAATGGTTTTAGATGCAACTCCATGTAAACCAGAAGTAGCCTAAACGCGTTCACCAAATTCATGCAGGATTAGATGTTAAACATAAGCGCCCTGATCTGTCATACTGAGCGTGTGTTAACGTTTGAAAATACGCCCCCTTGTGGGTCACATTATTGACAACCTCTCGTAAGATTTTTAAAAGGCGCTTTAAAATACGCACGTAGCTGTGCCGTTATTATTTCAGGCACATCTTCAAAATTGAACGTGTCTGTGTATTTTATTCTATTCGCATGCGTTATAGCCTACCACAATCCAAACAAAATTGATAATTTGGTCAAAATAAAACTGACGGTTAAAACAGATTCTCTACAAACTCGTATAGGCCTATTTTATAATTGTAAAATACACATTTATTAAGAAGCGTGTTGATACAACTGTTTAAAATGTAAAATTGGATAATCAAGCTGTACATAAATAAATAAAATACATCAGACATTGTTTATTAGAGTGAAGCGCAGTGATTGGTTAACTGTGCAGCTAGCCGCGCGGGCTTGTACACACGCTGAAGAGACGTCTGACCTACAACAGTTGTGTGAAAATCGATCCTCCCCACATCCCCCCCCCCCCCCCCCCCCCCGCCTAAATATTTTTCCCCCCAAAGTCAAGGTAATTTTGGGTTATTTAGTGTGGCTATCACACCGGCCAGCAAAGTCAAGACGCTCGAGAAAGGTAAGCTTAGCTTTGGCCAATTTAGCTAAATATCGCAAGCTCAACCTACTGGCTAAAACTAGCATAAACTTCTTATGAATGTTAAAATAAGTAGTCTTATTTGTTAATCACAAGTATTTAGCATGTAAACTGATGTAGTAGCCTATATCCTCCACACAGGAACCTCGGCCATGGCCCATGGAGTCATGACACACATTGCGGACTTGATGATAAAGAGTCCAAGGGAAGGTAGGAGAAAAAAACACTGAGCCTATAGGCGGATCTTTTGTGACGTCATTGTTTATGTTTGTCGCGTTGCATCATGGGAATCGTGTGGCAGGAATCACCGCTAGATACCTGCAATTTGATTGTTTTGCACGTTTGAAGGAGGATTTAGAGAAGAGGATGGTTCACTCTTGCTGTGTGGTCGATTGTAAGGCTCGTTGGGGGCCTGATAAAAAGTTTTTTGTTTATGTGTTTACATGTGACTCAGTAAAGCCCTGACATTCGGTTCTATTTATTTAATGTTCTAATTTATTTAATGTAAAAGTTCTCAACCTGGCAAAGACTGAGCTTCTCGTCCTCCCTGCCAATCCGTCTCTACAACACGACTTCACTATCCAGCTAGACTCTTCCTCAATCACCCCATCAAGGTCAGTCAGAAATCTTGGAGTAATCTTTGATGATCAGCTGACCTTCACCGACCACATTACAAAGACAGCTCGATCATGCAGGTTTGCTATGCACAACATCAGGAAAATCAGGCCTTTTCTAACTGAGCATGCAACACAACTTCTCGTCCAGGCCCTGGTCATTTCTAGGCTTGATTACTGCAATGCTCTTATTGCTGGACTTCCATCATGTGCAACTAAACCTCTACAAATGATCCAGAATGCTGCAGCTCGTCTTGTCTTCAACGAGCCCAAAAGGGCCCACGTCACTCCTCTGTTCATCTCTCTGCACTGGCTACCACTCGCTGCTCGCATCAAGTTCAAGGTGTTGACGCTTGCTTACAGATTGACCACAGGTTCAGCTCCCTCCTACTTTCACTCGCTATTACAAGTCTACATCCCTACCAGAAGCCTACGATCGGTCAATGAGCGGCGGCTCGTGGTACCATCACAGCGAGCCACAAAATCACTCTCCAGAACTTTCTCATTCACGGTTCCATGCTGGTGGAATGATCTGCCCACCGTCATTCGGAATGCAGAATCCCTGACAGCATTCAAAAGACAACTGAAAACTCATCTATTCAGGGAGCACTTAACATAAAAAAAAAAATAAAAAAAAAAAAAACCTTTCCCTTTCCTTTAAATCGCCCCTTGCTTGGCTTATACTACTTCGAGCTATGTGTGAACTTTGTACTTTGAGCACTTCTTGCGTTGTTTTTGCCTTTTCACGATGACTCGCTTGGTTTTGTCCTCAGTTGTAAGTCGCTTTGGATAAAAGCGTCTGCTAAATGACTAAATGTAAATGTAATGAATCATAATGCGATCGTATTATTCAGCAGCGCGCTATTATTAGCCTATGTTTGAGACATCAACCACTGGTCGATGACCATAATGTTTGTATTTTTTTCTCAGCCATGTTAACAATTGTCCATGAGCGAAATCTCCTCCCATCTGTTGTCTGATTGGCCTTTCGCAAGGATTTCTGGGTAGTTAAAGTGTGTGGAGCCTGCATCTATGCGGGCTTCGTGGAAGACCGCTTCAAGGGTACAAAGGGGGCGCTGCTGAGCACACTTCAGAGCGTTAACATGATGAATGGGACGGCCTACAGACTCATAGACTCAGCGAGCATGCGCAATTTATGTCCACAAGACCGAAAGTCCACATGAAGTGCTCCATTTGGGACAGGGCCTCATTGGGGGCGGGGGTGTTCAAAGGAGCCGTTTTATTGGTTGGCGTCTAGCCAATGAAATGGGACTTCTGTTGTACATGATAATGTCACGAAACCGACGACTTCGGGGACTTTCTGAAACGCTAACATGGCTTATTGCATTAGACTGATATTAAAAGAAATAAATTATATTATCAAACTCAGTAAACACCATACTAACAATGCATAGCCTACTGTGTACTGAAAAGCAGATGAGCACAGAATATGAACACAACACATTTAATTAAGACGGGTATTAAAAGACCAAACTCAGGAAACACCAGCCTACTAATATAGCATACAGAAAAGCAACCCATAGAAAACGCTTAATGAGGCTTAATGGACCAACGGTTATAAAAAATAAAAAACACACAATTCGTCATACATTATTAATAAAACACAGGCAGCAGGTTTATTTGCACCGAACACAAATTTGCTTTCTTTCGTCATATTATGTGCTCATCTGCTTTTCTAGCTATGCAATTTAGTTTGGTGTTTACTGATGTCTGTGAGTGCAAATTTCAACATCCAACTTCAGATTTTTATTTCACAGGTTTTCACATTGGAGCTGTGAGTGTAAATTTTAGCGTACAAGTACAAATATTTATTGTAAAAGTTCTCAAATTCACTTCTACATGCTCTCGAGTTTTGATACCCTTTTACCTTCATAGATACTCATCCAAACGTGCAACCTTCACCATTAATACCAAATATTTGAATTAATCATCAAATATCATCATTACTATTTCGTAAATAAATTTAAATAAATAAATAAATGAAATATAATTTTGAAATATACTATATGTCATGAAATAACACAGTTTTATTGTGTCTTCCAAAGTAATCAACTCTGCGTTATAATTACTTGGTCCTCTCCTTTAATAAAACATAACTTGAGACAATAAATTATACTAAATGGTTCATAAGGTTTAAAACCCTTGATTCTTGACCTCCAATTTTTATCCTTATTAACCGTTATATTACAGGAATTAAAATAAAAGTATCATACTGTCTATTTTCTAAATAGCATCTTAGAAAAGGAGATACAAAATGAGTCTTAAATATGCGCTGGTATCTGATACATATTTATCATTACAATTATGATTTGAATAATAAAATAAAATAAACTACAAACAACAGTTTAAACACAGCCATACAACATGGCAGAAATATCTCCAGTGATTAATTACAATATATCTTGAAAAAAAAAAAAAAAAACAGTGATTATAACTTACCTCAGAAATGATAACCTCAGAAAGTACCATTTACTGGCTGCTACATGTGCTATAAAGGGATGCCAGATTGATATTTAATTTATTCCTAAATATAATATATGATATCTTGGTTGAACAAGTTTGTCTTGAGAATCCAACACCACATCAGTTGTTGTTATGATATATCATCAATAGATGGCACTATTGCAACTTAATCTGTCTAAAACAGGTCTAGTCTATCCCCAAATGATTCAGCTGCTTCTAAAAGGTAAAGAGTAAAGACAATAAACACAATGAACAAAGACAGAGAAATGAAAGAACTAAAGCACTGTAGAAAATATAACAGATAAATACTAAACTCACAACTCTTGCTAACACAAACCCTTCATACACTGTACATATAACTCTATGTAAAAATACATCATCCACAGCATCCCAAGAAAATCAGATCATCAGCACTGACAGCAAACTGTTCATTTACTAAACCTTTGTGTCCCGAGAGTCTCTCTCTCTCTCTCTCTCTCTCTCTCTCTCTCTCTCTCTCTCTCTCTCTCCTCTCTTCTCTCTCCTCTCTCTCTCTCTCTCTCTCTCTCTCTCTCTCTCCTCTCTCTCTCTCTCTCTCTCTCTCTCTCTCTTCTCTCTCTCTCTCTCTCTCTCTCCACACACACACACACACACACACACACACACACACACACACACACACACACACACACACACACACACACACACACACACACACACACACACACACACTCCATTTCACCCTCATGTGTCTTTTAGACAACTCCTTTTTTCTAGTTGCCATGACATCATCAGTAACCCAGGAAACCCATTGAAGCCAGAAGGACCCAGGAAATGAGGTAATGGTTCAGGAATGTTGGGAGAAAAGAATTTCCCCACAACTGAAATCTCCCTGTCCAGAGGAGAAGAGCAAACAAAGCAGCTCTGTCCACAGCAACATGAGGTCAACAGTCCTTAGACAACAACAACAACAAGACATTACCCATAATCTAATTACAACATTATCAATGTAAAAATCACTATTACACTGATAAACTGTATTTGACAACAACAAACAGTTACAAAGTTAAGTCTCAATATGCCATAAATATACATAAATAAATAATCCAGGACTAAAAAAGCTGTTGAATGCGAATTTGCAGTCAATTTCCCATAGGAACCTTATGAACCATCATAAGGTTTAAAACCCTTGGCTCTACTTCTCTTTTGACCTGCAATAATTGAATATGCATAATAATGCAGGAATTAAAACAAAAGTAATATACCATCAGGGCCGTCACTAGTGGGGTGAAAGGTGGTGACAATTAAAGTGGTCAGTGCCCAGGATTACATCAAACAAACACAAATACAACACACTGCACTTGAATACATTTATTAGATTTATTTAATAATATACCAGTTCCATATTAGCTTTATTAAAAAATAAGACAATAAATGATTTTTTTTTTAATTTGACTGAATTCTTGTAAATTTCTAAAGGTTTACTTTTTGGTTTATGAATTATAACAGACTGATGGAAAAAAAACAACTTATTTTGCTGTAACTTTTTAGTTTACTATTATTTAACAATCTCTTGCTTTTTGTTCGTTTTTTATTTGTTGTAATTTTTATATAAACATTTAACTTTTAAAATAAAGGTTTTACAACAACATCACCATCTTCTGTTATATGTGGGCCTCCATGCTCATCTATCAGTCCTTCCTGAAAAACGCTGAGTTTTTTTGTGATTGTTGCGGGCAAAAATCCTTGATTATGCGGCACATTTTCTTAAAAAATGCGATGGAATATGCAGGATATGTATGCAATTTAATTCGATGAAATTGCGGGAACTTGCAAAGATTGCGGGAACTTGCAAAAACTGCGGTTTGATAAAAAAAAGAGAGAAAAAAAGTGATTCCCAACACCCTGTTCTCACTAGGCTACTATGTAAAGAGTAATTTCTTATTACTTCCCATGATAAGCAAGCACACTACATCACAGAAAGTGCTGGAATATTTAAGTTCTCATCTTGTTTTATTTCAGACCTTTATAAACACATGACTCAAACTGTAGCCAAAGTTCTGTAGCTTTACAAAAGGAATGTGCTACAACTTCTGTAAAAATTAATAAAAAATAAATAAAAAAGTGTGCTTCCTGTTTTACAGCTTTTTGATGATGTCACATATCATTTGATGATGTTCATTACGTCACTTCTTAAAGTTCCCATGGCAACAGGGGAAAATGGCGGCTCTTATGTGAAGCAAACGCAACATTTTTCAACTTTTTGCTAAGATATATGTGACTTTTTTGAAATCATGCAAGCCTCGCATATTTTGTAATCTGCAATTTATGCGGCGAAAGTGTGGCGTATTTGAAAAAAAATGCATAAATATGCAGACTTTGGCTGATTATGCACTGAATGTGATCGCATAATCGCATTTTTCTGGAGGGACTGATCTATTGTACAGTATGTGATATTGGTGTAGGATGGTGGGGGCCCACATCAGTATTTTTTCAGGGGGCCCCGAATGCTCTAGCTAACGGCCCTGACTGCCATTCAAAATAACATCTTGCAAAAACAGGAGATACTATTTGGAGTCAATTCCACCCTCTTGAAACAACAGGAGTTGTTATAGTCCATTTTCAAATGATTGTTGAACCCTTTATTACATTAACATTAGCTACTGATAAATTACTGCATTAACATTAACATTACTAGCCTGAGTACCTGCAACAGTGTTTCCCCAACCCTGTTCTTGGAGGCACACCAACACTACACTTTTTCAAACACACTTGAATCAACTCATCAGACCTACAATGGATGGGGTTAGGTAAGGGAGACATCCGAAATGTCTATTGTTGTTTTGCTTCCAGGCACATGCAGGGTTGGGAAACACTGGCATAAAAACAATGCCTGCTTAGCTATTTGGTTGTTGTTTAACATTAACTAATAATAACCCACATGGCCTAAGTGACGTTGGCTAAAAAGGAAAGTCAATTCAGAGCAGGCTTTTACATTTTGATAAAAGATTAAGACAATTTATCTTTCACAAGAATTCACATTATGACTAATCAAGAAAAGTAAACATGGTTAATTTTGTTTTCATGTTGTCGAAATGCTACAGAAAAGTAATAAAACAGCATTAATCCATAAACGTGTAGATTTTAAATATGATGTTAAATATGATAAATGATAGGTTTATGCTACAAAAAACTCTTCAGGAAAGTGCTTGCAACCCTAAGACTCAAAATGATAGCATTCAGAATGGATTAGACCACAATAATTACAAACAAACAAACAAACAAAAATTATAGTTTGAGGATAAGGGTCAAATAGCATAAAGCTAATGCAGATACCAAATCCTGTTCCTGGAGATCTACTTCCCTGCAAAGATCAGCTCCAATCCTAATCAAACACAACTGAACCAGCTAATTCAGATCTTCAGGAAAACCTTTTAATTACAGACAAGTGTGTTGGAGTAGGATTGAAACTGAACTGGGAGGAAGCTCTTCATAGACAGGATTGGGCACCCCGATATAATGCAAGGTATTAAAGGATTAGTTCACTTTTTTAAAAACTTTTGCTGATAATTTACTCACCCCCATGTCATCCAAGATGTCCATGTCTTTCTTTCTTCAGTCGAAAAGAAATTAAGGTTTTTGATGAAAACATTCTAGGATTTTTTTTGCGCGGTCGTGACTCTCCTGTTCGAACTCGTTCATCAAAATGAACAAATCTTTTTTTCGAGTCATTTCGTTCATTCAAAAAACGAAATGACTCGAAAAAAGACTCGTTCATTTTGATGAACGAGTTCGAACAGGAGAGTCACGACCGCGCATCACACAACAGAGCAAGGCATTAAACTTACTTTTTTATTTATTTATTTTAGAAATGACCGATCGTTTTGCAAGATAAGACCCTTATGCATCATCTGGTGTCGTTTAAAGTCATTTGAAGCTGCACTGAAACTCATTTGGACCTTGAACCGTTTGGCTACCAGTGTATTACATTATATGGAGAAAAATCCTAGAATGTTTTCATCAAAAACCTTAATTTCTTTTCGACTGAAGAAAGAAAGACATGGACATCTTGGATTACATGGGGGTGAGTAAATTATCAGCAAAAGTTTTCTTAAAAGTGAACTAATCCTTTAAGCCGCGTTTCCACCGCAGGAACTTTCCCCAGGAACAAGGGACTTTGGGGTGGTATGTGTTTCGACTGTAGGAACCAGGGTCTAAATGAAGTTTGGGGTAAAAAATCCCCCCTCAGAAAGTCCCTTCTTGCGAGGTAGTACTTTTTCAAAGTTCAGGAACATTCGGGGGTTGGACTTGGACGCTGAACATGCTGATTGGTTGAGTTCACGCAGTAGCCTATTTTGATTGGTTGACTACACCCAAAATTTTATATCAAACAGCATTTTTAAAAGTGATTTGCGGTGCGTGCAGTAAGATTGTTTGCTATTCGAGTTTTAAAAATACGACAAATGGACCGACAACAAGGTTAAGGCTTTATTAAGCTTATATGTGGAGGATGAAATCCAGTGGGAACTGGAAAGTTGTGCGCAGTTCTACATCACCGGACTAATTTGCCTAATCTTATCAGTACTTTGGACCGCGATGCAAATGCAGACAGCAACAGGTCTGGGGGGAAAATACAGTAGTTCCTAAGACAAATTGTTCCGGGTAATTTCGGTGGAAACGTAGCTTTGGAAAATATAGAGTTTCTATAATAGTTTAGGATATGGTATTGATATTGTATTATTAGTGCACATGCTTGGCTGATTGAGGAATCAGGCTTTTAATGATGCGTCTCCAGTTCTACCACAGTCCAGTCTCCTTGCGGGGAACTGGCTTGGCTGCTGGGGGAGTAACTACTGACTGAAGCCACAGTCACGGTGGAGCAGTCGAAATGGGACATGATGTGTGGCCACAGGCTGCTCTCCAGAGGGCTGAGGATTCCCCCTCCCTGCCCAGGTAGGTACAGGAGTGGAGGACAGCCGTCCTCCCCGGCCAGAAGCAGAGTCTGGTTAATCAGCTGCTGGACCATGTCCAGTTTTGTGTTCCAGTCCAGCTCTTGTGGCGGCGGCCGGCGAAGGTTTCCGTTGGCCACTCTCAGCGGTAGGTCAGTCGGGATTGAATGGCCAGTCTGGTTCGGGGAACCTCGGTTTCCCCCAGGTCTGTTCTCTGCATCCTCTTCCTCTTCGCTGGTCTCCATGGCCTCGTAGATGGTGCAGAGTCCAGATGAGGGCGACAGGAGACACGGCGGTTGCCCTTTCACCTGCGACTGCTGTTTGACTCTCTGTTGATGCTCCATCTCAAGCTGGCGCTGCAGGAGCTGTCGGCGTAGCCGGTGTTCCTGCTGCTGCTGTTGAAGCTGCAACTGAAGCAGCTCTCGACGTTGCCTTTCCAGTGCCCTTTGCTGTTCCTGCCTCTGCCTTTCCTCCTCAAGACACAGGCGTTGCAGCCGTTCCTGCTCCTGGCGCCGTCGAATGTGTCTCAACTGCAACTGGTGCTGCTCTAACCGTCGCAGCTGCATGTTCGGCACCAATGCAGTCAATGGGAACCTCGGATTAGCATCAACATGCGGGACATCGATACGAGGCTGTAGCTTCTGTAGCTGCTTCTGGTGGTCCGGCAGAGGAGCAAGGTAGTTATTGTCATTCAGTTCTTGGATTAGTCTTGGATGGTTATTATTCTGCTGTTGGCTAAGTGAAACTTCACCAGTCTGTATGTTGTTCCAGGGTTTCCCTGTGGACAGTCAAGAGCACTTGCAATATGCGTTTACTGACAGAAGCATTTGATATGAAGAAGGGTGTGACTGAACATGGGAAAAGCAGACAGAAAGAGGAACAGGCAGACAAAAAAAGAAAACACACAAACCAAACAACAAGTTAGACAAAACTTAATAAAGTCTGGAATCGAGTTTTCCCGCACATCCTTCCTGTAAACACCTTTGAATTTTTTTTTCAAAACTAGCAAACCATCACATAAGGAACATTCTGTGTTCAAGACATTCAATACTGTGGCTTTCTGTTTACCAAAGAAAATAATTTTGAGCTGTTATTTAACTTTGAATATTCCTTTTAGGTAATATTCAGTCAACAATGTTACATTGTGCAGCTCAAAAAATGTCACCAGCAAGATTCAAGAGAGTAGTTCATTCTTAGTGAAAATATTTTTAACTGTGTAAAAAATCTTGAATGTTAAGCCCAAAGTATACTTAGTTTTTTTACACGTACGTGCAGGTCGCAGATGTGCATTACATTTGTTTTGCTTTAATCAGTTGTTCAAACAGGTGTCAACACTGGCCCAGGTCGTTGTTTCACAGTTTAAAATGAAACTAAAAAGACAGAACAACAACACCAAAATACCGGAGACTGCAACAACAACAGATGCCCGCATTGACAAGAACTTGTGTAAGGGGGTTATGAGATAGCCACAACTTTAGTTTAAAATAATACAGAGACATGTATATTGGTCATTTTTCTGGAGAAAAATAGCCAGACACTGGACAAGGATGAAACTTTCTAGAGCGCATGTGTCGACCGCCTGTGCATGTGCACTCTATCAAATGGAGTATACTCAAATGGAGTATGAAATGATTTGTGTTTGACTATAATCATACGCTACCATATATTAAAATAAAAACAAACAAAATACGTTTTGGGCTTCATTCTGGCAATTCAGGTATGTAATTAAATAAATGAGGTTTCATATCTAAACCAATCCAAGAATTGGAGTGGGTTGCAGAGGGTCTGATTGTTTGGAATAGTAACTGGTTATGTAATTGACAATTGTGCAATCTAGCAGAACTGAATTTTACATAATTATACATAGAGATACATATAGACTACCTGAATAGGACTTAAAAATGTAAATTAAACATATATATAAATATAATAAATAAAAAATATAATAATATTATATAATATTTTCATTAAAAAACAACACACACACACACACACACACACATCATATATATATATATATATATATATATATATATATATATATATATATATATATATATATATATATATATATATATATATATATATTATATATAATATAAATTCAATAAAGATAAAATGAAGCCAGTTTTTAAGGGCAAATGATACATACATACATCCACATAAAGTGGTAATAACCTAAACTTGCTCATTTTTAAACCTTAAATTAAAATAATGGATTTGCGGGAATTTGGAGAGAACAACGAAATCCCTCTCGTAACGTTTGTTATTTGGCACAAATAATTTCACATGACAGAATAGACGGAGCTAAATGGAATGATAAATTGTATTTTGTTAAATTCACCTCCAGATATCTTTGATGTAAAATGACTTTTTTTGATGACAGGTGGTTTAAAAAAAGAGAAATGAAGTGCAGAGGAGATGAGAGAGAGAGATGGAGAAAGGAAAAGCAAGAAAGTTCCCTGACACACTCTAACCACCAAATTAACATTCAGGCAGGTTTTGAAATATTTGTGTCATGTTTTTGTTTATGTATTAATGTCTAATGATGATACTACAAAAACAGGAAATTCTTGAAATTCATCAATTAATTCCTTGAGATACCATGCAACTTTATTGTGTTTGGCTTTCAGGGAGGGGTCCTGTTCTGGTGTTGAGTTTAGGAGGAATGACATGCTATTGAAGAGGGGGATTATAGACTATGAGCACTGACTTGTCATTTCATCAAAACACATCTGGAATAAACACCATTTCAGCAGATATCCATTTCCTGTTCAAAATAAAATTCCACAGGAGCACTCAAATGAGAATAGACCATCATGCCACTCAAAAATCAAAACAAACAGGAACAGACAGCCTTGTAATGATGTTTAATTGAATATTGTGAATCATTAATGTCCAAACATCCCTGGATGATGTCTGGAATCATATCAAGATTATAACAATTTTTTAATTAGTTGCACATGCAGTTCCAATTCTTGTTGAAATGTCCCAATGCTCATAGTGCACTGATCTGCGAGCATCATGTTAAGTTTTACAAATGCAAGAAAACACTTGAATTTCCATGAACAGAAATAGTAGTCCGTTCTGAAGTACAAATGTCCAACTACTGTAAATGAAAGAATCCAGATCAATCTGAGCCCAGTACTTTAAAGCACTTAAGTTACGTGCCAATGAGAATCTATGTTATCCTTCACTAAAATGCGCAGCAGTAGCCCAAAACTAACAAAACACAACCAAAAATTGGAGTATGACTTGCCATCTAACACTCATTCACCCCCCTAGGTCGAACACTTTGAGAGTGAAAAGCTTCTGAAGATTATCTAACCTGTATTTAATGCTAAAACAGTTAGTGCTGGACACTGGAATAAGTTTAAAAAGACAGTAAAGCTACTTTTACAGTGCAGGAAAACTGATGTGTGTACAAACATTAAGGTAAGACAGGGATCTTAACAACAAATCAAATAAAAACAAGAAGAAAAAAAAATAAAGTATAAAAAATTGACATTTGATTGGTAAAAACAGTAGGATAAATACAAAGGTTGTTGGAGTCCACCAAGTGTTTATTTTTTTGCATTTTTGTCCTTTCATCAAAGGACGTTATCTTAACTTAGTCTAACATTGCAGGTTCAGGGGTGCCATGAAGCGCAGTGTTATTTAAAAAGTACATTCTAATAGAAAATGAGAATAGCTACTGTACATACACAAATTGAAGCCATACAATCATAACCATCACCGTGGTAATAAAAGAACAGAGAGCAGCTCAGACAAAGCTATAATCCCTTACCTGGCAGCTCCCCTTTCTCTTTCCCCTTTCTATTACTTATTTCTATTCATTTCTCCTCTCGCTAACCCCACATTTGGAAGAAATGAAGGACACAGGGTGGGTACTTGGGGTCTGGGGTAGACAAGGTGCATTCCGAAGGAGGGACTTCATACGTTACCTGCCAGAAAGTTATCAGTCTTATCACATATAGCAGAGTAGTAAGGTGGCTGGCCGTCTGAATCGTCCCCATGTTGGGGTGAGAGGTGCATGGGGGACTCAGGATCCATTTCCTCCATAGAGCCTGGGTCTGTCTTACTGCACAGCATGTATTGCTCGTCAAACCCAGCATCTCTCTCTGTGGGCTCACTTATAGGCAGCAAATCCACTGGGCAGCCCAACAAGTCATCACTGTAGGCGGTAGCTGCTGGCAGGGTGAGCTCCTTGATGAAAGAGGGATCCTTGGCCTCTTCCGGAAGCTGCTCTTCATTTTCCAAGCTAAAGATACCTGGGCTCTTTCCACAGCTCTCAGCCATAGAGTGGGCATTGGAGATGGACGCTGAGCAGTCAAAACCATATGAGGCCACAGAGTTGGCTGACTGAGGCGTATCACCATCTTCCTCTCCAATCTGTTCAGGGGCCTCCTCATCCTCCTCCAGGGCTGCAAGGTTGTGGGGGACTGTGGTGTTGTCATCAACCGTGACATCAGGGTCATTGATCTGCATCTCACCCTCTGTATCACTGGCCTCATCACCAGAGGTTGATGGTGATGATGGAACAGAGGCTGGTGCTGTTGCAGCATCACCCAGTACCTCATCGGCCGGCAGAGTTTCTGCCTCTTCCTCTTCCCCATCACAACGCTCAAGGTGAATACCAAGGTCCTGCTCCATGTCTGTCTGCATGACAGGCACTGGTGTTTGCTGCTTGTCTGATCGGGACTCTACACCTGAGCTGCTATCATAATCCCGAAGCTCTTCAGGTGTGCTTGTCTCACTGCTGCTGTGAGCAGCCAGGGCTGTCCCACTGAGAGTGCTGGACTGGGACATTCCAATTGCAGGAGCAGCCAAGATACCTGACTCTGCTGGGACAGAGCTCCCAGTATCCTCTCGGATATCAGATTGAGGTTCTGATGCCTGCATCAGGGGTGGACTCATGTCCAGAAAAGCATCAGCTGGGGATTTGGGTGGTGTATCTGGATCAGCTGAGAATTTGGTGGTTGTGTCTGGATCGACTTGGAATTTGCTAATTGTTTCTGGCTCTTGAAATCTTGAATATGACAGGCTTGATTCAGACTGGACGGAAGCAGGCTGGGTCAAGGGATCAGAGAATGGATTTGAATGACTCCATGCTGCTGTCAAAGGCATAGATGGTGCTGCAGCAGTGTGACCCATGGTCTTGAGATTTAGATGACGCTCTTCTGTGTAATCATCATCATCATCTTCATTACTATCATTTCCACAAACTCCAAGTCCACTTTCAGCCATGTGCCTGTGGACCATTTCTTCATCTTTGTCCTCCTCCTCTGACTCTTTCTGTTTCTTGTAATACTCATCATCATGCTCTAAGCCCAGATCCATGTCTTCCTTCATATGCTCATCTTCCTCATCATCTTCTTCATCTTCACTACCGAAAGACTGAATTCCAGGAGGCCCTGTGAATGGCTGTTCCCTGTCTGTCTCGCTCATGATGAAGTCACCTGTCTCTTTAGCACAGCAGCTGTCTTCAGCATCGAAGGGAGATGTCATTTCTGAGTCATGTTTGTTATTGCTGTATATGCCATCTGATTTTATCATACCCCAATCACAGCTGGCAAAATCTGCCACCCCCTTTTTAAAGTCATCTTCTTTCTCTGTTTGAGGCACTGATTCCTTTATGCCAATCTCTTTCACATCCTCCTCCTCATCATCATCATCATCATCATCATCTTCCTCCTCCTCTTTTCTTCCTTCTCTTCTTTCTCTTCCTCTCTTCATCATTGTCTTCATTAATCTCTTCTTCAGCTTTCTCCCTTGCTTCTTCTCTTTCTTGCCAGGGGCAGACAGGAGCCGCACTTCTGATGTGATCCACACCAGTGGAGCCCAGCAGACCAAAGTCTCCCATCAAATTCTTTGCTGCAGAGGGCATCTGTATATCAGTCTGCTCTTTTTCATCATCATGCTCACTTTCTTCATCTTGCTGACTTTCCTGCTCCTGGTTCTCTATGGTCGCAGTGCTAGTGTACAGTGAAGAGCTCTGTGCCCACAGTTCAGCTGGACCCTGCGAGCCCAGTAAGGGAGCTGAGCTTGGGAGCTCGGCTGGCATGAATGTTGGGCCGGTGGGAGAGGATGGTGGGGACAGTATTGTGGTGCCCAGGGGAGATACAGCAGGCACTGGTTCCTCCAGGCTGACCAAATCCATTTCAGCAGCCAGTTGAGACATGACATTGTCATCTTTATAAGTGTCCATGCTAAGGGGGGCATCCTGGGGATAGACCAGCTCTACCTCATCAGAGGTAGGAGAAATAACAGGTGTAACTGTTGCTTCGGGTTCATCATCAAAGGCAGGAGGAATGACAGGTGAAACAGTTTCAACAGGTGTCTCATAAGAGGTAGGGGGTATGACAGATGTAGTTTTGTCTTCAGGTGTTTCTTTGGAGGAAGGAGGAATGACAGGTGAAAAAGTTTCTTCAGGTGCCTCATAAGAGGTAGGGGGAATGACAGGTGAAACTGTTTCTTCCGGTGCCTCATAAGAGGTAGGGGGAATGACAGGTGATACAGTTTCTTCTCGTGCCTCATCAGAAGTAAGGGTAATGAAAGATGTAGTTCTATCTTCAGGTTTTTCTTCAGAAGCAGGAGGAATGACAGGTGAAACCGTTTCTTCAGGTGCCTCAGAAGTGGTAGGGGGAATGACAGATGAAACAGTTTCTTCTCGTGCCTCATCAGAGGTAGGGGTAATGGCAGATGTAGTTCTATCTTTCAAGGTGTTTCTTCAGAAGCAGGAGGAATTACATGTGAAACAGTTTCTTCAGGTGCCTCATAAGAGGTAACGGGAATGACAGGTGAACAGTTTCTTCTCGTGTCTGATCAGAGATGGGGAGAATGACAGACATAGTTATGTCTTCAGGTGTTTCCTCAGAGACAGGACAAATGACAGGTGTAACTTTGTCTTCAGGTGCTTCCGTAGGGGCAAAGACAGATGTAGCCATTTCTTTAAAATCATCTTTAGAGTCCTCAAAGGAAGCAGGAATGAGAGTTGTAAATGAGTCTTCTAATTTCACCTCAGAGGCAGCAGGATTGACTAGGGTAAACAAGTCCTCAGGTGCCTCTTCAGTGGCAGCAGTAACAAAAGCTGTAGCTGATTCTTCTGGGGCTTCCTCAGAGGTCACCACAGAAACAACAGCAGCAGCTGCAACAGAAGCTGCAGCAGTGGCTGCAATCACAGCAGGTACCACATCCTTCTTCTCAGCCTCTGTGGCTGCTATGTCTGCAGGCTGGGAGGCTTTAGGGCCACCCTTCACTGGCATTGGTGTGCTACTGCCAACTGACTTCTTTGGGCTGCTTGTTTTAGCACTGGGCTTGCTGCCTGTGGTCTTGGAGCTTGCACTGACCTCCTTGGAAGGTGTTGCTTTGGTCTCCTTGGGTTTACTAGTCTTAACATCTGCCGCCTTGCTGGAGGTGGTGGGCTTTTTGGAGACTGATTCTGCCTTAGCAGTGGAGCTGACTTAGGTGTGTCAGGTTTGGTGGTCTTGGCTGGTGCTGGCCGGGTAAGTGGAGAAGATGTGGGCTTCTTGGTTGCTGGAGTGGATGGCTGCTTACCGACATCTAATGAAAACAGAATATATAATTTTAAACTCAGTATCACAGCTTTAAATAGAATTTAAATAGGACTCTAAATATGTACTAAAAATATAAATATGAGTTATTCAATAGTATTAAATAATACATATTAAACAGTAAAAATGCTTCAAGGATTGCATCTAAACTACATGCATGCGTTTATTGTATTCCACGAGGTGCCCACCTTTCTTAACAGGTGTTGTGGTCTTAGGAGTCTGAGTGGGAGTGCGACCAGCAGGGGGTGCTGTGGTTTTAGCTGGAGAAGGTTTAGCAGGAGTAGATGGTGTCTTGGGTGTAGCAGTAGTTGGTCTGGATGTAGAGGTCTTGCCAGCAGTTGTTGGGGTTGCAGGTTTAGGGGCAGCAGGTGAAGAACGAGCAGCAGGAGCAGAGCCAACTGACCTGCAGAAAGAAGATGTGACAGAAGAAAATAAGAAATCATTTCAAAGGAAGACCACGTCAAATCTTAATAACAGGTGTGTTTAGTCATTAAGGCATTTATTAAAGGGACAGAAATTTTGTTATCATTTACGCACCCTTGTGTTGTTCCAAATCTGAATGAATCTTTATTCTGTTTTGTGTTCAAAAGAAAAAAGAAACTCATACAGGTTTGGAACAACATGAGGGTGAGTAAGTGATAACAGAATTTCTGTCCCTTTATTTTTGGGTGACCTAACCCTTTAAGTCAGCTCCTAGCAAGCAAAACTCTGTGGAAGGAGACTTCAGTTGAGCTTTCATGCCCAGCTAGGACAAAGACCCCTTTGCAGTTTAAACAGCAGAATGAAAGATCACACAGAGAAGTTCTGATACGAGTGTGTATGAGAAAAATTCCATCTTCCTCTTGTATGTATTTTAGTTGTGGGTGATGGGCCATATATCCCATCTAGAGCAGTGACTCATTGGACAGAGGTTTATTAGTCACAGCACAGAAGGCCAGGACAGGTAGCTCCGAAACACAACCTGGAGCGATGTTAATACTAGCAAAAACATTCTCCTCAAGAAAACCCCTCCCCCAGTTATCTACCCATAATGCCTCTCTTCTATCCTGCGGTGCCTGACTCATTGGTAATTCATGTATTTTGCCCTGAGAAAGTGATCTAGTATATGTCCACTCTGGTCTAGTATGAGTTAAACTCGGCACACGCCAGTGACTCAATACTTCTCCAGGTCAAGTCTGAGTAAAGTAACCTACATCCTGTGGGTCTGGCAGGAGCTTCTGATTTCCTCTGTCTACGCTCCACTGCATGTGTCTCTCCAGTTCTAAATAAAGAGCTAGAGAGCACGAGGCTGGGCGATAAGACACAGCGATCACCATGTAAATCTTTCATTGTGATGAGTAAAAATAACCAAGCAAATCCCACTCATGGATCTCGCTAAAATACATGCTCTATCTATACAATACACATTTCATATAGACAAAGCACTTGCAGGGATGAGATGCTACAAAATTGTGGTGTCCTACATATGGAGTATCAGGTGAGAGACCGAGCGGGTGAGCAAAAGAGAGAGAGATCCAGCAGTGAAAGTTCTGGAACAAAGAGGGCAAGTCTATAAACAGATAAACCTGACAGAGAAAACCACACATGAATTAATACAGTGCTGTGTTGTAGCTCCTCGACCTAGTTTCACTTTACAAAAACACGTACTTAAGCTCACAACCTGGATTAGTACATTAGTCTCTGAGCCAACTTGATAATTAGGCCTGTGTACAGTTCATAAAGAAGGTGTTCAGATCTATTTTTAACCACATTTTCAGATTTAACAGTTAAGGATGGCCAATATATTTTATAATATATAATCTATATATTATATAATATTATTTAGTTGTCAATATAAAATAGAAGCCATCATCATACAAATCATGATGAGCCCCAAATATTGTACCTGGATCCATAATGCTTTATCTCTCACATTGAGTCATCTCTTCCTTGATTTTACCAGCATCAAAAAATCATACTTAGTAGACCATAGTAAAGAGACACAGCAAGTGGGAATCAAAGAGTCATCACATAACCGGTAGAAAATAAATAATGATTTAACGGAACACTGGGAATAATCTTTGACTAGTGTAGGGAAGTATAATGCACTATGACATGAAGACTGCAAATGAGCGATAGAAAAAAGGAGAGTGAATGAGAGGTTCTATAAAAGTCTTCCTCTTAATCTCGAAACAAAACCGATATGTATAATCTACAGTGACAGGATGACTCAGTTTAGGAAGAGAGCTCGGAGAGATTAGCAGTAGCATCATTCTCGTGGAACACAAGAGACAGAGAATAGGTTCAAGAGAGTGTGGGACAGAGAAAGAGAAACAAAAAGCTCTTTATAATACAATGAAAGAATACAGTGACCAGGAACTGTCAAGCTCCAAAAAGGACACAATAAGGCATCATAACAATAGTTTATATGACTTGTGCACTTTATTATTTAGGTCTTTTATGGAACATTAATAGCACACTGGTACTTTATTGTCCTTTCGGGAACCCTGGTCAAATAACATAAAAAGGGGTAATTTACCGCTGTCAAGATAAGTTTATAATAAAACTTGGCTGTCTATGCAGCAGAAATATAAAGAAATATTAAAATCGGTGCTACGTGACTAGAGAAAAGGGGCTGTGGCATTCTCCTTTTACCAAAAACGTCCACCCCCACAATGCACTTTGATTTTGGCACACCCCTCTATCGATCCGACTGTCCATGGGCAGGAAAACAAAAATGTGGAAGTTCAAGCTGTAGTTTTAACAAAAGCCCTGGAGCTGTTAAAACATTTTTGCTGACAAAAAACAGTGATATCTGGGGTCAGGTAATATCGAAAAAGAGTGCACATTGTTCGTTTACATGCACTCTGTTAAAAATCTGCGAGCTTATCTTTTAATTTTCTGCAAATATAGAAATCATACGGGTTTGGAGTAACATTAGGGTGAGTAAATAATGCCATTGATTATCATCTTTGAGTAAACTATTTTTGAGTAAAAAAAAAAACTAACTAGGCCACCACTTTCCATTTTATCCTCACTTGAGTGTAATTTGCCGTCAGATCTGTGTCATGGTTGGGGGCAAATACAATGCACATTAAAACCCAAAAATGCACCGAAGCTTAAAACAATTGACACACACATGCAGTTGCGTGACTTGCTTCAAGCTAATGGCGCACCATTCAAGCATTTTATAGATAGCACTGTAATGATTTATGAGCGACGGAAAGGCCTGGAGTCTTATTGGTTTATAAACACTGTTTAATTTGCTGTTATGTCTGAGTGACACAACTTCCCCTGAAGTCATGGTGGCAATGAGGATGACAACCTCCTCCTGAGCCAGTGACTGGCAGAGTATGGCTGATGAGATTTTAATAAGGCACTCTGGCCTGAAGGGACTCTTTAACCTCAATAAAGAGGTTCACGTCCCTTCAGGGTGAATCCCAATGCATTAGTAAAGCAGTGATTCAGCAGCGTTTGATGAAATTGCGTCTACCTGCTGGCACTCACCTGCGTGTCAGTTTGCTGTGTTGGCTTAATGAAGGCCAATAATCGTTCATCTGAATAAAATGTGATTTATGTATTTTACCCCAACAGCTAAAATGGTCGGACTCATAAATCGTAATGTGCACATCTGCAGTGATTTCTTGGCTTGCGGCAGCAAATATGCATCAAATCAAAGATGCCTGTAAACACAAACTCCTGCACTAACTGGACAGCACACACAGCCATTTTGTTTTTGTTGAAACAAAACTGAACAAGAATAAACCCTACTGAAAAGACCATGTGACTTTCTTCTGTGAAAAACAAAAGGTGGCTATTTGAAGAATATCTTATAATAGAATATTTTATAATACTTCCATTCAGTTTCATTATACACCATTTTACAAAATTCTTCCTTTTGTGTCCTTTTGGGTAGGGCTATTTTCGAATCTTGGCTTACTTATAATTTTTGTCTTCACTAAATATCTGTATTTTAATTAGACGCAACCTATTTTGAATATTTGCCGTGCGTCTTGAAGGGTTGTAGTCTGTATTTTATTGTAGCACTTAAGTAGCGCTGTTCAACAGCTACTTTCGATTCGGCCCATTATCAGGATACTTGCTTTTGCTGTGCTAATAGCAAGGGCTGACACAGCTGCCCTCACTTAGGTGATTGTAAGCATTATATCTATGTAGTGCGTGCGCTGTCGCGGAAGCGTCAGCGGAAGTATTCAGCTCTCGTGTTTAGCCTCCTCGTGTGAAGACCGACTCGGGTAAAGACATCGACTCTACCTGCGCGACTCCACCGAGCAAGGACACCTGTAAGGCAACTATAGTATTTTCTTCACCCTTTCTCTCCTACCCTTATCTTATTCCCCATTATCATTATGTGCTTTCAATACATTCCTGTTGTCTCTCGACAACGCTCTCTCACTGCACACAGAAGGCAGCGCAATACTGCTAACCTGCGCCCTTTTCTCTCATCCTCACACTCACCTCTCACTCTTTCTATGGGTCTATGGAATTGTCAATCAGCAGTCAATAAAGCTGACTTCATTCCAGCCTTTGCATCTCATTCTACTCTTAATATCTTGGGCTTGACTGAGACCTGGATCCGTCCAGAAGACTCAGCAACCCCTGCTGCTCTCTCTAACAACTACTCTTTCTCTCACACCCCTCGCCAGTCGGGGAGGGGTGGGGGCACTGGTCTTCTCATTACTAACAATTGGAAATACTCAACTCTCTCTTCTCTATGCAATAACACCTCATTTGAATATCATGCTATTACACTTACAACTCCCACTAAGATCAATATTGTAGTTATTTATCGCCCCCCTGGTCAACTGGGAAGCTTTGTAGAGGAGCTAGATGTGCTGCTGTCCTCTTTCCCTGATGATAGCACTCCACTTGTAGTCTTTGGCGATTTCAACATTCACCTAGCAAAACCATATGCAACTGACTTCAGCTCTCTCCTAGCTTCTTTCGATCTCACACGGCTCATCACCTCCGGTACTCACAAGTCAGGCAACCAACTGGACCTGGTTTACACACGCAACTGTACCACTGACAACATTTTGGTGAAACCTCTCCACGTTTCAGATCATTTCCTCATTACTTTCAATCTACAACTCACTACCCATGCTCCAGCAACCTCCCCACATTTACTTTCAGACGAAACCTGCGCTCACTTTCTCCGTCCCATCTTTCCTCTGCTGTGTCATCCTCTCTTCCCTCACCCTCGCATTTCTCATCACTGGATGTGAACACTGCGACAGATACTTTATGCTCCATCCTAACCTCTTCTTTAGACAATATCTGCCCTCTCTCCTCTAGGCCAGCACGCGCCACTCCCTCCAACCCCTGGTTATCTGAGGTTCTTCGTGAACACCGGACCAAGCTCAGGGCAGCGGAGAGGAAATGGCGCAAATCAAAAGACACATCTGACCTCAGTAGGTATCAATCTCTGCTCTCTGCCTTTTCTGTTGATGTTCACACCGCAAAATCTTCATATTTCCACAACAAGATCAACAGTGCCTCTAACACACGAACACTGTTCAAGACATTCAACTCTCTCCTCTGTCCACCTCCACCACCACCCACCTCCTCGCTAACTGCTGATGATTTTTCTAACTTCTTCACTGACAAAACTACAACTATCAGCAGTCAGTTTTCAGATTCACACACACAGGAACCCAGACTAACCTCTCCCACAGCCAATAACCTTCTCTCCTCCTTCTCTCCACTAACCGAGGAAGAAGTATCCAAACTTCTCCTCTCCAGTCATCCTACCACCTGCCCTCTTGATCCCATCCCCTCACACCTTCTACAAGCCATCTCTCCCACACTTCTACCAGCTCTTACACACATTATCAACTCATCCCTCCACACTGCGATTTTCCCTACAGCATTTAAGCAGGCTCGGGTAACTCCACTGCTTAAAAAACCAACATCAAACACATCACTTCTAGAGAATTACAGACCTGTCTCTCTCCTACCATTCATTGCGAAAATACTTGAACGAGTTGCTTTTAACCAAGTATCATCCTTCCTGTCTCTGAACAGCCAGCTGGATGTCAACCAATCTGGCTTCAAGAAAGGACATTCTACCGAGACTGCATTACTGTCGGTCACAGAAGCCCTGCGGATCGCAAAAGCTGCCTCCAAATCATCAGTTTTCATTCTCCTGGACCTGTCTGCTGCCTTCGACACTGTGAATCATCAAATCCTCTTGTCCGCCCTCTCATCTCTGGGCATCACTGGAACTGCCCTCCACTGGTTTGAGTCCTATCTCACAGGTAGGTCCTTTAGGGTCGCATGGAGAGGCGAGGTATCCAAAGCACATCAACTGACCACAGGGGTTCCTCAGGGTTCAGTTCTTGGACCGCTCCTCTTCTCTATCTACACCACATCATTGGGACCCATCATACAGGCACATGGTTTCTCTTACCATTGCTATGCTGATGACACCCAGCTCTACCTCTCATTTCAACCAGATGATCCCACAGTAACGGCACGGATCTCAAGCTGTCTGGCGGACATCTCGGCATGGATGAAGGAACATCACCTGCAGCTCAACCTGGCAAAGACTGAGCTTCTCGTCCTCCCTGCCAATCCGTCTCTACAACACGACTTCACTATCCAGCTAGACTCTTCCTCAATCACCCCATCAAGGTCAGTCAGAAATCTTGGAGTAATCTTTGATGATCAGCTGACCTTCACCGACCACATTACAAAGACAGCTCAATCATGCAGGTTTGCTATGCACAACATCAGGAAAATCAGGCCTTTTCTAACTGAGCATGCAACACAACTTCTCGTCCAGGCCCTGGTCATTTCTAGGCTTGATTACTGCAATGCTCTTCTGGCTGGACTTCCATCATGTGCAACAAAACCTCTACAAATGATCCAGAATGCTGCAGCTCGTCTTGTCTTCAACGAGCCCAAAAGGGCCCACGTCACTCCTCTGTTCATCTCTCTGCACTGGCTACCACTCGCTGCTCGCATCAAGTTCAAGGTGTTGACGCTTGCTTACAGATTGACCACAGGTGCAGCTCCCTCCTACTTTCACTCGCTATTACAAGTCTACATCCCTACCAGAAGCCTACGATCGGTCAATGAGCGACGGCTCGTGGTACCATCACAGCGAGCCACAAAATCACTCTCCAGAACTTTCTCATTCACGGTTCCATGCTGGTGGAATGATCTGCCCAGCCTCATTCGGAATGCAGAATCCCTGACAGCATTCAAAAGACAACTGAAAACTCATCTCTTCAGGGAGCACTTAACATAAAAAAAAAAAAAATAAATAAAAAAAAAAAAAAAAAAAAAAAACCTTCCCTTTCCTTTAAATCCTCCCTTGCTTGGCTTATACTACTCTGAGCTATGTGTGAACTTTGTACTTTGAGCACTTCTTGCGTTGTTTTTGCCTTTTCACGATGACTCGCTTGGTTTTGTCCTCAGTTGTAAGTCGCTTTGGATAAAAGCGTCTGCTAAATGACTAAATGTAAATGTAAATGTAAATGTGTCCCTTGAAATAAAGTCATACAGATTTGAAATGACTAAGTAAATGAATATTTCATGTTGGTGGGAACGATATATGCTTTTAAAATTCGAGGAAAGGAAACTATTTAAACATAATCAGTAAAAGCCACAGTCTCATAGCTAGACTGAATAATGAAGACAAATGTGCATGTCCAGAAAAGAGCCATGTCAAACTGCAGGAGCAGGACACCAGTGAACAGCACAGCCTAGAAAGATGCAGAAATCAGACAAGCGAAGAACACGTAAGCGCTGCAGCAAACTCAGAATCACTGGAGTGTTGTAAACCATCCATCAAGTTGGCTGTTGGGCACTTAGAGACACGCATGCTCCATTTAGAGATTAGGTGCAGTGGCTGCAATAAAACATCTCTCTGGAGAACTAAACTCTAATGAACGAGAGCCAGAAGGACAAAGAGAAATTAATTTATAAGAAATGGTTTAGCAACAGACGCACCCTTTACCGACTAGCCCATAGCTCTTACGTCAGTATGACATCATCATCAGGAAAGAGCTCATCCATTAAGGTTGCGTTACGACATAAATCAAAAATGATTCATATTCCTGGCCAGTTCTTTCATGCCTGCACTACACTAGTGCAACTAGCATGACTTGCATTCGTCTTTGCACTGCTTTTATCCTCCAACGCTGTTTGAACACGACCCCTTAAAACTGCTGTTTTTTCTTAATGTTGAAATACTTGCTCCCTTTATCTCAGCCTGAAAAGTGTAGAATATTGTAGCACTATATTGTTCAGCAGTCCAACTGCAACATTGAAGAATGGTTTGGAAACAGTTTTTTGTTGTTGTTGTAAATCTGCTTGGTGCCGCTAGTAGAAACTGCAATCCTAAATATTTTATGTAGCAATGTAAAAGTTTTAGGTGACAAGCACACACCATTAATGCCAACGGCATATTTTATTTATTTAAAATCCAGTAGGTACAGTAGATGCAGAACTCCCTGTATAACCTCTACTGCTGAAAAATGTGCTGCGCCCAAAACTGAGTCATATATTACTGGACTGTGAAACAAAAAATAAATGAATGTTAAGAGTTAAAAAAAAAAGTTTTGCTATGCTGCTCAACTGCACAAATTTCATCTTCCTTGGACTGAGGTAGCATTAAATACATATTAGATCGAAGATGCCAACAGGGTCAAAATAACGATACAAACACAAACTCCTGCACTAATTGGACAACAAGAGGACTTTTTGCTGCCATTCAGTGTTTGAGCTTACAGTCATAATGAGGCAGAGACAGAAAACAAAGGCTCAGGGTGGATTCCCCAGATTATCTTTCCTAAACCCAGTGCTGGAATATACTGCGGTGCTAAGAGTCATTTACACTGTCTTTCCTTTTCAAGCAGCGTGTGATGTAATCTGTGTTTGAGACAGCAGCTTTCTTTCTCTAAACACCATAAATCTTGAAATAAACTTTCTGTTCAGCTGTATGATGTGGGAGGAGTCATGGCAGAGCTTGTTTTTTTTTTTTTTATAGTAGCATGAATATCAATAACATCTTTGATCAAATGCATCATACAAATTGTAGGCAATTTTTTTATTAATTTATCTATTTGTCTTTTGTAGTCATGTTTACTAGGTTACTCATAATTCTTTTTTTTTTAATGATTCAAGGCTACTAACTAACTTACTAAAACAGCTGCTTGGAACAAGAACCTAAAACCTCCAGAAGATAACTTTGACAGACTCACCTTTTCCTTACTTTAAAAGCACTGGGGAAAAAACACTAACTTCTTCTAAAGAAAAGAGGGTAATCAATGTCTGTCGAAATCTAAAGAGATCTGCAAAATGTATGTATATCAAATTACAAAAGTTCACATGTTACAAAAGTCACACCAACATTTTCCCCCATCCACACATATCATGAGTCTGAGCTCCTTTACAGGCCTCAGGATATCCCTCATTGCCTCTATAAACAAGTAACAAAAAACTCCTTCACTGTTCATGGCTGTCTGCAGGCATCTCAAAACGGCTCCAGTTAGCTCAATGTTGTGATTCCTGCATGACTAAGATTGTGTCCCTGCACGATAACCAATCCTAACATCTCTCTGCATCTGTCTTGGATATAGGGAGATCTGCATTATATCAGCATCTCATTGTGTGAAACTGTCGAGACTGTTGGTCTAATCATGGAGACTTTCTGGGGAGAGTGTAAACTTTCTCTTCCCCCTCACAGTTTTTTTTTTTGTAATCAGGAATTTGAGGACTATGCCAGTTAATTTCCAAGCAAATAAAATTCTTTCCTGTTCAGGCTTAGATTTGATGCCTAATGCTTTAGGTATTCAGTGAATGAAGAGTGGTGATTGTGAGAGATGTAGGCTGCAACGTGAGGCTGAATGAGCAATGCCTGAAGGACTTTGGAAGAGAATGAGCTACTGCAATGGCCCACATTGCGGAATTCTAATCTACAAAACATGGGCTGGGAGCTCAACCAATGAGATGCCTACCTGGTTGTCTTGGCGACGAGTGGCTTATCAGGTTTGGGAGAGCCAGTGGTGCCGGTCTTGGTGGTGGATGCAGTGGTGGGCCTTGAAGCTGGAGCTAGAGTGAAGGATGATGGTAAGGGTGTATAAGAGCATTGAACAAGAAGACAAATACAGACAGTTAATTTGAAATTTGATAATGTGCTACACCAGAATTGCTTTCTTGAAAAAAATCTATCCTACATCAGGGGTCTCCAACCACCTTTCTGGAGAGCAACAGTCCTGCTGATTCAAACACACCTGAACCAGATAATCAAGATTTTCAAGGTTACTTGGAAATTACAGGTGTGTTGGAGCAGGACTGGAAATGAAGGACTCCAGAGCTATGTTCAAAATCGCCCTCTATACACCCTCAATCACTATTCCCTATATTACTGCACTAATATGGTCTATTGAAGGAGTGAGTGAATTCAGACACTGGGCCCTATCTTGCACCCAGCGCAATTTACTTTGTACACCGACGCATGTATCATTCCTATTTTGCACCTGACACACATAGGACTTTTCCCTCCACAGGCGCACGCCGGTAAATTAGGAAATGAACTGCGCTCCCAGGGGCGGTTCAGTGAAAATAGGGAGGCGTGTTCCGGTGCAAACGTTCCCTGGTGCTATTTTGCCGTTTCAGAAAACAATTCCACCACAAACCAGGAAAAAAGATCCTGTCCATGATGTGAAAAAATAGGCTTAAATCTAGCTTATTATACGCTTAAATACCCAAATTATTATATGCCTGTTTAACCGAAGCTAATTTGGGTGGGTTTCTCCCATCCCCCTACAATGTCACTTCTCTTTCTTTTACGGCCCTGCCGAGAACGTCGATCTCCTCGGCCGTGAACCGCTCCTGGCAAATCCACCAGCATAATAGCAATCCGCCATGGAACAAGCGCAACCTGCTTTTTAAGGGAATGTGAGATGACGCTCTGATTGGTTTATTTCACGTTACGCCCAAACCACACCTATGAGTAATGAAGCTACTTCAGACCATCCCATTTTAGATTTGCGAAATCTGCCCACAAAGTTACTTGCGTTTCAGATCGTTGAAATAGGGCCCACTGAGTGTGCCGTTTTTGCATAGCTTGTGCTTGCTGTTTAATAATCATTTGAAACTTAGCAAGCTGGCAGCTCTAGTAGTAAATTGAAAAGATTTATCTCGAACTCTGTCATGGAAACAAGCTTGTATAAACCTTAATTAAACTATTAAACAATAGTGAATTATATTATGCCTGATTTTATACCTGTATGATATTACGTTGTATCCACATTGGACCAGCGGTTTTGGAAAATGGATGGATTTATGATTCAAGACGTAGGAATAAATTTGGCACAACCCTCACAGTGCATTACGGGTTTTTTCTAGATGTTGAGTATACATCAGTAGTACACTCATTATTGCGATGCATTAAGGGATTGAATGAGTACACTCGATAATGTCGACGATGGTTTTGGACCCCATTTAAGGGTATAGAGGGTGATTTCGGACACAGCCCAGCTCTCCAGGAGAAGGGTTAGAGACTCTTCTAGAGTTCATTGAACTTTAAGAATCAAGAAGCTCAGATGATTCTTCTGACTTACCTGTAGTTTTTGGTTTAGACTTCAGGCCATTAGCTGGTGCAGCAGGGGCTTTCTTGATGGGCTGCGCTGTCCCTGTTGTCTTCACGCCATTGGCTGGAGTACTGGCAGGTCTCGCCGTCCCCATTGGCTTCTTCTCAGCCACCTTGGTAGGAGTCTTGGTTGTGGGTGCAGTAGTGGAGCCAACTGTTTTTTTAGAAGCAGAAGTGGTAGAGGTTTTCTTCTCCAGGCCTCCTGTTGTGGTCTTTTGGGTAACACCATTAGCTTGCGACTTCTGCGCCCCGTTTGTTAGACGGCTTTGAGCAGTGGTGGGACGGGAGCTGGTCGTGGATGCCTTGGTACCAGCAGTGGGTGCCTTTGTTTTGGCAGGAGCCTTCGTCTTAGCTTTGGGGTCTGCAGGCTTGTCCTTTCCAGTCTTATTGGTTGCTGAAAATGCCTCTGTTGGCTGTGGTTCACCTTCTGTTTGAATTGTGGGCAAAGCCTGGTCCTGAGCTTCACCCACTGGTGCCACCTCGATCGCAGGACCTGCATTTAATGCTTCCATTGGCTCCATTGTTGCTGTGTCAACACCATCCGGTTTCATCTTGTCCTAGTCCTGGAGGTCCGTCTCAGCAGAAGAGAAATCAGGAACCCAGGACTCAGTGCTCTAGTTGGAGTCTACTGCTATCAGACGACCTAAGATTGACCTGAAAACAAAAGCAACAAAAGAGTTATAGACATGTGATTTCAGACTTCAGACAATAAAAAACAAGTCTGAGCAAGACAGAAATCTGTACCCCTCACTGGCGGACGGACCTAAGAGAACAATCAGATAAAGAGTCTGGTTTGGTTAGCATGCAAATGCTTGAAGAAACCGCTTAAGAAAGAGATTAGGAATGAGGTAAATAGCCTGCTGTGCCGAGGGAAAACAACAGCTGATTCAGAGCTTGTGGATCTGTTTAAACTGTAACCAAACGGAACTAAAGCCACACAAGATGATGTTTCCAGCTATTAGGAGTGATGGTTGGCATACGATTACAGCTGTCATTAATATAGTTTTACATTTGGCAAGACATCCATCATAAGATTATTTTGGTGCCATTTCTTGCATTAAAAATATCTGGGTTTTCAAAACGCTTTGGGGGGATTTCTAATTGCTAACTACTAGCAAAGCAGCAATGCCAGATGCATTACCCACAATGCCTTACTGACGCAGATGTTGTTTGCATGATTTAAGAGCAGCAGCTCCACAGCAAAGTTCATCCAGTGGAAGAGGCCAACGAGAGGAAGTGGCTTGGCTCAAATGAGCATGGGAAAAAAATGACTGAGTAAGAGTAACACTGAGAACACACTCATAAGGCAGACATCAGTGTCACCGGACACCTCGCCCTCATTATATTCCAGAATATTACAGGTTTTTTTTTTTCTGAGGTCGGCATTCATTCCTCCACCCCTCAGACTCATTCTGACCATTACAAAATCTCCTCAGTTAGTCCTCACACAGATGGTCCAGGCAGCTGAGCATCCCAAATGAGAGAAACTTGGGGGAGGGGGACAGAGACAGTAATGGAAAAGAGAGAGAAAGCCCCGCGGAAAGAACCCAATTCATTTATGCTGCCAGATATGAGAAAATAGACATGAAAAGATATATTATGTCTTAGACAGAGATCTATCTATGGCCATCGGTTACTGATAGGAATTGTGCACTTGATGACATTAAAGATGACATTATATAACTGTTCACATGGCAAATGAACAATAGAGACAATTTTTCAGACCTGCAGATCGTTCACTTTGTTCCAAAACAGGGACTTCATCAAGACATAATCATACAGTGCTGCTTTTTACACACCACATTTGCCATTATGAATTATGATAGTTTGGTTCATTGGGTTGGTTTGCTTTCTCACCAAAAGTGATCCACTACAGTGTTCATTTTCAATCTGGCCAGGATGCCCTTGTTTTAGGCAATCACGGACTGATTATTTTGGTACGGATCCGAGTGCAATTTCCATGTTATTAGATGCCTAAATGAACCCAACTACGCAATCACAAAAAGTAACTATATGGTCGGATTAAATAATGCATTTTTTGTAATGAAGAACATCAAAGGTTTAGCTTTTTAAACAAACTCAACCAGATGCAACATCACTACCCACCTCAGAGAGCTTAAAAGCTGTTTTCCCTGATGAAAAAACACTCCTCTAGATTACATCTCTCTATTTTAATATTGCTTATAAATACAGGCTTTGTTGCATCCGCTCTACCCCTTCTGACTGTTTTTCTCTTGCTATTGATCCAGTTTGGAATGATAGATGAGAATCAGATGCAAGAACGTCAGGTGGTGGAGAGCTGAGGAGATTAGAGGAGTGAAACAGCCTCCTTCCGAGAGGAAAACACACTCACCATCACATGGCCTTATGACCTTAATTATCCTGCTGAGGGATATAGACAGCTTCCTCTACATGTAAACAATAGTGACCCAGGGGGTCAGCAGCCTATGCTGTCCATCTAATTCTGGGGGGAGGATATGACCTCTTCTGGTGACCTACAAAGTAGACTAATAAAAAGTAAAGGTTTAATCTCTTACCTGAATGAAAAAAATGAAATCATATCTATTTTTATCATCGCTCATTAATTAATTTTTATTGAAGAACATACAGTTCTTGAAACTTTTGAAATCCCCAAATGAATTGTGGTTAGTGTCAGCGCTCACATTTAAAAACAAGGAGCTTTGTCATAATTACTGCAGAAATACCCAATGTGTCTAGGTCTATTAAATTAAATAGGGGGCCTACATGGTGGAGGCCTTCGAATATTGTGTTAGAAAATGGGGGGCCTTTGAGTAAAAATAAGATACAAACCTAACATGCTACAAAATATTCGTGATAAACACGATGTCCTTTAATATAAAACCCAGCTCTAGGGAGCACGAGATGGAGAGAAAACGAAAATATGGTGGCTTTGTGACCTTAAAAACATAAGACCTATCGTACCTACAAACCTTCTTACGCACAAACCCTCTTACCGACACTCAGTCACTCTCAGGAACGAACCTGCACACGCCTCATGCTTAATGCCTCATCCAATTATCGTAACCAATCCCTGTGCAGGATCCTAATGCTCCTGAAGGGATGACTCCACTCTTAACAGTAGCCGGGCGAGAAGCACTCATCCCCTATAGACCCACATATGATGTAAACAAACATTGCATACACAGATGCGTTGCACACCTTCTAGAAGCAGTGTTTTTGGCAGGTCTCCAGTGACTGCGCATCAGTCTTTTAATTGTCCCGCCGCTGAACCGCAGATCACTCTCATGCTAATCGGGTCATCGCCGCATTGTAACGGAAAAATGCACTTTGTCCTCTTTATCTGAGGGCAATGCACAACACAGCCATGTGCATGCATGCATGCATAAATGCATTTCTAAGTACTGCATTGTGCCTTAAAAAGTCCCCTGTGTGCAAAGCTCGCTTCTCACAATCAGCTAACCACGGCGGCACAGCAGGTGCTAACAGGCTAATGCCATCTTAGCCTTAGCCACTCTGGGCCAAACCCACATGTCTAAAAACTGAAGAACAAGAATACTGCAAAATCTGAATAACTCACAACAGGAAATGTTTTTACCCCCCTTGCATCGCAATCAATGGAGAAATTGTGAGAGATGAAGCACAAATTTGCACACCGCCGAGATGCTGCATGAATCGTATGGCTTCTCCCGGCCTGTTTGCATGCACTGGGGACATCGTTGTTGGCGGCGGGCCTCTGATTTGGCGTATACTCAGAGGGCTGACTAATTTGTCATTTGCCACAGTTTAGTATTTCACATATCAAATCTGTCCGGCCAATTCTCCATTGTGCCTCCGCTCAGATAAACACACTTAAAAAAAATGTTTTTTTCATGTATTTGAATTCCATATATATATTCCATACATTTGGCACACACAGTTTTAACTAATAAATTAACTTAGGCCATGTCCACACTAATACGTTTTCGTTTGAAAACGTATATTTTTCTCTCCGTTTTGGCCTTCCGTCCACACTGAAACGGCGTTTTAAGTCAACGAAAACGTAGCTTTTGGAAAACAGCAACAGAGCAGTCGCGTTTTAGACCAAACATATGGTGACTGAGTGCGACTGGAGCATCAGTGAATGTGAGATATTTTGCTAAAAAAATATATCATGTTAGAAGAATTGGCGATACCTTTATTATTTATTTTTCCATCTGTATCATCTCAGTGAGCTTTTGTGAGGTTTCAACGCATGCGCAGTAAGGTGAATTTATAAGTTTTCATCCACACTGAAACGTCTGAAAACGCTAGTGTGGACGGAGAGCGTTTTTAAACGAAAATTCCGTTTTCAAATTTATCGGATTAATGTGTGACGTAGCCTTGAACATAAACTAATTATAAACGAAACATACAATTTCTAAACCCACGCGTAGCGGCACAAACAGCCTTCTTCATGGGTATATTTTCCAAAACAAACAATTTCCTCATTTTATAGATGGCAATTTGGGAACACCTGATTGACAAATAGCCTGCACATACAGAGAAGGTCCACTAGGAGAAAAAAAAAAAAAAAAAAAAAACATCACAGAAAAGGGCTGAAATCTATTTCTTCATTTAAACCAGGATATACGGTGGCCTGTAATTCATATATATAAAATCTTTCTCTCTGTAGAAGTAATTTTAGTCGGTCACCACCCCGAATACTCTTTTTGATCGTTTCTAAACCCTCAACCATTAGACCTTCTGGGTTACTATTGTGCACGGTTTGGAAGTGTTTTGCCATAGGGTAATCTAAATTGGCTTTTCTAATGGCATTCTTATGCTCAGATACTTTGTCTTTTAGACGTCTCTTGGTCCGGCCTACATAAAAGCATCCACATATGCATGATAACCTATATATCACGAAAGTGGTATTGCAATTAATGAATGTCTTTATGTCATACTTTTTATCTGTCTTAAAATTGAAGAATTCTTTACATACTTTAATACTAGAGCAATGATTACAAGACCCACATTTGTAAACTCCTTTTAAATGTGTCTTAAGCCAAGTGGTCCGTTTTTCGGCAGGATCATTGCTCTAGTATTAAAGTATGTAAAGAATTCTTCAATTTTAAGACAGATAAAAAGTATGACATAAAGACATTCATTAATTGCAATACCACTTTCGTGATATATAGGTTATCATGCATATGTGGATGCTTTTATGTAGGCCGGACCAAGAGACGTCTAAAAGACAAAGTATCTGAGCATAAGAATGCCATTAGAAAAGCCAATTTAGATTACCCTATGGCAAAACACTTCCAAACCGTGCACAATAGTAACCCAGAAGGTCTAATGGTTGAGGGTTTAGAAACGATCAAAAAGAGTATTCGGGGTGGTGACCTGTACTTCTACAGAGAGAAACATTTTATATATATGAATTACAGGCCACCGTATATCCTGGTTTAAATGAAGAAATAGATTTCAGCCCTTTTCTGTGATGTGTGTTTTTTTTTTTTTTTTTTTTTTTTCTCCTAGTGGACCTTCTCTGTATGTGCAGGCTATTTGTCAATCAGGTGTTCCCAATTGCCATCTATAAATGAGGAAATTGTTTGTTTGGAAAATATACCCTGAAGAAGGCTGTTTGTGCCGCTACGCGTGGGTTGTATTTTCCCCCACGTTTTAAAATTTTTTCTATCATGATATAGCCAGTCTAATAAAGGCTTTTTAATTTTCTAAAGAAGAGTGCCTTGGATTCCCTTTTCTACATGACATTGAATTCTAGACCCCAAAGAGCACCTTCTAATACTTTTTTGAACTCCTTGAGCACCCTGGACATTTTTCTCTATACAATTTCTACAATTTCTCCAGTGCAGAAATGTATGTATGACTGACAATGCATCACATTTAGATTATTAGTTTTGTTAAAAAATTGTAATAAAAATTTATGGATTTTTATATGAAATTCAAATTTAAAAAATCGTATATTTAGACCTAAGTATTTTTGTTTTGAGTACAGCATCTTCATGCACCCACACACCCATCCCCCCCACCCCCTATACCCCCTTCACCCCCCACCCCGTGCCCTCCGGAGGTTGCAGAAGTCTCCCTTAACCCCTGTCTATCAGTCTAAAACAAGGGAACACTGGCTCTATTCAGAAAGGACCACCACAAACAGGGGCACCGGGGGCTCCTCGTCGGGGCAGGGCGGGAAAAGGGCAGTTTGTTGGTTAAGAAACACACTAGTCTGAAGAGTAAAAGGTCAAAGGGTTTAAGTGAGAATCTGTAATCAAATTTTTAAGGCATCTTCTGGGCATTAAAGAAAAATACCTCACCTCAAATCTTATCTCATATGCTAATAAAATCCATGTCAAGCCACAGCAGGAAGGAACCGAATACAGTAACGCTATAAATTGAAGGCACATTAGTGGTAAAAAATCAAATGTATGACAATTTCTATGTAAATGGATAGCTAAGCTCACTGTTAGTTATTGAAGAGGTTTTTGTTTCCTCCTTCAAATCTGAGCAAAACAAAACACCTCATTAATTTTTTTTACAAGCATTCTTTCTCTATTTAATAATCTTTTACAATCTTATGAACCCAGTCTAAATTGAAGAGTTAATAAATTAAAAAACAACCAAAAAATTGTTTAGTATTACAAGTTTTCTGAAACATTACATTGACGTATGCAAATGAGGCATTATCAAATTAAACAGAACAGAAATCATTGAAAGCCAGGTTTAATTATTTTTTTTAATTCGGATATCAGAAAATACATTCAATGGCCAGGAAAAAATATGCAAATGAGGCATTATCTAATTAAATATGCACTTATTTGCATAGATTTCCAAAACAGAAATCATTGAAAGCCAGGTTTAAAATTCTTGTTTAATTGTATGATTATCAGAAAAAAAAAAAAAAGAAAAAAAAAAAAAATATATATATATATATATATTCACCATGTTTTTTGGAATAAAATGTTCATTGCTAAAACTAATCACAAAACTGTACTTCAATCCCTCCATTCATCATATAATGCTAGCCTTCTCTACAGCGGCACAAGCAAAAGACTGACTCAAGGTGTGACTGAGGCCTGTGTCACAGAACCGCTTTCATGAGTCCATGAATAGTCCATGAATAGTCTATTGGACGTTGGTGTCCATAACACAAACACAATTACATAATAGCACTCAAGAGCGGACGGCGTCTTAGACGCATCTGTGTGGAGATACTGGTTCCCTCTCTATATGCCGATCACATGACTCTCTGACTGAGCCCATTATACAGCACACACACGCAGAGATGAAGTTGGACGGCCCGAGGTGCATTGCAATGAAACAAGTCACCAAAGAAGGGATTGTTGGGGTGGTGGCCCTCGCGGAGGAGTGAAAAGAGGATAGAAACACAAGGAGGCGCATGACAGGACCGCTGCTGTCCAAGCTGACAAAAGCCACTTTACTGCCCCCGCTGTGGAGATTGCGATCGCGGCCAGCGCATTCCCAAAACACCCTTGGCCAAAGGTTGGGAAGCCGCTCTGTCCAACACACAAAAACAAACAGATCTGCCCATTCAATGGTACAATCTGCAATCATAGCGAGGAAAGGAAGATAGTGACGTCAGGCTGTAAGAAACCACTTTGAGACCATTACCATCAAGGGACTTGATGGAAACAAAACCAATGGTAAACCAAAACTAAACTAGCTGTGATTGAAGAAGCTTTTCCTGCCTGAGGCACCAATTACTCCTGTGGCAGACACCTGGATAGCATCCAGGTGACGAAGAGGTAATCCCTGTACTGTAAGGAAGATTTACGTAAGGTTTCTGGAACATATGCTATGCCTGGGAGTGAGACACTCCACGACTGAGATGCAACAGATTAGTGACCTACAAAGGGACAATTATAGGCCGTTTGCGCTGGATGTGTGCTTGCATACGTCTGTTTTGTACTGAGACCCTAAAGGGCACATTGTGATGGAAAAAGCTATTGTGTTTTCTCGCCCAACCCCCCAAGAAACCGCAAATCTTTTGCCTTCTCCCAAGAAACTTTGCCCTCTCTTGCTAAACTTCTGCCTTCCCCCAAGAAATTGTACGTTAACTTGCAAAACCTAAAAGAACCCCAAGAAACGTTGCGTTTCTCTCCCTTTTAAAATCCCTAAAGGGGACATTGTGATGAAAAGCGATTGTGTTTGCTCGCCAAAACTTTTGACTTCCCCCAAGAAACATTTGTGGCAACTTTGCTTCTCAGAACATTTGTGCGCAAAACTTTTGCCTTCTCCCAAGAAACATTTGTGCCAAAACTTTTGCCTTCTCCCAAGAAACTTGTTTTCTCGCAAACGTTTTGCGCTTTCTTGCTAAACTTTTGCCTTACCCAAGAAATTTTTCGCAACTTTTCGCTTTTTGCAAAACATTTGCCTTAAGCATAAATTTTGCGTTTTTTGCAAAACGTTTCCCTTCCCCCAACAAATTGTACGTTAACTTGCAAAACCTTCGTATTCTTTGCAAGCAAACAAAAAGTTTATTGGTGGAGCGGAAAAATTTTGCGAGAGAACTTAAAAGCATTGAAATACAATCTCATATATTTCCATCACCATGTCCCCTTAGTTTTGAGTGTAGGTTCAATGTACACCATCAACCAGCTTTTAGTGATTTGTGAATGCCGAACAATGCAAAATCAAAATGTTGGATTTTTTGGGGTTCCTGCATAATTCCATTAACCTCTATATAATTGCAAAAATGCAGTATTACTAAGTTATTTGCACATTAGTGTGATAAGAAACATACATGAATAACAAAATAATGATGTTTGATGTTAAAAGTCTTTAAATGCAAAAATGTACAAATTTGGGAAAGACAAAATAAACATTACTATCTACATTTAGTTTTTTTCAATTGTACAGCTAACATCATAAATAATAAGGCATTCTACAAAATTCTGGCATTTACGCCACAAAAAAATTGTGAATTCCCAGTTGAACTGAATGAAAGCAGAGATTTTTGTTTGTCATGCCATGCATATCGTACCATAAAAGTCACGCTTTTAAGATGACATAGCAAATGAGTAACTTTTCTGTTCTACTGTATGTTGCTCCAATCTGTCTTGTGGCTTGTGAACATAAACGCATCGGTTGTAAAAGGCCCTTAAAACAACACTGTAATTTTTTTCAGAAATCCAATAAAACTGTTCAAATAAAAATTCCTGGATATTGTGCATCCGTCTGACACACAACGCCAGAGAAGGTTCAGATGTCCAGCACCTCTGTCCATCGCAGCGAGAAACATTGCAACCAGCGGCGGACCAACTCGGTCCCCAGGGGACAGGGAGATTAACACATGACAGAGCTTGTTAACTTGGGACAAAGCATGATGCTAATCCTGTGCGATCCTCCGATGGACACCCGCACAACGGGATGCACACAGGACACGGGCCAGATATGTGCGCCAGCATGTGTACCAAGCCACCTGGCGAAGAGAATTAGAGGAGAAATTATGAGATGAGATGAGATGAGATGAGAAGGATATTGATCGGAAAGAGAAAGTGCAGTGGTCGCAGCACAGATGGGAAGTGCATTAGCAGAACATGTGGACATACTGAAATTGGCAGGTTTGGGCGCAAGGGGGCCTTTTAACTAATTTGTAATTTGAGGAGCTGCTCGATTCTATTATCTTCTCTGAGCACAAAAAAAGCTAAAGTGCCAGATTACATAAGAGCTGATAAAGTCCAGCTGGTGGGGGATTCGATCAATGGCATCTGATAGTGTGTGTTTGTTTGGGACAGCATGGCCACAAACGTCATCTGCGCTGGACAATAAACGTGCCCTTCAGCAAACAGGAGGAAGTGACTCTCACACCACAGGAAATGACTGCACCTATAAGAGGATTATCCTTCTGTTCTAAGCTGACCGGCACCTTCCAGATGGACTCTGAGCCTCTGTTCTGACTCAACAAATAAAACTTTATAACATGCCCGTTGGAGAAATGCAAATCTTCATGAAGCTGTATACAACTAAACATTGATCTCAGCTGGTAAATCCAAAGGTTGTTGGTACAAAATCCTACAAAAGCGAGTCTCCTTTTACTGCTGTGGCTTTGAGCAAAAATATTCACCCCCTGGTTGCGCGAAACAGACTGTTTTTGTGCTAAAATACATTGTAAGCTGATTTGGATAAAACTCTTCTAAATAATAATATCCCAGAGGAAATGTAATTGCTGTGGTTGTCCTTACCAGGCTTTTTTACAGTAAAATACTGGCAACACTGAAATTAAAACTCGAGTTAACTAATTTCACTTGCAGAAACCGGCTGCCTTAAATTGACCAACTGCCATTTAAATGTATTAACTAAAATTTATAAAGCACTAATAATGTGAGCAAAGTATCACTGTGACCTTATTTCATTTTAAGTCACTAACAAAATATTGTACATAAAAGGATTCTCACTGGACCAGCAACTACACAGTCAGTACAACATGCGTTGCAAATACAGCAACACACAGCGTATCATTAATGTTTGTAGATCTTCTCCTGGACTGAAGCACAGACTCTATTCTTCAGCACAATGGTGACCCCAAAAAACAAGATTTTACAGTAAACTATATACCTGGCTGTTTTAAAAACTTAGTTTATTATTGTTAAAATACATTTTGTGGGTCTTTTTTATCTTACTATGTAAACCCTTTCAACCCCACAGGAAAATCCACACTACAAAGAGTAAACTGCTTTAGTTGGGATGCTGACCCTTGACTTTTTAACATTAGTTTTTCACTTGCTGCTTGAACTGTGTTTTTGCTAGCCACATGTGCACTGCATACACACATGGATGGAGATGCAGTTTGTTATATTTATTATGATGATAAAATCATCATATAGCCTGTTCTTTCACTAATCTCATTCAGAGTTTAATCCTGTGTCAGAAGTGTTACATTAACACCACTGTGAAACTACAGTAATGAGCTACAATGATGAATTATTTTTAACACATCATGCACAACCAAAGAAACAGAACTACATTCTCTTGTAGAAACACAGAGATATATAAAAAAAATCAGCACGTCTCTCAACAATGGTGGCAATAATTGTTTTATTTATTTATTCATGCAGTAGTGCATGCTGGGAGTTTTATACTATCCTGGAACCCAGCATGCATTGCGACATGAAACTTTTGATTGTCACCATTGTTGAGATTCATATGATGATTGTTGATGTTTGTGTGTGTCTAAGTCAAGCGGGAGTTAAAATGTTTTAATGCACTATATGATTACGATATTCTTCAGAATAACTGGTTACAGAAACATTGCTGGATTTCATGTTGTAGATTCACAGATATATGATAAATATTAAATACAGATAAATTCAAAGCTTATATACATGATGAGATCAGGGAATCAGACATGCCCAGGATGATTATGTCATCATCACAACAGCCAAAAACACCTGATCAACTTCCTCTTGACTTTTTCTTGCAATAAAAAATGTGTTTTATAAACTCACTGTTACAGCAGTCAGAGAGAAACTAATGTTATAAAGTCAAGGGTCAAGAGCCCAACTAAAGCAAACACTGATCTCCATCATGGTGACTACAAACTTTATTATTTTCAATAAAACATCTAAATATCTGTTAATTCTCAACAAGAACTCTTGTACATGTATGAAATAATTAAATGCTAAATGTTTTTCAGTGTAGGGAAAAACATTTACTAATTTTAGTTCATTTTGATTTCAATTGACTACAACAAAAGTTGCTAATATTATTTAAAAAACTAGCATGAATAACAAATGGACAGTTGTGTATTTACTAACAAAGATTAATAAATACTGCAAAAATGTGTTGCTGGTTATTTAAATGTTAGTTAATGCACGAATGGGACCTTATTGTAAAAACTTACCAATAAAAATCACGTGGACAGCTGCTCAGATCATGATCTTGAAATAATTTGATGAGAAATGTTTGAGTCCTTAATGATTTGGCATCTTGAGCACAATGTGAGACATTGAGATCCTTCTGAAACTCTAGAGGAGAAGCATATAAGATTACTGGACTATTTTTCCTCAAACAACTGCAATAACAGATTGATGTAAAAAAAAAAAAAAAAAAAAAACAACTGCCATATATTGAAGACCAGAATATTACAGAAAATTGAGATGCAACCACCCAAAACACACAATGCTTGCACAAAGCGTTGTTCATAAAACTCAAGTTTATTTTTACACGGATGCATCCAAGTTAGATTTTATGGAGACTTTAAGCTGGATGCTGAAGGAAAATTATCCTCATGCCTTTATAAAGCAGGTTGACATTTTCCACTGCATGGAGGCCTACGGCACCTAGTTTTCAGGATTATTATAATATGTACTTTCAGGCACTGCATGTGAACTTTAACCTTTATAAATGCAGCAGGGTCAATACATCCATTAGTGTATTGCCACACCCCATGAATTCAGTGACACTCTCAAAGACGCCATTCACTGAGTGACATCTGCCAAGACCAGAACAAAGGATATTGAACCAAAATGCATCAAGACAGGACTGCATGTCTGCCCTAAAATAATGTTGCCTCAGACAGAGATTAACACAGCAAGAGTGCTACAACTGCACAGCAGACATGTTTACAGAAAGCTGAACCGTAACCACAAAACACACCCCAAAAAAAGCACACCGAACCCTGCAGAATACCACAGCTGCAACACAATATCCCATCCAAACAGAGCCAACTGTCCTCTGACAACTGCTCTGCCCCAAGAGTGCTATCTTTACTGGAGGAGGGAGAATTATCAGAAAACGACAGATGACACAGGAAAGCCACTGTAACTTCCTCTTGGGACAACAGTAAGTGTTCACTACACTTGATGAACCATTGGTCATTTTAAGGTGGCATAGTTAAATGTTACTACATGCACTTAATAACAGTAAATGATGCATAATTACAAGTAAATAACCCTAAACCAAAACCTAACCGTATACAGTATAGTAAGTACATGCAGTTTATTAATATTAATACTCAGTGCTTATTTGAGTAAGTTCAATGTAACTACGTCACCGAACCATTTTTGGTTCCTAAAAGAACATTTCAGTGAACAGTTCTTAAAAGAACCAGTGTGAAGAACATTAAGAATTTAAAGAACCATATATAGAACCTTCGGATGTTCCATGGATGTTAAAGGAGAATTCCGGTATTTAGCACTTTGAGTCTATTTTCTAGTTTGTTTTGGATGAACTAGAGTGGTGGACACAGAAATTTTGACGATGAATGATGAAGTTTTGAAAACAAACGTAAAGGATAGTTTTAAGGACATGTTTGAGTATGCTCATAGACAGCCACTCTGAAGCCGTCAGAGGCGATTCTAAAAGAGACAAAAAGTCGAGACAGGACCAACCGTCAAAATTTCTGTGTCCACCACTCTAGTTCATCCAAAACAAACTAGAAAATAGACTCAAAGTGCTAAATACCGGAATTCTCCTTTAAGCCCCATACACACCAAGACGACGTCCAAGAACTAGCGGTGACGAAAGCTGATTGTGTTGTCGCCTCTCGCCGGCTGGGTCTCGGCCAAAAAGCTGCGCTTGAACACATCAAAAGGACTAAAGGCGACTGTCAACGAGCATGTGCGAAAAGAACTGTCCATATCAGCAAGTATCAATAGTCTATTTTCGTCATTCAAAAAGGGAAACCGAAACTAGGACTGCAGATATACAAACCCTAAACAAAGCAGCGTTTGCTTATTTGAATATCAATCACACTGATCACTTTCTTCATTCCAGTCGGCTCATGTTATTATGAAGCATTCGAATTCTCTGGTAAGATGAAGTAAAATCATAACAGCCTTCTGTCTGGAGTGTACAGTCTTCAATTCTTTGCTCGCTTTCATCACTTTCGATTTTATTCTCGTTCTCTAAGCTGAACAGCCAATCCGAGTTCTCTCTCTCACAGATGGCCCGACGCCAATGCTACGTGCTCAATCAGAACAAAAAAAACAAGATGGCGTCCGACTACAGCCAACAGTGCGGAACAAAACGAAAAACTAAGCCGATCGACGCTTAAAGACGTTGCCTGAATGTTAACTAGGTGTGTCCTAAAGCTCCGCCCCCATGCTATAAATACCACCTGGCCAAAGCGACTGTTGACACGTCACAGAGCAATATGGGTTGGAGATATGTGTTCGGTTGCTCAATCGCTTGAGTTTTATTTAGTTTTACAACCATTGGTTAAGAATGAAATGGCTAGAATTTATTCACTCCTCTACTATTGGATCCAACGTATCATCAGCCCTCGGATTCGCTTCCATTGTGCTGTCAAGTACGAGGTAAACTAAACACTATTGGCTATTTGAAAAGGGGGAAGGGCCATTCAATATGTCCCACCTTAGCTTCCTGTTTCAGTTGAAAACGTCAACACATCATACAAAGCTGTGCGTTCCAAGGCACTTCAGTGGAACCTCAAAGGTTCTTCATGGAACCAACGTTGCCAATAAGAACCTTTATTTTTAAGCGTGTACAGTGAGCAAGCAAACGTTGGGGGGCCATATGCATATTAGTCACATTCTCTTGTGTCACTTTAGATATTCTTAAACAAGGATCTGACCTTTCTGATGTCATTTGCTGTAAATTGTTCTCTAGCAAAGCCAGAGCCAATCCCACCTCCCCATTCCTCATACAGTCACACTACCCATCATGCCATGACACATTTGTAATTGCTGGCAATGCCGACCCCCCAAGAGCCTAATCCCTGTAGGCCGGAGTCAGACAGCCACAGCATTGTATCGGGATCATAATATGACAGAACAATGACACTGGAACAAAAATGGATCTGAAATAATTAGAGAGATTTGCCCTTGCATATTCTGAATTCATATACACTGACATCTTAAAATAGTCTGTATTACTAGAATAGTTTAATCCTCCCTAAAATGATATACAATATCCCAAACAAAAGCAGAAGAGATAGATCTGGAGCTGTGAGATGAAGGCCTCAGGGGGTCGAGGCATCCGTCTTAAACCTTTTGTTTGCAGAGAAGAGAGAAGGGAACTATTAAGCAAGACAATAGGATGAACTGACTTGCAAAGCCAAGATTTAGCAGCATGAAGAAGCCAAACCAACCTGCACCTGCTGCGAAACGCTTCATTTTGACTCAAATTGCGTAGTGATTTGAGAAGAAAGCAGCGCCAAGAAACCACCTTGTTGATTTTCACTGGCCCTAAACAATGAAAATACCAACATAGAGCGAAAAAAAATACCAAAAGAGGTCACACGGGATCCTCTCTAAACTCAAAGTACATTTCTAAAAAAATAATGCCAGATTAATCGCTCCTGTTTGTTTTATGCAGAAATATCAATACTTCACAGTAGTCTATTGAATGATATCGAGCTGCTGGTTGTTAACTGTGGTCTGTATCTCGTATTTAAATGAACAGGGTGTAGACAGAAAAACTGCACCAGCGGGCGTGTATTTTGGAAGGTTGGGTCTCTTAATTAATTCCTGCGGTATCGTTACACTCGTCATTATCGTCATTGATGGTTCCAAGAAACACCTTTAACATCCATGGAATCTTTCCACTGCACAAAAGGCTCTTTATAGTGGAAAATGATTCGTTTGATGTTAAAAATGTTCTTCAAACTAAGAAAAGAATGGTTCTTCTTTTACATGAAAGGTTCTTTGGGGAACTAAAAATGGTTCTATGGAATCACTGCGAAAACTCCCAATTGGAACCTTTATTTTTAACCCTGCTGCATGAGGTCATCATGTTGAGTTTTGTTTCACTTAAAAAGCAGAAACACATATACTTGTATGGATTAAATATGTGAATATAAATTCTGATACGATCCAGTATAATAAAGCCTGCATATACCGGCACATTTAGTCTCTGTTATACATTGTATTGCCTATACCGGTAGGCGGTAGCCTATGGTTTTTATTCTATATTATAAGCCTAGACCGAAGAATAGACCGGGTCATATAGTATGTACCGGGTGTGTGAATATATTGTGTATGAAGCGGGTGTGTGAATATATTGTATGTGGAGCGGGCGGGTGGAGGAGGCGTAGAACAAAAGAGCTCGAGCAAACTGACGAGCGGAAAGTTTCACTGCATCTGTTCCACACACACACACAAAAAAACATAACACTTATGAAAACTGTATTATATTTTCTATGTCATCATCTGTCAGCCCTATATGTGTTTTCTGAAGGACTGTCCGTGATTAAATTCGGCCACAGCACGAGTGGGTTTGGCGTCACCGCCCAGACATCCACCATTTAAACGGACTGAAAGGATGAACAAGGCAACACGGAATAAAAGAAGACAATATATGCCGTTTAACACACACTAAAACAGCTAAAACAACCAAACAGGTTGCGTGCGATAGATTTAAGCCTATAAATCAAACCGGTGTGAAACCTGATCGCTTCAGTGCCATTTTCATCTGATGATCTCATTTAGGCTATTCCGCCGGCACTTCTATTATAATGACCGATGTGAACAAGAACTCATAAATATTCATTTGCATATCAATGCATTCAGTCGTAAATCATGCTGTTGAATGAAATGCATCTGTTAAATTGACACTGACATTTATTAATTCGTTCTGGCACAGTGAAAAACGCTTTATAATGAATCACCGCTTTTTGTCTAGGGTGGAATCTTACCGAATTTTAAAGCGCTTTTCCTCCAGCAACGCCCAGTCGGTACTCGCGTCTCCTCACGTTTCTTTCCAAGCGGAACGCCGGTGGTCAGCGCTGTGAATCGAGACAAAACCGGCAACAAATGTTGATATATAAACCAGTAGAGTGAAACTCTGACAGAGACTGTGTGAAGCTCTCTGACTGACTGTCTACCGGCGATAAAGAGATGCGCGCGTCTCCTCCTGGCAGCAGAGAATGAAACGACGCTTGGCGATCCGCGCACGCACGCGCACACGGTACGGGCAAGAGAGAGAAAGCATTGAAAAGGATGAAAAGCGCGAGCGGCTTCGGTTTCTCCCGCCAGTGACCAATCAGCGCTCAGACTGAGATTTATGCAAATGAGGGGTGATGTCATCGCACAGGCCACCCCGCGTTCTTTCTTTCTCCCGTTCTTTACGCGCCATATCCCTCTTCTTTTCTTCTGCCCCGGACCCCAATGCGAGCCCCTGCCCCCCACGCCCGCGTTCCCGCCGTTTCTTTACACTTTCACTTGTGCACTCAAGAGACACACCACACACACACACACACACACACACACACACACACACACACACACACACACACACACACACACACACACACACACACACACACACACACACACACACACACACGGCTGGGTTAATATCAGTAACTAAAACTTAAAAGCAATACAAAACATGCTTAGCAAAATATAATGAGAACGCTAACTTATTGTTGTTTAATGTAGTTGCAAAGGCAACATGTTGACTAATTTTTGTTTAGTTTAAGTTTAAGCATTACAATAACTAAGTAATACTGAGATAAAACATTTTTAAAAACTAATAAAATGACAAAACACAAATTTACTAAAACTGTTATGTAGGCTATCAACATATTAACAAAAACTACTATATTAATGATACTAAAATAACTGAGTTTAGACACTGTAAAAAAAAAGTAGCTGCCTAAAAAATTAAGTCATTTCAACTTAAATTGACTTGTTGACTCTTGTATAACTTATATAAAAAAATTAAATTTGCTTAACTTATTTTGATGAGTTAAAGCAATGTAAAAACATATGTTGTCATAACTTATTGATCATATATTTTTTTTACAGTGAGCTGCTGTTTTGCTGCATCAGATTGTGACCCAATGCAAAATATGGCCAAAATCTATACAAAATTATTAAAATAAATCCAGCTGAACAGGAAACCTGACCATTGATGGGATTGGGCAGCATTTTAACCTCCCTTTTAAAATTCGCCACACCTATTTACTTTGCCATCATAACTCTGCATGATTATTGTTAGCCATATTGTATTATTTACACGTATCTCATGCTCACCGTAGAACTAATCTATCCAGATCAAATTTGAAACCACAGTAGGATAAAATGGCAAATCAAAAGACATGTTGGGGCAACATGAGGGACATCTCTGTTTGGATTTATTTAGCTAACATTACAACACCTGTTCTCACCTCACTCCACCAGTGATCAGTTTGCATGTCGACTGAGCGATCAAAACACACATTTGTCCTAATATCTGACTGTGTTTTGGTAGCGTTCGCTCGTGAGCTTCAGACTGGTGCTGCTCTCATACAACTCTTTGTCTTGCTTTCTCTGGGCGAGACACAGGGAGGGCTTTCGTCTGTCTGCCTCTCTGTCTCGCGATGCACTGCTTGTCTGACAAACAAAGCTGCATGTAAATGTTCCTCTAGCAGAAGCCGAGGCATTTCTGAGCCTGTTGTGTTTATTCTCTGTGGTTTCTGCCAGGTCCCATGAGTCAGTAAATTTCATTTGAATAAGTTGCATATTATACAGACAAACCAAAATTTATTTAGACACCTTCAACATTTTCTCACATTATCATAGTTTATTCACTAAAGTTTAAAAAATGGTAATAAATATGATAAACTCATTGATATTGATATTTCACGTGATTTTGTCCATCCTTCTGTTAGACTGTCTCACACATGAATTATGTTGAATATCTGTCAGCTGTTAAATTTAACTACACAATTAGATAAACACATTTAGCTCAACCAATGACCAAGCGATTCTTCATTTTTTTCAGTCTGTGCTGTAAAAAGGTCACATTAGCCATTAAAGAAAAATACTTTAGCAAAACATGGTCAGGTCAACATGTCTGAATCATTTTTGGTCCCAAATTTTCCTGGTAGTCCACTGTATGAATCATTTTTGGGTATGATATGTTACAGTTTACTATATTTTGCTATCAACATAAATGAACTATAGTGTCCTGCACACACTAGTAAAAATCTATAAAAAAATATATCTGGTGTCTGAATAATTTTTGGTTAGACTGTATATCTGACACTTATTTTGTGTCTAGTTGTCACAAGGTTGTCCAGGTTGGATTTGTTGGATGTCAACGGAACTATGACATCACAGTGCTTTTGGAGTCATGCGATGACCTCATGCTTAGCAACAGAACAGCAGCGCCCAGGCAAAATAAAGGGTGACATTTTAGAGAGAGCAGACCTCAGACCTCAGAGTGTTGGTGATGGACATTTTGGGAGCACACAAAGGGAGGAAATATCCTGACCCTTGCGGTAGGGGACCGTCCTGAACCGGCAGGAAGGGTGGAGCATATGAGCCGCCACTCGCTTCCTATGCTATTTATCTGATTGTTTTTCCCCAATACCAGCGATGGGCCCTGCAGCTGGGCAACACAGCTCAAGAACACTGGCACTGCGTCAAACACACACTCGCACACAAACACAAGCCCCAGCGAGCAAACATGCCGTCAAAGCAGGCAGGAACAAACACTCCCTAAAAACGAAAAACCTGGATTCAGAAACTTGGTTCAGAGAGCAAAACAATCCAGTTCCAGAAGTAAAATCCTTTTCGTTTTCTACCGATTTTAGCATGTAATTATGTGATATTTTCTTCTGACGTCTAAGTCAATGTATTTATATTTTTATAAAACACTTTAATATAGCCATCAAATTCATTCACAGCAAATTAAAAACTTACTTTTAATCAATGGCTGTAAAGGCCCATTCACACTAAGAATGATTGATAACTACAACTAAAGTCTAATTTAGTTAGGATAGGAGAAAAGGGAAGTCCACACAACTATAAGACAGATTAATGATATCATCCTACTGATGAATGATAAAAACATTGGCAGCCAATCAGAATCTACCAGACTTTAAAGAGCTTGAGCATTTAAAGCAGCAGACGAAACAAAACTGCATCGTTATCTTCGTTAGCGTTTATTGCTGTATGTAGGCCTACGATAATATAGGTCTAGGTGTCAATAGCAAAACATTTTATATTGTACCATATTTTCTTGCAGTAATGTCATTCACAATGATTTTCAAACACCTTTTTGCTTCTGAATTTTGTTCTCTTTTCTAATTCTGTTCTCTTGTGTCCAATGATTCATCTCTGAGGTTGGTTTGGTTCATGACTCAGAACTATAGGAAAATAGGTTTACTTCTGAAAGCAAAGGCACAGAAAATGTCTCACTAACCAAATTTACATGCAACCAAATAGCCTGTTTGGATTGATGGCTCGATTGGACTGAAAAGGCTTCATGTAAACGTCCCAAATCCATCCGACTGAGCCCGATACCAATGAAGGGATGGTGTAGACCTGGAATAATACAATCAATAGGGAAAAAATGAGCGTGTAAATGTTTGAATCTGACGGTTTTCTCAATAGGGTTAAAAAACACCTTGTGCAGTGGCTTATGTTTATGTACTTCTTGGGTATTATGAACTGGTCAGTGCAGAGGCTGAATATTGAAAGCTCTTTTGACATATTTGTCAGCTGTTTTAGATATGCCATCAAGACAAAAAATGGCAATTTTAGGCCACTTGTGGACATTATTGTAGTGGCTTTTGCTATGGCATGTCATAATTACCATAAATATGAGATGGAAACATGTGGCTACTCTACATCTAGTCTGAGCTGCGACATTAGCCTTGTCTTCATAAACACTAACAACGCCAATGTGAATCTGCAGCAGCTCTCAGAAAATTCACTCTACAAGTTGTAATCACGAGTTCTACGAGGATTTGAATGCTTTTTACAAGTCGGAATATTTTCTAATTGCGGTAACTAATAAACTAGTAAACTAATAATTTTCTCTTTCGTAATGTCTCTTAGCCAGTTTGTTCACACTTGGCATGTTTGGTTGGATTAAAACTGGTGCGATTGCTCTGTTAGTGTGGTTTGTTTGAATAAGTGTGAACGCTGCCATCTGAACCCTGGTGCCACTAAACAGTAAGGGGGCTTTCACACTGGCAGTTTGGTTCGGAACGGGGCATGGTTCGCATGAAAAATCGCTAATGTGAACGCTGTCATGGGACCCGGGTGCGCACTGGGGTACCGAACCCGAGACTACCTGGAAGAGGTGGTCTGAGTTCGGTTGCTCCCGAACCGTGCCGCGGTTCGCGTGAATGTGTAAGCAACACTGACTTGACTAAGGGATGATAGTGTTGATTTACCTTGGATACGAGCGAGAGTGAGCCTGCAGTGTATTCGTGCATTGCGCTGGAATCAGGGCAACACATTTGGAAATCCACTGTCTCCTAAAAAGAGTCCGTTTGCAAGCAGAAGTCCACCTTATGTGACACACGCACAGTAAACCTGTATTGTTCACTCAACTGCGCATAATAGCAGCGAATTAATAAAAAAACACAATATTGACCCACGTTCTGTTTTCTGATGACGTAATATGCACGCAAACGCACCAGGGTTCGATAGAATCAGGAACAAACGCGCTCGGGCTCGGACCACAGCAAACGAGCCCATTGTAAAAGCCCATGAGTATCGCTCCGCTTCCAAACGAACTCTGGTGTGGTTCAACTGAAATATTAACGCAACACGGATCAAAGACATGTAAAATACATGTTTTTTCTGGTCATTGTCGCGATGTCACAGTTTGGTAGAGGGATTCCTGACGCTGTTTTGACCAATTTACAGATTTAATAAGCTCTTTGTGAGTTCTCAGCTGGTCAAAATACCACTAAATGTAGGCTACGCACACACAGCGAGCGCATTTAGCTCGAGCGAACCAAACTATAGTGTGAACACACCCCAAATTTCCCTCTTGCTTCCTCCCCCATCATGAATGGAAATGCGGCTTCTGCTGACTGGCTTTCTCTCCCGTCCCCCATGAGTGGACACGCCTCCTACTGCTGACTGGCTACAAGTTTATTGTGGTGCTCATTCAGATCAACTTTCAACAGCATTTTCCAGAAATATCTTACTGTACCTTTAAGGATTTGAAGTCGGATTGAATAATTAGGATTTGTGAAAATTAGTGCATGTGAACATACTTATCAGGCACTAAAATACAGACAGCTATTTAACAAGTAAATCTTTAAGTATCACCTCTCTTACACACAAAAAAGCGCAAATCACACCAGAAAAAACACTCCAAGCAAACGCAGATGGACTGGGAGGCATGTCGACACACACACACACACACACACACACACACACACACACACACACACACACACACACACACACACACACACACACACACACACACACACACACACACACACACACACACACACACACACACACACACACACACACACACACACAGGCTCTTCTGCACGGATGGATGGCAGCGCATGCAAATGGTGCGTTCAGAGCGCGAAACACACAACACACACACACACACACACACACACACACCAACACACACACACACACACACACACACACACACACACACCACACACACACACACACACACAGCAGCAGCATGGTTACCCTGGAGACACGAACATGCCGGCACTGCACCTGATTAACATTCAGCTTCTGAACGCTAATGAAGCACACGCTCGAGCACGCATCACGCGCGCGACACCCTCCGACAACATTATATGAGAAAGGAAATATGATGAGTAAATAACATTATACCGATGCTTTAATTACATTATGAGGTCTCGGTACATTAGGCATTAGATATAGCCTAATGAATGTCATTTATGATAAACGTTTATGTACTGTAGGCCCTATCCTAAATACATAAAACGTGTCTTTTAACTGACCCTTTACTAAACTCTCTTTTTGCCTTCTCAAGCCTTTTGTTTCTGAGTGAGCAACAGGAGCCAACAGAGCTTAGCGAATTTACGGTTTCATTGTGTTAGGCTACATAAATTGTCATGTTTATTTCTTTATTTATTGGATAGCAGCAAAAGCTATTTTAATGGCATAATAAATTTAATTAGTATAAATAAATAAATAATATAAAATTATATAAAATAAAAGTATTGTATATAAACAATTATATAATCTATTTGCATTTTATATTTTAGAATTTCCCCAGGAAACGTCTATATAAAATGTCCATTAATTACATTTCTGAATACAATTGTTGACCAATATCATTTAAACCAGGACATTCCTACAAAAGTTTATTTATAGATTAATTAAACAAAAATCCCAAACTGGAAATTCTTCACCTCATAATCATATTTCGTTAATTACTGAACGTCCCATAGGAATGAATAGTGTGTCTGGCAGTAAAATGGAAAAAACTGTAATAAAAAAAATATTCTTATACACACACACACATTATCTCCACATCTTTAGCAACGCATGACCCTTTGTCCCACTTTTAGGCCCAAGGACAGTGAGAAAACTCAAAAGACTCAAAGAGTTTCCAGTCAAGGTCCTTCTGCTGCTTTTAAACCCTCTTCAGGACCGCAGCACATGAAGCGCCTGGAACAAACAGCGTTTGCATGAAATATTCAGGCCTCAGGTGTCAGAGTCAGACTGTCAGGTAACAGGCCTCATTTACTACAGGACACTGAGGAACAAGGCTCTTCTCTCCTGGGACTCGACTCACTCCATCTGAGGGTCGATTGTGCTTCTTCTGCACTCAATAATGCATGTCACTGCATCTAAAAGGTCATTTCTCCCAGGAAATGATACTCTAGTGTGCTTATCTTCTCAAACTGAAAGTAGCTACTACATAAACCGACGTCTTCATAACTAGATTTGCCTTTTGAAAACACTACTCTGTCTCTGTTTGAAATGTAGATGTGTGTCCTGTGTGACTGAAGCGTAGAGGCATTCGAAAGGTTTGCCAGCTTTCATTTATCAATGTCATTTTTATTGTGTCTGTTTTCTTCAGTCGTCTGGCTCTACATTCACAGCCACTCCTCCCTCTGTAGTCTCCTTTCTTTCTCCTGACGTTAGTAAATGAACTGAAGCGCTGCTGTATGATGTTCACTGCTCCATCTGGTGGACACACACTTTATCAACACACACCTGCTCTTAAAGGGACAGTTCACCTAAAAATGAGAATCCTGCCATCATTTATTCACCCTTAAACGTACAGTATGTAACTTTTGGCCACCAGGGGTCACTCAATCAAAATAATAGCAAAAGACTTATTCTGATGACGTCGTGAAAGAGCATGTGCTCATGGGAGTTGTTGTCGTTGTCGAGAGAGAGAGAGAGGGAGTGCGCGCGAACCAGCTATACGATGTTCATTGGAACACGCGCGATCTGTCATTCCCCAGCCATAGCATCTCCAGCAGATAACATGTTCACTGACGAGGTAATGTGTTGCTATTTATATTATATCTCTATTCGTGTTACGTTTAGTTACGGCTATTAACTTTATGTAATGCCATTGTAATGAACACGCGCGCTCTGTCGCTCCCCACATTCCTCACTCATTCTAACTTAATGTTTTTAAAATCACGTCTCTTCGAACGGAGAGATATATGAATTATCAGGGCTATTGAATCAATATTCCATCTAGCTAGTATTAATAGATGTTAAAAAACACAGTCACCTTTCATTAATAATTATAATTACGTTTATACTATGATATTGAAAAAGATAGTGAACTGCATATGAAGCTACTTTCTGCCGCTATATCTACAACAAATGTGAATTTACATTATACTGTACATGAGAGCTAGTCCGTCTGCGTTTTACACATGCCATCATCGTTTCACAACATATAAGTTACGGATAGATATAGTTAGCTGAATGGGTGCTTACTTGTTTATTAGAATGCAAGCGAGATCGGCATCTCTCTGTAGTTCCAGTTGTCACGAAGCTCGTGGAAATGCAACTCCAATGTTAACGCGAGTCATGTCTTTGTCCCAAACCCTTCTCGGGTCATTTCTGTCACCCGTGCGTTTCCGCTTCACGGATCTGCCTCCAGCAGCAGAACGTGCAGGCAAAGCATAATCATGGTCCATTATTGATATCCAACTATTGATTCTTTATCGTCTTCTTTTATTTTAGTGACGTGCGTCTGGTGTTTACATTTGCGTTTGGCGGTTTTTTCGCCGGGATCCGCACGAAGTTAGAGAAACTAGAGTCAAAGGTTATATGACGTCATAGACGGGCGACGAAACGGAAATAAAGACACGGTCCGTGTCTTCAAATTAAAATATAAATTTCTCCGGATTTGAAAGTTGGTGGGAACTTTTGGGATAATGTTAGTACACAACTAAAAGAAATATATAACATAGATACAGTTATTTTTGCTATTTTGAAAGCCGAAAAGTTCCATATTGTGCCTTTAAACCTGTGCTGAACACAAAAGAAGACATTTTGAAGAATGTTGATGATTAAACAATTGATGGACACCATTGACTTACAGTAAAATATTAATAATATTACTATGTTAGGTTACTGATATTCTTCAAAATATCTGCTTTTGTGTTCAGAGGAAAGAAATCAGAAAGAATCACACACTGTAAAAATTATTGCTGTGATTATTTATCACAACTTAAAATTCAACATTAGAATAAGAAATAATGTGTTGTTTCAAGTTAAAAAAGTATATGTTTGTGCTTGACTTAAAATATTAAGTTTTAGTTAACTTTAGTTTAGTTAAATTGGATATTTAACTTATCCCAACAAATTTTAAGTTGTTATCAGATATATTTTTTACATTGCAGAAGCCAAAATTTGTATTTTGTAATTTGATGAAAAGGTATTATAAAACAAAGTTTAGTTTTATAAATGTAGATTTTTTTTGGAAATGAAAATATGAAAGACTTTGCTGGATTTACAACGCAGATGAACGTTGAAATGCCAAGTCCAGCACACATAATGACTACTGAATATTACTACTAAATTAATTATATTAAAATAACAAAGTAACCATTGGGCCGCATAATTATTATTAATACAGCATACAGAATGACTATTACTACTACTATGACTAATATTATTTAAAGTATATTATACTAAAAACTATTGTTATAAGTTTAGAAATGAGTCAAGACATTTCTTGAATCTTCTGTAACGACAAAATGAATTTAATATCTTTACATTAAAGGCACAATATGGAACTTTTCGGCTTTCAAAATAGCAAAAATAACTGTATCTATGTTATATATTTCTTTTAGTTGTGTACTAACATTATCCCAAAAGTTCCCACCAACTTTCAAATCCGGAGAAATTGATATTTTAATTTGAAGACACGGGCCGTGTCTTTATTTCCGTTTCGTCGCCCGTCTATGACGTCATATAACCTTTGACTCTAGTTTCTCTAACTTCGTGCGGATCCCGGCGAAAAACCGCCAAACGCAAATGTAAACACCGGACGCACGTCACTAAAATAAAAGAAGACGATAAAGAATCAATAGTTGGATATCAATAATGGACCATGATTATGCTTTGCCTGCACGTTCTGCTGCTGGAGGCAGATCCGTGAAGCGGAAACGCACGGGTGACAGAAAATGACTCGAGAAGGGTTTGGGACAGGAGAAGAGACATGACTCGCGTTAACATTGGAGTTGCATTTCCACGAGCTTCGTAACAAACTGGAACTACAGAGAGATGCCGATCTCGCTTGCATTCTAATAAACAAGTAAGCCCCCATTCAGCTAACTATATCTATCCGTAACTTATATGTTGTGAAACGATGATGGCATGTGTAAAACGCAGACGGACTAGCTCTCATGTATAGTATAATGTAAATTCACATTTGTTGTAGATATAGCGGCAGAAAGTAGATTCATATGCAGTTCACCATCTTTTTCAATATCATAGTATAAACGTAATTATAATTATTAACGAAAGGTGACCGTGTTTTTTAACATCTATTAATACTAGCTAGATGGAATATTGATTCAATAGCCCTGATAATTCATGTATCTCTCCGTTTGAAAAGACGTGATTTTAAAAACACTAGCAGCTAAGTTAGAATGAGTGAGGAATGTGGAGAGCGACAGAGCGCGCGTGAATGGCATTGCATAAAGTTAATAGCCGTAACTAAACGTAACAAGAATAGAGATATAATATAAATAACAACACATTACCTCGTCAGTGAACATGTTATCTGCTGGAGATGCTATGGCTGGGGAATGACAGATCGCGCGTGTTCCAATGAACATCGTATAGCTGGTTCGCGCGCGCACTCCCTCTCTCTCTCTCTCGACAACGACAACAACTCCCATGAGCACATGCTCTTTCACGACGTCATCAGAATACGTCTTTTGCTATTATTTTGATTGAGTGACCCCTGGTGGCCAAAAGTTACATACTGTACGTTTAATTAATTATATATATATATATATATATATATATATATATATATATATATATATATATATATATATATATATATATATATATATTGTGTGTGTGTGTGTGGAAAAAAATGAAATAATTTGCTCACCATCATGTGTTCCAAACCCGTCTGAACTTCTTTTTTTTTTTTTCAGATGAAACACCAAAGGGGAAATATTGAGAAATATTGATCTGTCAAACTTCAAAAAGACAAAAACACCAGAAACTAGTCTATATGAAAAAATCCTTTCATTTAAGAGCCTTCACTCACTATGAACAGTTACAATCATTAGATTTTTTTTGTTGTTGAAAAAAACTATATAATTATCTATTAATGAGGTCTTAGATTTAAGCCCATGCTGATAAACTGAAAATAATATTAACAATAAACAACAAAAACAACAATAAAATGTCTAATTGCCTTAAATGATCTTCTAAATTATGATCACTGATGCATGTCAGGGTGTTAAACTGGATCGAAACATTTATTTTAAGAAAGTCTAAGTATAACTGAAGAGCAAAAACACACGAACAGAAGAAGCTTCAGTGATTTAATCCATAAAACTGGCAGATGTTTGATATTCACAGATGTGTAAAGTGTTACAATGTGTCTGAAAACAGAGAGAGAAATCAAATCTGCGCATATGAATCAACCATTTTAAATTAAAGACACACATTCAATCTCTCCAAATAAATTACGTACAAAAAAATATGTGCAAAACTGTGCATTGTAAAAAATAAAATAAAATTCCCTCTGTTACAAATGAGTGTCACTATCTGAGGCTTTAAATAAAAGATGTGACCAAAGCATCTCAGCTTACAGTAACATACAACAAATGTAAAAAATTAAAACAAAACACAGCATTTTAAATAATTTAGATATCACAATAATCATGAAACTACACCAACAACTCATTCTGAATAGAAGAATAACATCAAGGCAAAAACAGCATCTTCCTCACAACAAACACAATGAGTATAATTCAATTCTCTCTCTTTCAGAGCAATAAATCTGAACGCATGTGATATTAAACTGCCAAAAGCTGAAGATGATTATTAGTGTAGAAAAGTCCATAGCTATTATCATAAATATGCTATACTGACAGCTCATAAATAACCTACAATAATCATAATAATGACTTTTTGTTCCCTTTCTGTCCTGTAGTGATCTGGTCCCTCATTCACAACCACTGCTTATGCTTTCTCCATTACTAGTAATGAATATAATTAAGACAAAGTAATTTCAAGACAATATTATCATCCCGCTACTGAGCACAAACACACTTCTGAACACACAGAACACACTCAAAGCTTCACCGCTCGAGTGATTCCCTGAAGGACTGACCCGTATGTGTCAATAACCCAGGGAAAAACCTCTCTAGATGCCCAGGGCTTCTCCAAACATCAGTGTGTGTGTGTGTGTGTGTGTGTGTGTGTGTGTGTGTGTGTGTGTGTGTGTGTGTGTGTGTGTGTGTGTGTGTGTGTGTGTGTGTGTGTGTGTCGCGCTGAAGGAGGAAATGCACTGGAGACAGATACAATACACCACCCACATTAATATTCATGACAAACCCACACACACACACACACACACACACACACACACACACACACACACACACACACACACTAGAGACATCTGAAACAAAGCACAGAAAGAGCGTCAGAATGTGGCATTATCCTCCATATGATGCCAATAAAGCACAAATATCCTACTGTGCTTATGAAACATAAGCATTATAATATCTATATAGCCACAAAACACATTTAAAAATGTATTTTCTGAAAATGACTTAAAAAATCAGCATAAAATCAGATGTGGTCATAGCCGGCAATATGAAAGCATATGAACGGAATAAAAATGATCAGGTGAATCTGAAGAAAATGTGCAGGTCGTATTTCAACATAAAAATTATTCTCATTACACGAATAATCAACCATTTTAAATTAGATTAACCCTGTTCAAATAAATTACATTTTTTTTTTTAAAACAATGTCATGGTGTAGTATTATTAAATGTATGCTTATTAAAAATAAACATCGTATAGCATATAAGAAAATAAAGCCGATTAATATTTGTTGCATTGTGACATGCATTACAAATGTGTTTCATTTTCTCTCAAATTATTTTTATGCATCTTGTATTTGAATCTGCAACTTATATTTATGCAGATTTAAAATGGAAAATAGTTCCAGTGATTAAGACCAAAAATAAAATCATAATGTTCCCAAAAAAGGCTTTTTTTTAAGTATAACTTATTATTTTTTTGCGTGTGTTTTTAGGGTGAAATGTGACCTGGTCATTTTATACCTGGATGTTGCATTGTGACATTATTTTCATGACAAAATCTCTCAAAACTATTTGTGTCACATATTTGTTGTACTTTCCATTTGAATCTTAAAATCTTAAATTTATGCATATTTAAATTGAAAAATAATTCCAGCAATTTCTATTGTAATACAGTAATTAAAAAAAAGACTTTTATTTTAAACGTCATGAAAATAATCTCACAAACCAAAACATCATAATAGTCCTAAAAAAGGATTAAATTTTTTTTTTAAATCCCAAAATAATTTTTTCCTTCTATCTTTCTTTCTGAAATCTGACCTGACATGTTGTTGTGACTGAGATTCCTCAAAACACCTGAAACGTGTTGTGTTAGTTAGTGTGCTGTCCCTCCTTGGGTCACTGTACCTGTTCTGCCCGAGATGCTCATGAATATGCAAACACAGTCTGCTCGTTTATTATAACGGATTTAAATATAAAATAAGGGAATTAAAACAAGTTTATCCGTAAACAAACAAACATAGGAGTGCATGTCCGTCCCACACCACCACGCCAACGCCACCCACCCGCAACCACACACAAACACCCACACACACACACACACACTCTAGCTGAAGCAGCAGAAGAGTGAACAGGTGGACGGCTCAGGACAGTGGAAGTTTCCAGACGTCGGCGTGTCGGTGCATTCGGCGATGAACCGGTGCAGATCAGACGCCTGCGGCACGTCCTGCGTTTGTTGCTGAAACACACACACACATAGAGACGATTTCAGATAGGCGTTTTTAAAGGGGTCCTATTATACTTTTCCTCCTTTAGTTAATAGTTAGTGTGTGATGTTGCTGTTTGAGCATAAAACAGATCTGCGAAGCTCAAAGTCACTCCAAAGGGAGATATTTTATTTGACACAATCCACTTTCCAAGAACTATAAGAACAGCTCTTCTGAACTACAACACACTTCCTCTGGACATTTTGAAGTCACAATGTCACTCCTTTCAATAAAATTAAATAATAATACTAATTATAACTATTATTAAAGCTGGTGAATTTTTTACAAAATTGCAGCTTTGATGTTTTTGGTGCTATTTTAGTATCATTATTAGCATTTTGAAGAATAAGTATTAGTATTTATGTATGAAAGTAAGTATATAAGTATGAAAATAGTATTTTGAATTAGTTTTTATTTTTATATTTTGTTGTGTTTTCTTGTTATTTTTATTATTTTCATGTTTATTTTTAAATGTCAATTTAGTTTCATTATTTTTCTATATTAGTTATAATAGTTTTATTCAGATTTAGTTTTATTAATTGCATTACTTTAATTGTTTTAGGTTTTTTGGAAACACTTTACCATTAGGTTCATTAGTTAACATTGGTTAATGTATTAACTAACATGAACTAACAATGAGCAAAACATGTGTTACAGTATTATTAATCTGTGTTAATGTTAGTTCATAAAAATACAGATGTTCATTGTTTCTTCATGTTAGTTCAGAGTGCTTTAACTAATGTTAACAAATACAACCTTTGTTTTCAATAACGTATTAGTAAATGTTGAAATTTATATGAACTAAGATTAATAAATGCTGTAGAAGTATTGTTCATTGTCAGTTCATGTTTACTAAGGTAGTTAACTAATGAACCTTATTGTAAAGTGTTACCGTTTTTTAAATATTTTAGTTTCCGTTGAGGATTGTAAGACTCACCGTGATGTTTTTTTTGTTTTGTTTTTTAGCTTAAGTTTTAGTTAGTTTTGTAAGAGCCATTTTGTCTTTATTTTAACTTTATCTAAGTGTGTGTCCAGTAGGGGTCTTTCTTTGGGTAATTGGTTACTGAATATAGGTGGGAACCTTCCTTCAGGTGTCAAGTGTTGCTGGAGGGAAGGTGCACACAGTTTTTGAACCGCTACGCTAAGTTATGCTAAGTTATGCTATGCTACGCTGTGCAGTAGGTTATTGACTGTTTGTTGGACTCTTGCTTACTTGAAATAAAGACCTGTCACAGTAAAATAAATCTACATTGCAGTGAATAACAACCCAAGCGTCCACGTCCATTCACAAGCCCTCAGCTGCTTTAAGTAATAGACTTGGCTGCTTACAATTTTGTTGTGTGTTCTTGTCAATTTGATTATTTTCATGTTTTATATGTCAATGCAGTTTTAGTAATTTTCTCACGTTAGGTTTTGTCTAATAGTGTAGTTTGGGTTGAGGACAGCAGGGCTCACCGTGATGGTGTCGTAGGCTCCGGTGATGAGTGCGATGAAGAGCGACAGCACCATGTAGATGAAGAGCGAGATGAAGGTGTAGAGATAAACCTGACTGAAGACCCACACCAGCGTCCCGCTCTGCTCCATGTCCGAGAACGTGGCGAACATGTCGTCTCCGTTGATGAGGGAAAACAGGCACTCGGACACCGTGGAGAGAGAGCGGAACTGGTGGAGAGACACCGAAGAATTGATGTTCTACACCATTGAGCCAAAACATTATGACCACCTGCCAAATATGCTGAACATGGAAATAAATGTTGTGATGTTATTCCCATCAAAAGGTGCATCAGTTTTTGGTCAAGATCTTGTATTGACAATGCAAGAGTCCAGCACTCTGTAAAGTCTCCTCCAGCACATCCCAAAGACTTTCAATGAATTTAAGATCTAGACTTCATGGGCCGTATCATAAACCCGGCGCAATGCAGTGTTTTTTTTGCTGTTTCAGTCAGCACGTTTGTTTCTTCATCCTTCCCTCGCGGGTCAATTTGACCCCTATAGGAATGAGTGGAATGTGAGGAATGCTTCAGTACACATAGAAAACCCTAAAAATGCTCAAAACTAGAAATGATAAAACTTTACAAAAAAAATGATTTTATAATGTCTACATGTGTATCTGAATGCATACTGAATGAACTGACTTTAGGACCCAGAGGAAACTGTTCATTTGCTCCATATAGAGCTATAAAGCCATCTAGATCATCCTAATCAAACACGCCTGCCTTTAATTTAGTGGATAGAGTCATGAAATATCATGTTATATTATTTTTTCCCACAAGAGGTCGGCAAAGTGTAAGATATTTTGTGGTTTAAGCATGAAATAGTGAGTTATTTTCTATTTAAGTTGAAAGAATGTGATGAATGTGCTTAAATTACTATGTATTTATCATTTATTGATCAAATCTAGTAATTTAAAAGGTAAATAAAATAAAAAATAACATAAAAAAATGCATTAAAAATAGAAAAAATATTATCAAAATGAAATAAAATAAGGTTTCTGAAAAATAAATATATATATATATATGTGTGTGCACTTGCGCCGTGCGCTTTAGACCATGTGCTTAGATCATTCAAATACTGTGAAACAACCACTCTTTCACAATTTGAGGCGGATGAATCTTAACTTTGTCATCCTGGAATATTGGCCATGATGTTAGAAACATTGATAGAAACATTATTATCACTGCAATAATGATCCAATCATATTAAACATTCGCCTTTTTAAATCCAAACAGTGATTTTTTTTATTTTTTGGCCGGGCAGTGTATTATATAACTGTGACATACTTTAGCGTGGTAGGGTCCCAGGACGATCCACCCGCAGAAGCAGTAGCCCATGTAGATGGCAGCAGCGCAGCAGCAGAACCGGATCACGCTGGGAAACGCGGCTCGTAGAGTCACGATCAGGATCTGACAACAGATCAGAAGATTCACTCTTTCAATTCACTGTCTCACAGTTTGCGCTTTTGTCTTGGTAATATTTGCAGTGTCAGATTTAATAGAAAACAGAAAAGAGAAAAAAGGAGAGAGAGCACACAAAGACTTTCTAAAAATGAGATTTTTGGCCAATGAAAGAGTCAAATTCATTAGAAAATAGAAAGAAAATAAGAAAGAAAGGAAATGTGAAGCTCACAAAGCCTGTCAAAAAAATATTTTAATAATTATTTTATTCTTTGCATACAGAAAATAAACTATTTTATGGCCCAATATTTTGTACATTGATAATTAAATGAAGTACATTTCCCCTCCATACACTTATTACTATAATATTAGAAAAAAATATGTTTTATTTAAAATTTGTAAAGTAAAATTCCAAGCACTTTGCTGAATTTAGTTCATGCTGATTTGAATAAAAGTAATAATATAGCAAGAAAAATACTGTATTACAGTAGTACGAATCATCATTGAGAATAAAGAGAACTAAAAAAAGTTAAATATTGAGACAGATTTGAATAATTCAAATTAGACATTTTTTATTTGATTTTGGGGTGAAATGTCACCTGGACACATGCATATTAGAAGTATTTTTTATTTTTATTGAACTTTCAAAATTACAGAATTCAACAGCAAGTTCTTGACAAATTTCTTTTACACGTTTTCACATTTTGTAAGTATAAATTTAAATAAAAAGAAACAAAAAAATTAAACTTCTGTTACATATGTTAAATTAGTTTAGCAGAAATACAGTTCTTTAGGCTTTTCAATTTTTCAAAACTTTACAGAAATTTTAAAGGCCGTTTTAAAATGGGTTTTTTTAGTTACTCCATTTAGTTTGAGTATAAGTCAGGGTGTCTACAGATATAAACAAGTTAAATGTAAGACCTTTTTAATGCCACTTTGAATGAAATTTAAGACCAAACTTGTGTGATGGAAATACACATTATATTACATACGTATATGTAATATTTAACCCAAGTAATTTAATATTAACTAGTTTATTGAACTAAAATCAATGTAACATTTGCAATCATGAGAATATTCAGCAAAATAGCTCCCGTCATGTTATGTTAATTAACTATATCATATGTGATAAGTAAAAAAAATCAACATTTTGAATTTTGACCTCAGTATGTTTCTTCTAGGAGTTTTTTTTATGTGTGGTGTTATGCTCATTAGTTTTGATTTCTCACTATAAAATATCTCACAGAGACAGGCAGCGCGAGTCTCAACAGAAGTACATTATCATTATCAATCGCTGTTTATGTAATAAACTCAGAATCATTCTCAAACTTTAGTGGTAATGTGACCAGAAATATTTAAGACCCGTCAAATCTGAATTTAAGACATTTTAATACTTTTTAAGGCCTTTTATTAGGAACACTTTATTTATTTAAGACTTTTTAAGGACCTGCATCCACCCAGAATGAGCACTGTGCCACTTTCTTTTTATTCTAAACGGTTTCTTATTTATTTTGATTATTTTAATTCTATGTAAAGCACTTTGAATTACCATTGCGTATAAAATGTGCTATATAAATAAACTTGCCTTGCCTAGTAAAAAAAATCTGGTGTCTGAATGAGTTTTGGTTTGACTGTAGATCATGCGACAGGAATGTAGTGTAACTCACGTTGTATTTCTGGAAGAAGCTGAAGTATCGTAACACCCCGACCCAAACCATCAGAGTTGAGGTTCCCATCAAAATACTGCAGACGTCATACGACGACAGGTTCTGCGACACAAACACGAGCACCAATCAGATCCGAGCACTTCCCGAGCACAGCGGGACACTCAAAGCTCACAGAACCTTGGTCTCGATGGCGATCTTGATGAAGGAGGCGATGATGGTGAGGACGTCGCTGATGATGAGCAGGAGGTACCAGCCGTTGATGAACTCCAGGCGGTCGGCCCAACACACAGAACGGCCCAGAGACTGACGGAAATAACACACAAACTCCTGCCGACGCAGGGGAACCGGGAGTTAGGACGCATTAGGAAAGCACTCGCACTTTAACTGCATTTACACTGCAAGTCTTGATGCACAGATCCTATCTTTGACCCTTTCCCACTGTTTACACTCACTTTTATTTTTTTATTATTTTATTTTTATTAGCACAAATGCTCGCCTTGCTCTGTTCTGTGATGCACGTTCGTGACTGTCCTGTTCGAACTCGTTCATCAAAATGAACAAATCTTTTTTCGAGTCATTTAGTTCATTGCATTCGTTGAATGAATGAAATGACTCGAAAAAAGATTTGTTCATTTTGATGAACGAGTTTACTCTGTAAACTTTAATGTTTTCTCACACAGTAATTTTCATTTTGGGTGAACTATACACAATACAGATTGTCACTATCTACGATAAATATTGTACATTCATTGCTGTGATCGGTTTACTATGCACATGGTAGACCCTGGTTTTGAATGACCGTGCTAAAATCATTTATATAATTCATGTAAAGTGGTCATGATTATTTGCCAGAATGGACAAGATAACAGCTGTCATGACTCCTGAAAATAGCCCTGTAATATATTTTTTAATGAATTTACCAGAGAAAGAGAGTGAGAGAGGGAGAGAGCGAGAGAGCAAGAGAGAGAGAGAGAGAGAGAGCTAGAACGAGAGAGAGAGAGAGAGAGAGAGAGAGAGAGAGAGAGAAGAGAGGGAGAGAGCTAGAACGAGAGAGAGAGAGAGAGAGAAAGAGAGAGAGAGAGAGAGAGAGAGAGAGAGAGAGAGAGGGGAGAGAGCTAGAATGAGAGAGAGAGAGAGAGAGAGAGAGAGAAGAGAGGGAGAGAGCTAGAACGAGAGAGAGAGAGAGAGAGAGAGAGAGAGAGAGAGAGAGAGAGAGAGAAGAGAGAGAGAGAGAGAGAGAGAAGAGAGGGAGAGAGCTAGAACGAGAGAGAGAGAGAGAGAGAGAGAGAGAGAGAGATTCTTTGAGGAGAGAAGTCATGTTTCACTTTAGCTCTTAAAATTCAACGATTTTTTCTCCTCTAGAAGAGAACCAAACTCGACAAAACCTACATTAAACTGAAAAAACAAACAAAAAGAATCACAGGATAACTGTGAATCAGTTATTTATTTATTTTAAACAAAGATTTTTACACATTTTGAACATAAGCAACTGAGGAGCAGCAGCACTCTGAGCACCAAAGAGGACAGCAGAACCACAGAGCAGAAATCATCCAACAACTTCAATCAACAAACAGGCAAGACACCTTCAACTACATTATTTTCAACACTAGAAAATAATAAGATAAGAAAGAGACGAATAAGAGACGATTAACTTGTTGACTAGAGCTAAGTTAGCAACAGAGCAGTGATTGACAGCAGTGGCAGTTGTGACAGTTGAGAATGGAGGCAGCAGCGCCCCTCCCCCGAGCCATCACATACCCACAGAAGATAAAGACAGCAAAAGACAAGAAAACACATAAACACAATCTACTCAAGAAAAACCCAGAAACTTTAATGGCTGACTGTGTTCAAAAAGGAGACAAGTCCACTATCACTAATCTACTGCTCCACACAGAAAACTGCAATGCTTGGCACACAGGCATCTGCAAATACTACAAGAATTTCAAAAAACTCGGCATCTGTAATGGGAGGCAAATTCAAATTCATGAAGAAGGAGGAGACACTAGCAAAGCATTTCTGACTGTAAATATATACCACAATGGAACAATAATGTTTCAAGGGAATGAAGCATGTCTCAGCTCTGTCCAGGCAAACTTTACCAGCCTCAAAGCACTGGCAGAGAGTGAGAAACAGACAGAGAGTACAGGCAGCCATGTTGAGCTCAAGAGATCAGGGGCGGAGCTAGAGGAGGAGGAGGAGCCTGTCCTGGACTGTGACACACAGCTGGAGCAGTCCGTCACTCAGATACGGAGCAGTCTGTCCCTACAAGAGGTGGAACTAGTGGAGCTCAGAGAACTGGTGCTCACGCAGACAACATCCAGCGAGCGCATACAACAACTGGAAAACAAACTTCATCAGCTCACAAGAGAATTTAAATCTAGTGTTGAGGAGCTAAGAGGAGAAATAAAAAAGCTGCAGCAGGACAGAGATACCCTAAACAGTGAGGTGAAAAGTGTCAGAGAGGAGGTGAAAAGTGTCAGAGAGCAGCTGATACTCAGAGAAAGAGAAATGCAAAGCCTGAGAGAGCAGACAGAAACCGTCATACAGTCTGAGTCGAATGCCACCCAGACACCAGCACAACCACTCCTGACGCCTCCTGAGACCATCACGCCAACAGCACGGATAGATGCCCACACACAAGACCGAGAAAGTACACCTAGTCACGTCAATGCAGAAGTAGTCATCTTAATAGACTCTAATGGCAGGTTCATCAGTGAAAAACAGCTCTTTCCCAACCACAAATCTTTAAAACTTTGGTGCCCAAACACAGAGAGTGCCCTTCAACAACTCAGCAAAGAAACACTTGGTGATCCCAGTCACATCATCATACATGTGGGAACAAATGACCTGAGGGCACAACAGGAACGAGTGGCACAGTCAGTTACACAAGTGGCAATTAAAGCAACACAGACTTTCCCAACATCAAAAATAATCATCTCCACCATCCTACCCAGAACCGATTTCCACGCCCGCACTATACAGAGAGTCAACACAGACATCTCACGTGGATGCGCTGGAATGCCAAATGTTCATCTGGCACATCACCCTACACTGGACATTCACAATCTCCATGACCACGTCCACCTACGTAGAGACAGTGTGAATGTGTTTGCTAAAAATCTTAAAGATGTTGCCCTTGGCCGAACCCCTGGCAGTCCCTCAAAGAGTCAGAGAGAATCTAACAACCCTCAACCAATGAGACGCTTCATCCCAGCATCAGCACACAGCGTCTACCCGCCGCATCCATCTGAGCCCTGGAGACTCCATCGCCCTGCCCCGCTGTACCCACACCCTGAACTCCAGCGCCCACGCTTCCGGCCTCCACACCCACATCCCATACACGAACATCACCGTCAGCACCAGCAACGCCAAGACCTGATGCCCCCATACCAGCGGAAGAAACCGGCAGGACCCAGAGAACCCCCGGCGATGGGTAACAACACCTCGACAGCGCAGAAGTCATCAGCCCCACAGCCAGACGTCCACAGACCCGAGCAGGAGCAGCTGAGCTACGCTGCAGCCCTAAGAGGCCCGAACGACACCCACAGCACCAGTCTGAGAGAGATCAAGGACATGCTCAACTTAATCTGCACACGGCTGATGGACTAGTCGTGAGTAAAAGACACCAAATTGATCAGATACACTAATATATGTGTATATATTGGTGTATCTATGTCTATGTGCATGTATGCATGTGTGTATATATACACATTTATACGTATGTGCGCAAAAAAAAAAAAAAAAAAAAAAAAAAAAAGTTTAAATACTACCAATAATACAAATGTAAAAAAAAAAAAAAAAAAAAGTTGGGTTCAAGTTGAGTTGGTTCTATTCTAGAGGAATGTTAAAATTGTTTATTGACTACATGAAACCACTGACAATCACACATTGGAACATCCAGGGCATTAACTCATCAAGTTTTGGATGTAAAATCAAAACCTTGGATTTTCAGAAAAGTGTATTAGATATAGACATCATAATATTACAGGAAACGTGGCGCAGAACTGATGAGGTCACTCTTTGTCCCCCAGGCTATCGGGAAATACTCATATCGTCCCAAAAACATGAAAAAATTACACGTGGGAGAGATTCAGGGGGCATCATAATCTGGCACAAACTTGAAATTGATAAGTACATCAAACTAATCAAAAAAGAAGAATCTCACATCTGGCTCAAAATCAATAAACAGCTCAGTCAAACTACAAAAGACATATTCTTATGTGCTCTTTATATTCCTCCCTCTGAATCTCCTTACTATAATGAGAACATCTTTGAGACCCTTCACAACCAAATCAGCCACTTCCAGGCCCAGGGAAGTGTGCTGATGTGTGGGGATCTCAACGCCAGAACAGGATCCCTACCCGACTACACCACAGACAACGGGAATAATTATATATTTGGAGAGAGCTTTCAACAAAACAATGTAAATCTTTCAAGGACTAACTCTGATGCTCAAGTCAATAAAAACGGGAGGCTTCTACTTGAGCTCTGTCGAAGCCTCGGTCTGTACCTCGTCAACGGCAGGGTGAGAGGGGATTCTCTGGGGAGATACACCTACTGCTCACCTCATGGTTGCTCAACAGTTGACTACATGATCACAGATTTAGATATATTCTCTTTCAGAGCATTCACGGTCAAACCACTAACACCCCTATCAGATCACAGCCAAATTACTGTGTATCTAAAAAGGAAAGAAAATACTAAGATACACCCAATACAACCCAGTAAGCTGTACAACATCAAAAATATTTACAGATGGGTTCAAAACAGCACTGAAAAATACCTGGCCGCATTTGACCACCCCCAAGTGTGCTTACTTATGGATAACTTCATAAAATATGATTATCCTCATACTGAAGATGGCGTAAATCTGGCTGTAGAAAACATAAATTACATATTTGATTATCTAGCAACAATATCTAATCTTAAAACCACTAAGAAAAATCATAAGCAAAAACAAAAGAATGAAAAATGGTTTGATTCGGATTGTAAAAGAATAAAGAAAAATTTAAGACATCTTGCAAATCAAAAACACAGACAGCCAGACGATCCAGATTTACGTCTTCATTATTGTGAGGAGCTTAAAAAATATAAAAATACACTCAGAAAAAAGAAAGAACAGTACATCCAAAATCAGCTCAACACTATTGAAGAATCTGTCCATTCAAACAGTTTCTGGGACAACTGGAATCTCCTGAATAAAAAGAAACACGAACAAATTACTATACAAGACGGAGACACCTGGAAAAATCACTTTGAACAACTTTATAGCAAATTAGACATGAATATAAAACAAACACAAATATATGAAAAATTAAACCATATAGAGAACATAATTGGCAAACATCAAAACCCGCTAGATTACCCAATCACAGAAAAAGAGCTGATGGATAAAATACAGGCTCTGCCAACAAAAAAGGCAATAGGACCAGACGGCATCCTGAACGAAATGCTTAAAAATATAAACCCCAAATTCAAATTAGCCATAATGAAACTGTTCAACTTGGTTCTGAGTGTTGGTCATTTCCCTGACAGCTGGAATAGAGGACTTATAACGCCCATATTCAAGAGTGGAGACAAATCAGACCCCAACAATTACAGAGGCATCTGTGTGAGCAGTAACCTGGGGAAGATGTTCTGCAGCATCATCAACACCAGACTCGTTCACTTCCTCACAGAGCACAATGTCCTGAGCAAAAGCCAGATTGGATTCTTACCAAATTTTAGAACATCAGATCATATTTTCACCCTACATAGCCTGATCGATAAATACATCAACCAAAACAAAACCAAAATATCTGCTTGCTTTGTAGATTTCCAGAAGGCCTTTGATTCGATTTGGCATGAAGGCCTTCTTTCTAAACTTCTAGAATCAGGTATCGGGGCAAAACATACAACATTATAAAAACAATGTACTCAAACAATCAATGTGCAATTAAAATTGGCAATAAACAAACCGCGTTCTTCACTCAAGGGCGGGGTGTGAGACAGGGCTGCCCACTATCACCGACCCTCTTCAATATTTACATTAATGAACTGGCGAAACTCTTAGAAGAATCAGCAGCTCCTGGCCTCACACTACATGACTCCAGTATAAAGTTCCTCCTGTACGCAGATGATCTGGTCCTGCTGTCTCCAACAGAAGAGGGTCTACAGCAGAACCTGGACACACTGCATCAGTTCTGTCAGACCTGGGCCCTGACCATTAACCCAACTAAAACTAAAGTACTAACGTTTCAGAAAAGACCCAGATGTCAGGGAAAGAGACACAACTTCACCCTTGGTATGACCAAACTTGATCATACCACAAGCTACACATACCTCGGGCTGAAAATTAGTGCAACTGGAAACCTAAATTTGGCCGTGAATGAACTGAAAGAGAAAGCAAGAAGGGCCTTCTATGCCATCAAAAAATCCATCCAAATTGAAATACCAATCAGAATCTGGCTCAAAATATTCCAATCAGTCATACAGCCAATTGCATTATATGGCAGTGAAGTTTGGGGTCCTCTCCTAAATCACGAATTTGACAAATGGGACAAAAATCCGATTGAAACCCTGCATGCTGAGTTCTGTAAGAGTATCCTGGGAGTACAGAGGAACACACCGAACAACGCATGCAGGGCAGAATTAGGCCAATACCCTCTATTAATACACATTGAGAAACGAGCCATCAAATTTTGGAAACATCTAAAGATGAGTGACCCCAACTCTTATCATTTTAAAGCCCTTAAAAACCATGAGATGAACACTGAGAAGAGCCCGCTCCTTCAGCTGGTCCTGAGGCTCCACACACACACTAACACGACTAACACTGATCCGCCTCAGGACACACACACACTCAGCCACACAATCCGGCCCAAACACATGATCAAAGCACAACAGGAGAATTACCTGACCTATTGGACTGAAACCACAGAAAAACAAAGTAAACTTGAATGTTATTTGGCCCTAAATAGAGACTACACCACCGCAGAATACCTGAGTACAGTGAAAGACTGTAAACTAAGAAGAATGATGACGAGGTACAGACTGAGCAATCACACTCTGAGTGTAGAGACGGGCCGACACAGACAGAGCTGGCGGCCCAGAGAGAGACGCATCTGCCCATACTGTGAACTAGGAGAAGTGGAGACAGAGCAACACTTCCTCACCCCGCTGCCCCAACTATGAGGACATTAGAGGCACTTTTTATACAAAATTTGAAATACTTTGCCCTAACTTCATACAATTAGACAACAAAACACAATTTCAACATATATTAGGTGAAAAAAGAGATTGTATCATGCTGGCAGCAAGATACATCGATGCTTGTCACAAAAAGAGAGAGTCGACGACTAATCAGTGATGCCCACACACACACACACACACACACACACACACACACAAAATTCTAAATTGTTCAGAGAATTTTTGAAATCTTCATAAACTGTTCTAATTATTATTATTACTATTATTTATGTATTTATTTTTATTTGGTACACTGTTAATTTGTACAATTAATTTAATTTGTACATTTAGATTTAAGTCATATTATAATATTTTATTATTTTGATGTCTTTATGTATTCCAAGCTTTGGCAATATTGTATTGTGTACAGTCATGCCAATAAAGCAATTTTGAATTGAGAGAGAGAGAGAGAGAGAGAGAGAGAGAGAGAGAGAGAGAGAGAGAGAGAGAGAAGAGGGAGAGAGCTAGAACGAGAGAGAGAGAGAGAGAGAGAGAGAGAGAGAGAGAGAGAGAGAGGGGAGAGAGGGGAGAGAGCTAGAACGAGAGAGAGAGAGAGAGAGAGAGAGAGAGAGAGAGAGAGAGAGAGAGAGGGAGAGAGCTAGAGAGGAGAGAGAGAGAGAGAGAGAGAGAGAGAGAGAGAGAGAGAGAGAGAGAGAGAGAGAGAGAGAGAGAGAGAGAAGAGAGGGAGAGAGCTAGAACGAGAGAGAGAGAGGGGAGAGGGAGAGAGCTAGAACGAGAGAGAGAGAGTTCTGCTTATATTTCTTATTCAATTTCTTAACTTAAAAAATTTGATTTAACTGATTACTTCAAATTAGTTGAGTTTTGCCAACTTATTCGGGCTTACAGTGTGCAATTCCGATCGGTGTCAGATGTGAGTAAAAGATGGGATTTTTTCTGGCTTTGTGTCGTCCACTCACGTGCTGCAGGATGATTCCTCTGAGGATGGAGCGCCCGCACAACACCAGAGACAGACCGCACACCACCGCCACCAGCACGTCGAACGCCACGCGCGCGTAACTGTCCGCTGGACACAGAGACACACGGGTTCAGAGTCAACACACAAACACACACACTGAGAGCGCTTGGTGTCGGCTCACCGTGTCCCGACACGTTAGGGTCTCTGCACTCTTTAATGGACGCCTCGTTGAGCAAACTGAGCTTCACTTTACCACTGTGAGCCTTGTTATCAAACAGGATCTGAAACACACACACACACACACACACACACACACACACACACACACACACACACACACACACACACACACACACACACACACACACACACACACACACACACACACACACACACACACACACACACACACACACACACAACACACACACACACACACACACAAAGCCTTGTGTGCTTAGAGGGGTGCTATACACAGAAATGCTATTTCACTTATTATATTATAATATGAATGAGCATTCAAAAATATATTTTTTAGGATTTTTTAATGTTTTTAAAAAAAGAAGTCTCTTCTGCTCACCAAGACTGCTGTAAAAAATGTGAAATATTATTACGATTTAAATATTTTTTTTGAAAGAAATGTATACATTTATTCAGCAAGGATGCATTAAATTGATCTAAAGTGACAGTAAAGACAGTTTCACAAGATTTCTATTTCAAATATATGCTCTTCATTTGAACTTTATATTCATCAAAGAATCCTGAAAATAAAATGTATCTCAGTTTCCACAAAAATATGAAACTGTTTTCAACACTGATCAAATCTTTACCTTATTTTAAATCAAATAAATGCAACCTGGGTGAACATAAGAGACTTCTTAAAAAAAAAAAGACTCCAAACCAATGAATGATAATATAATATAATATAATATAATATATTTTCACGAAACATGTTGTAAAAGTGTAAACTGTGCGTACAGTGATGGAGAAGGTGTAGCAGTCGGGAATCTCGTTATTAATAATGGTCTGGATGTTTATGGCCTTCAGCTGAAACTGGATGGTCACATTAATCAGCCTGTGTGTGGAGAGACAGACAGAAGCTCAGAGAGGAACTCAGAGAGCAACCGTTTCACAAGACAAACGGCTCTTACACAGATCACGGTTTGACAACTGTAACGGTGTGTGTGTGTGTGTGTCTTTACTGAGCTGCAGTTACAGTCCACAAAATTGAGCTAAACTTCCCTTTGGGGACGTTTAAAACCACTGATGAAAAAGTAAATAATGTTCTGTTTGTGCTGGCCTGTGATTATTATATTCATGTATAAACAATAGAAGCATTTAGTATGTTCTCATTTGGAATCGCTGGATTGACGTGTGTCTGTCTCACTTTTGGAAATTGAGGTTTAAGTTCTTGTAGTGGTTTTGCAGTGGAGCTGAAGGGTCTGGCGGTGGATCCACTCCGACACACTCTAAAACAACAGAAACACACAGGATAAAAGTGAACACGGCTCATTTAGAATCACTGATCAATCAAACGGACAGCATGTTTGTGTTGCTAGGCAACAGAGGAGAATAGAACAGAGATTCTGTGGAATTCCCAATATTTAGAACTTCAGCTTGTTATGATACATCATCGGCTCTGTTCTGAACACTAGTGAGCCGCCTTCATAGGGAGCATCGCCACCCTCCCTATTCTGCTCTCTCAGGTGGATTGGCCAAACTATTAGGCCACATGTATCCTTTGTGGAGAGGCAATCCCAGAATGCACTGCAATGAGGTACAAAATCAGGATGAAATATTTGCTAAAGTTGGCAAGAAACCGAAGTTTCATATTATTGTGACGTTTTTTTTTCTGAGCTAAACAGTTTTGAAACATTTTATCCATTGGTTGTTGACTGGATTGTAAAAAATAAGCGCTGCAAACTGAATTTTTTTCTTACTTTGTATTTTTGACTTGTTTTCTGTATGATTTTCTTATGATTCTTAAATCAAAAAGTATTTATTTCAGAAGAAAATTGGGTAAGAAAATTACTTAATAAAAATTATTATAAAAATATAAATTTTATAAAAATATAAAAAACTTAATAAAAATGTATAAAAATGAAGTGTTTGTGCTTAAAACAACACAAAATATCCATAAGAAAAAATATTAGAAATAAAAAGTAATATAATATAAACAAATTATAAAAGTAATAATTATTAATAAAAAGAAAAGGGAAAATAATATTTTTTCTTTTAATTAAGTTATTTTTGTTACTTGCACTGATATTTGTCCTTGTTTTAAGCAACTAAACTAGATTTATGGCTTTGATTTTCTCACAGTTTTAGAGTAAAACGTGATTTTGAAAATATATATTTCATATAAAAAAAAAATCATTTCATTGACAAAAAAAATTATTGTTTTGTCATTTTTTTGAGCGACACGCTTAGAGCACCAAAGGGTTAAAAACAAAACATCAGACAACGAGACGATTCGTTTTACAAATCAGAGCAGTGTATTTGTATTAGTGTGATGTGATTTTTGCGCACCCGTGACAACATGCGGGTCGATGTCAAACGTGTCGTTGACCGGGTCGATGGTGCCCTTCCTGTAGTAGCGCTGGCACAGATAGAGGGCGCTGTCGTTCAGATCCGCACCGCGGACATACGCGTACCTTCCCACTGACTTCTGCGGCAGAGACAGATACTGACAGACAGACAGAGTCAGAGGTCAAAGGTCATATTCAGACAGATACTGACAGGCAGACATAGAGAGAGAGTCAGAGGTCAAAGGTCATATTCAGACAGATACTGACAGGCAGACAGAGAGAGAGTCAGAGGTCAAAGGTTATATTCAGACAGATACTGACAGACAGGCAAAGGTCATATCAGAGCCCGTCTAACAGAGAGCCTTGGCACTTCCTATTAGCCCCATTGTGTATCATCTTGGTTGCAGTTCCACTAGAGCTCCACTGGAGGTGATCGCGGGCGAGTGCAGAATGAACGGGAGTCTATGGAGCTAACGGCTAAAAGTGTCTCTTTCTCCTGCTTGCCGTTGAATCAACGTAGATTTTATTGTTGATTCCACAAGTTTAATATAGATTATAGGCCAAAAGTCGAATGAACGAGTACCTATGTCCTTTAGTTTTCTACAGGTTAGGCCGTTGTTGGCCTGAACACGCTAGCATTCTGCTAATGTGTGACGCCATCACATTTTTGAACGGATTTTTAGAACAGATACGTGAACTTAAAAATGCTGTTTTCAGCTGAGTGTATTATCTTTGCCCTTCCTTTTGAATGCAACTTTCAAACTACTTGACAAAAAATGACATCCTAGGAAAAGTGGATTATGGGGTGAAAACCCAGTGCCAATTCTCTTCAATTAGACATTCTCTGGTCATATTCAGACAGATACTGCCGTTTGCATGAACTGATTTGATGTTGATGTTTTGACATGAAGCTCAGTGTTTCAACACTCGTCTGATTGCTAACTTCCTGTTTAGCTAACGGTCTCTGAGACTACAGATTGATCAACAGTGTCCGCATCGATAGCAAGCTCTTCAGTAACTTACTATAGTTTTATTCATTTCATTCATTAAGATATTTATTAAGCAAGGTTCAAAACCTTGGGGTCGGTAAGACTTTTTAATGTTTATGAAATTTATTTGATCATAAATTCAGTGAAAACTGTAAAATATTATTACAACTGAAAATATCTGCGATCAAAGCTGAATTTTCAGCAGCATTATTATTTCATTCAGCATCTATCTATCTATCTATCCCTATCTATCTATCTATCTATCTATCTATCTAACGTTATCTATATTGCACAGAGAATTACAGAAATCTTCAGGCATGTGTTTTCATCTGGAGGTTGTTCTCCTCAGGTTAGATCGTCTGCAGTCTCACACACAGCTGTTAAAAGCAAGCGTGTCCCTCATGCGCTCAGCTGATCTGTTTAAACACACGGACACACACAGATGCGTGTCTGTACCTGCTCTATGGTGTAGTTGATGTGATCGTGGACGCTCTTCTGTGTGTGGATGCACAGCGGCTCCTCAGAACCGTCCCGATAGTCTCTGAGGAACAGATGCTTGAAGGAGTCGGTGTTCTCCTCCTTAAACGCCACCACCATCTGATTACTGAGACCGAACAGCACCAGCTGACACACACACACAGGTGGAAACACACCAGTTACGTTTAGCCTAAATTACTCTGAAAGCCTCTTTCATTGTTTGAAAGCAATCAAATCATGGTTTTACAGTGTTGTACCTGTACAGTGACTAAGATGATCTTCAGCAGCTGAAGGACCAGTTTGAAGGGTTTTCGGCCTTTCGCGTGGTATTTATCACAGGGGCTCATGAAGAAGTACTTCAGCTTCCTCCTCAGGGCCTCCTCCTCTTCCTCCGGCCCCTGAGGGCCCGTCACACACACGTCCAGGGAGGGGGGGCTGCGGTGACACCCGCCGTTCAGGTCGCCGGAGCCGTATCCCATCACGGGACTCAGCAGCCGGTCCTTCTCTGAGGAACACACACACTACAACGGCTCATTTGCTGTTAAAACAACAACAACAAATGGTTACAATAGTAACTATATAAATAAAAAAAAAATTTAATTTTCTATAAATATATTAGGGCTGTGCAACGATTAATCGCAGTTAATCACATCCACAATACAAAAATTTGTGTTAACATAATATATGTGTGTGTGTGTGTGTGTGTGTACTGTGTTTAATTATTTTGTATATAAAAATACACACAAATGCATGTATATATTTGAGAAATATTTGCATGCATATACTATATATATAATTTATATTATATATAGGGCCGGGACTTTAACGCGTTAATTAAGATTAATTAATTACAGACTTTAACGCGTTAATTAAGATTAATTAATTACAGACTTTAGACTTTGCACCGCGGAACGTTTGTCACTGGATGAGTTTCGGAGGACCGATTTTACTGGAGCACCAACTAGCGTCAGAAGAGCTGACGGGATCGCGCTTCATAGATCGCCTCAGTCGGACTAAATTAAGTTCTTTTGTATTTAGCCCTACAAATGTGACTCACACCTTCACTCTCAAAGAGGTTATTTTTTATTATGAAAATCCAAAGTTGCTTTCCCTTGAGTATGTTGTTAACTTCTTTATCTTGTATGCAAAATTCTTCATCCACAAGCAAAAATGGCTTAAATCTCCTTTGAGCTTTCCTCTTTTTCTGGCTGATTTTGACTCTTTTATTTCGTCCCTTAGACTTATAAATAAATAACAAGAAAAGTGAAAATGTTTTGATGCATTATGATGATTTATTCAAAGACATGACTTGACATTATTATGCTTTTCTTTCTTTTTTATGTATTACATAATTTGATGTATGCAATCCCAGGATATTTATTTTCTGTTAGGTACCTTTGTTTGTTTGTACACCTTGCTTAACTTCCCTGAGTTGGTAGTTATGTATAAGTTCTGCAATAAAAAAAAAATAGATTGCCTAGATCGCTTTGGTTGGCCCCGTGGATGGGAAATTTTGTTATAAAAAACGAACGGATGGAAGCGTCGATAAGAGAATGGTTGTGTGCAAGCTGCAACAAGGAATTCGCTATTGCTATTAGTGTAGTGTATGCTATTGCTACACTTAATGGCAAAAATTGCACTGGTCTGTTGGACTTGGTTGAACAAAAATAAACAATATGTTGTTGCTTAAGCTTATGTATTCAGTCATTATTCAATGGTATACTAAAAATCCATGTGAAAAAAATGACTTCTCACTGTTCTCAGGTCAAATATTTATGCGATTAAAATGCGATTAATTTCGATTAATTAATTACAAAGCCTCTCATTAATTAGATTAATTTTTTTAATCGAGTCCCGGCCCTAATTATATATATACATTTTTATTATATACATGCATGTGTGTGTATTTAAATATATTATGTAAACACAAATTTTAACTCGTTGCACAGCCCTAAGAAAATAAAAATAACATATATAAATATATATATATATATATATGTAACGTTAAACAGAAAATAACGGCGAATAATATCAAACCTGTGGCCCCTTCAGCTGAAGGTCTGGTGTAAGCGCTCGTCATATTACGACCATCGATGAGCAAACAGAGATATTGACAGATAAATCACAATAATATGACCGAAGGGTTTCAGGGATGTAAACAGGTGCTGATGAAGCGCATCGCTGCAGCGTCTGAACGGTCTGAACATGAGCAGAACAAAACACAAACACCATCATCAGATGCTCTGGCCACAAGTCAAAATAAAAGTCCCCAAATGACCCAAGCAGGAAGCTTCTTCTTATAGGTTTTAATGGCGTTTGGCAACTCAAGCATGTATTCTCGACTGTTCTTGTATATAAAAATACCATGTATTTAGTACCATAGAAAAGCAATTTAAAATTGTCACATTTTATTTTGCATTAAATTACGAACACATTCATCATTCATGAGTTTGTGTTGCTGCAAATTCCTTCGTCAGAACACATTCCTCGCTTCCCTTCTTTTATACTGGTATGAATGAGAGATGTTTTTAATTGTATATCTATCACATGATGTAAGTGTGTGTGTGTGTGTGTGTGTGTGTGTGTGTGTGTGTGTGTGTGTGTGTGTGTGTGTGTGTGTGTGTGTGTGTGTGTGTGTGTGTGTGTGTGTGTGTGTGTGTGTGTGTGTGTGTGTGTGTGTGTGTGTGTGTGTGTGTGTGTGTGTGTGTGTGTGTGTGTGTAATCATTTGTCAGACACAGACACTTTTATCCAAATGCATATATATTTTATCAGTTCATGCATTCACTATCAAACCCATGATCTACTGTCTGAGATACTGTTATCTAAATTATAATTATATGACCAACAAACATTTCAGCGTTTCAGCGAAAACTATAATCTAAAAATGTACATGATTTAATTTAAGAGCGTCTCAAAAAATATATATTTTGTTTTAATAACAAGTGTTTTGTCTCTTGTATTACTGGCGTTCCTGCTTCTTATTTGTCTTTTTGGGATTGATCTTGGGAATGTTATGCATGTATGTAATATATGTATATGTGTAAAATAGGCACCTAAAGCACTTTGAAGAAAAAAATAAATTGTAATCGCGAGCTCAGTTAACCAACACCCAAAACTACCAAAGCCCGCCTTTTATTTATTTTTTATTGAATGCCAGTCCCATACAATTAATAAACATGACAATAATCCAACATATAGACAGTTATACAATAGAAATACAAATATTAAACAAATATAGACTACAACAAATAGGTTGTGTTTTCCTTTAACACATTTTGTTTATTTATAGGTATTTCCCCATAATCAAACATTAACAATTAAGGACATATTTGGTTGTAGCTAATCTTTGTCTATTAAAATAAAATGAAATACATCTAGTCGGGTCGAGTCGCACTCAAATTTATAAGGCCAGTACCAACTTTTACTGTCTATGCTGGTACCAACACCCGCCTTTCACACGCCTTCCTACTGGGTGAACGTCACGTAATTAATATTAATGAGCTCAGCTTTTATGCGCATGTCTCTCTCTCTTCGTCCGTCCGACATTCTTTTCAAAGGAACAGCGAAGCTGAGCGGATGCAGAAGCGGGAAACACCCGCAGCGTTGGATTTTCTCGACAAAAGCTATTCATTTAAGGTATTCAGATTACATCGATGAAATTGTTTCACAAAGAAAAAATACTGTACAATCTTAAAACCTTTCAGAATTAGAACCGTTTGGTGTTACGCAATACGAGCGCAGTTACCACGTGTTTACCACGAGGGTCAGTGAAGAAAACAATGACCAATAGCCTGATGATACATTTATTATGAAAGCCTTTCTCTTTTCAGACTTTCTCTAACTTCTGACTTAAGTGTGCAATTTTTTTACTTTTTATGAACTTTTATAAAATCCTTTGACTTGCATTGAAGGCCTGATATCAGCACAGTGACGTGATTAGCATGCATTGAATGTTAATAGACATCCTGATATCAGCACAGTGACGTGATTTTAGCATGATTTAAGCGCTGGTTTGAGCACACACTAGAGCCCTGCGCTGCTTTCTGTGCATTGTGGGGTGTAGGATGTGTGCAACAGCACTGCAGGGTCTCTGTCCTCTTCTCTCTGTCCTCATGAGAGCTGAGATGCTTCAGATCCTGCTACAGTTTCATTATAGAGCTTCAGTGCAGTTTCATGCTTCTAGATTTCATATGCTTGCTCACTGCAGAATATTTCATGCATTTATTTCTTTTGACATGCAGGATGATGGAGAGACAGAAACTGGTTTGGTGTCTATGTAAGTGAAGCTCGAGTCTCCAAACACTGAAGATCGGCAACATAAGCAGAACTTCAACGTGTGAATTAATCATTTTGATAAAGATTTGTTCATGACAGATGCTGGAGAAACTCTGTGAGCTTCAAACACCCAAACTCACCAACAAATAAAGTGCAATAAAACACAGTGTCTTGAGTCTTTTATTATTATCAGTATATGTCAGAGATGAGCAGCTTCGGTCCTGCAGGGCCTCTTAAGTTTTTTAGCTAATCTGAAGACTTTGATTTGCTGGTTCGGGTGTGTTTGATTTAGGCTTGTAGTAGAGACCTGCGCGGGACGGATTTTTCCGTCCCGCTCCCGCAAGATTTTGTCCCGCTCCCGCAAAAATATATGTTATTTTCTCCCGCTCCCGCCCGCGGCAATCAAGTTTCGTCCCGCTCCCGCCCGCAAAATCCCGCCTAGTTTTTTTTTTTTTTTTTTAGGAATAGCATGTCGTTCACTGATGAGGGCTTCAGATTAATCCTTTTCTGCTCCAGCATGCGAGCGACCGCAAATAGGTGAAAGCCCTCGATGCTGTGCTGGAAGCTGGAATGCACATTTTTCTGTTGTTACATCTTTTAGTGCACTTGACACTTTCGACTGACTTGCCGTAAACGTCAGGGAAGTTTGTCTTTCAAAACGGTGTACACATGACACTTCAGACCTGAAGTTATACAGACTTGTAGCCTACGTGAGTATTTTGCTGCATTTGTAACAGCTCGCAAAAGGAAGGCGCTTTCCATTGCTGTCGCATTGGCCTACTAGGCTACTAAAACATTTCCAAATATCAGACTTTTCTTTGTTTGGTTTAGTAGTTTTGCATGTTCCTTTCTTTAATAATGAACTAATATCTGTAGCACTAAACAATCCACCTGAGTCATGTGGTGCAGACATTTTGCCTCTCTGTGAATAAAAAAATCGTTTTTATTTTAGTTATCCTTGTTGCTTGTGCATTAGATAAATAACGGTTTATTTGTTTCTAGTTGTTTTGTATCCCGCGGTAGTCCCGCGGGAGTGCAGGTCTCTGCTTTACACTCATATTTAATTTGCGGGAGTGCAGCGTATTCTCCCTCCCGCCCGCACCCGCAAGTGCACCTCATCATCCCGCCCGCTCCCGCAATGACCTTTCAAAATTTGTCCCGCGCCGCACTGTTTTGCGTCGCGACCCGCGGGTCCCGCGGGACTCCCGCGGGAGTGCAGACCTCTAGCTTGTAGCTGAACTCTATGGAATGCCATAAACTGCTAAAATAATAAATAAATATACTATGTAGAAAAAAGATGTATTTCCTTAGTAATATTTAATGTTATTTCCCCACATACACACACATTTATATTTTAATTTTTGCATTTATATAAATTAGTTCCACATTTATTTATAAATTTAATCATCAGTATGTTAATGAGGGGTGTGTGTATTATATCAGACATGACAATAGCTCCGAGTGATAAAGCTAAAGCTTTGAGACCACAGTGTGTGAGGGAAATATAAAACAAAACCCATATGATTAGGAACTCCACCATCTTACAACACTTGGAAAAGATTGACTTTATTTCTCATGTCATACTGGTTTTAAAGGGTACCTATTATGGCATTTAAAATGTTCCTAATATTGTTCTGGGAGTCCCCAACAACAGTTTTACATGCATGCAATGACAAAAAACACTTTTGTTGTCTTATAATATGCATTTATTTTTACCTGATTTGCTCACCGGCTCCCTAATGATTCGTTTTTCAACTCATTCTTCTTGACAGGCTGGAAAACTGGGTGGGGCTTTCTGGGATAGCCCTAAAATGGTTCAGGTCATACTTAGAAGGGAGAGGTTATTATGTGAGTATAGGAGACCATAAGTCTGAGTGGACATCCATGACATGCGGAGTCCCCCAAGGCTCAATTCTTGCGCCACTCCTATTCAACCTGTATATGCTCCCAATGAGCCAAATAATGAGAAAGAACCGAATCTCTTACCACAGCTATGCAGACGACACACAGCTCTACTTAGCCCTATCGCCTAATGATTACAGCCCCATTGACTCCCTGTGCCAATGCATTGATGAAGTAAATGGTTGGATGTGCCAAAATTTTCTTCAGTTAAACAAAGACAAAACTAAAGTCATTGCGTTTGGAAACAAAGATGAAGTTCTCAAGGTGAATGCATACCTTCACTCTAGAGGTCTAACAACTACAAATCAAGTCAGGAATCTTGGTGTGTCTCTAGAGTCAGACCTTAGTTTCAGTAGTCATGTCAAAGCAATGACTAAATCAGCATACTATCATCTGAAAAATATTGCAAGAATTAGATGCTTTGTTTCCAGTCAAGACTTAGAGAAACTTGTGCATGCTTTCATCACCAGCAGGGTGGATTATTGTAATGGACTCCTCACTGGCCTTCCCAAAAAGACCATAAGACAGTTGCAGCTCATACAGAACGCTGCTGCCAGGATTCTGAGCAGAACCAGAAAATATGACCATTTCACACCAGTCCTCAGGGCCCGTATTCCTAAAGAATCTAAGAATCCTTTTAGAAAACTCTTAATTTAGCTTAAAAACTTTTACGTAGGAGTCTTAGCTTAAGAGCGATTCGGGATCAATCTGAGAGCAACTCTGAGTAAGGAAAAGACAAAAACTTTTATCTTAGTGAGGAGGCGGGGTTGACCCCGATGCTATGTATGACACAATCTTTTGAAGACTGTGATTGGTTGGTTGTCCAAGAAGGAAAAAAATAGTGATTTAAGTATTCAGGTGAAACTGGAAAAATTTGAATATCGTGCAAAACCTCATGTATTTCAGTAATTAAAATTAAAAGATGAAACTAATATATTTAGTATATATAATTATAAACATATGCATGATTATACTTTTCAGAGGACTGAAATTTCTATGTTTAATAATAATAATAATAATACATTTTATTTCAGGGCGCCTTTAAAGACATCCAAGGACGCCTTACAGAGCAAATTTAAAACAGAACATTAATACTAGCCCAACAATAATATCATTTGTAAAATCAAATTAATAAGTACAATCAAAAAATGTAAGTAAAATGAAATCCCGATGAAAATCTATGTTGAATAAGCTAATCTAAACAGATGAGTTTTAAGTTGAGATTTGAATTGAAGAAGAGAGTCTAGGTGACGAATGTGAGGTGGGAGAAAATTCCAAAGATGTGGAATGTTTAAAATTATTTTTAACTTTTTATTTCTTTCATGTAACATTCTAATTTTCTGAGATTTGGAATGTTGGGGTTTTCATAAGCTGTAGTTAATCATCAAAATAATAACTTTTGCACGATATTCTAATTTTTCCAGTTTCACCTGGGTCTATTTTAAGCCTTCACTTTGAAATTACATGCGTAATTTTTCTACACACACACACACACACACACACACACACACACACACACACACACACACACACACACACACACACACACACACACACACACACACACACACACACACACACACACACACACACCACACACACACACACACACGTATATAAATCCTTTTTTTTATTTACAATGCTGTTTATTTCCTATAAGGTATTTGTTTGGCTTATAATGATAAAAATTGTTCCACTCTTTCCAATTACACTGATTGCTGGCGTGTCTATTTAAGTGGTGGTTTGAATGTTGTTTTAATGTACCAAACTCACTGTCATCTATTGTCTGCAACACATTTCTTCTCCCTCTTCGTCTTTTTGCCATTTTCTCTTCTGCTAAAGAAACTCTTAAGCCTCTTAAAAGTCCTCGTCCGTGCTCCTAACAATTTTGACCTTAAGACCTCTTTTAAGGGTTAAGATGATTTCTGAATTACTTTTTTCTTTACTAGGATTTTTTCTTTAATTTTAAGAGTAAACGCCCACATTTCTAAGAATTTTCTTAGAATTGTGTCACTAGGAGCTACTTTTTGCATTAAGATTCTTTAGGAATACGGGCCCTGGGCCCGTATGTATAAAACTTCTAAGAAATGCTCTTAAGAATAGTCTTAAGCTTTGACTTAAGTGTCAAAAAATACTTAGTAAAAAGTAGGACTTCTCTAAGAGTAAGATACTTTTATAAAGCAGCTAAAAGCAACTTTCAGTAAAGTATAAGACTGATTCGTAAGTGCTGACTGAAGTAGCACTTAAGTGCTGCAAACTAAGGACTACAATGATGTTAACCCAAAATGGCCGCCCTGAAGCTCTGAATCAGCCAATAGTGAGCCTGCAAGGGTGAGGTCACTGCAGCATGACACCAAACATTTAATGTAATTATAACAAAATAATTTAAGACACTGAAACTTTAATATTTAAATGTATTTTTTTAATTGCTTTGCATTGTGCAAAATTATCACAAATTAGTATTGAAGGAAAATTGTCAGATTCACCCTTTATTTAAATAGTATTAAAAATGTGTTAAATATTTTGTAAGCGTATTGTGTAGTTGTGCCTGGAGTACATTGTTTATTTGTGATAACAATGAAACATTCCAAATTGTACAGATATAAGTTTTAGCCAGGCTTTCATACGAATAAATTATGAACAGGTGAAAAAAAAAGAGACGATAATGAAATATTAAGAAATGATTATGTTGCAGACAATGTATGTTTTTTTCTCCTGTGAGCTTTTTAGTTTTTCTAAAACCTGTAGCTGTAGTTTGCCCTTATTTGTCAGTTAATATTTAAAAATAGTATTGATCTGCCTGCATTGACATATGAGAACTGAGAGTGGCTGTAGAGATAAATGAACTAAATAGATAACTAATGATTTTTTACAATGGAAATGAATGCTTTAGCTTAAGTTCTGCCAGGAAGACTAATATACCTCCCGGGGGTCGGGAGGTATAAAAAAAAAAAACAGATTGCGTTATCCTCGGATTGCGAGCTACGCAACATATCTTTATAACACAATACTTGCTTGCTGGGCTGTTAATAAACTGTGTCACGTCATTTTGCCTCCCGAGTCTTTCTGGTTGAAATTAATATACACTGAATTTACTTAAGCAGGACAATGACACTATTTTCTTCTAGAGCTGCTGTACAGCCAAGACTAACTTTTCCTGTAATCTCTGCAAAGCTGCTTTGAAACAATCTGTATTGTAAAAAGCACCGTAGAAATAAAGGTGACATGAAATAATTTTGTCAAATAAATACATTCATTAAGTTTAGTGTTTTGTTCTCCCCTCATATATATATATAAAAAAAATATAAATATAAAAATATTTTCCTCATAATTTGGTTTAAGCAAACTTGAAGGGTTAAAAAAAAAACTCTGCACATCACTTTTGGCCACCACTGTATATTTGGTGTGGTCAGTGTCACTATAGTGCTATTCAAGAGCCTACTAACTGTGGACTGAAGGGCCCGAGTCATCACAGGTGCACTGATGAATTCCAGCCGCCAAATATATAAATAATACTTTAATTTCATTGCTATAAAACTTTTTTAAAGGCAAGTTACAAAACAGAATACCTTGATGATTCAAGTTTTTTAATCGTTTGACCAACTCATTTTACTACAATACATCATATTTTCGTTGAAAAGTGCATGGCCTAATCTCTCTGCTGCCATCTTGTTACTCCTAACTAGGTTAGGAGACCTCTCCAGCTCTCTTAAATAATTTAGGAGCTGAGACCAAGTCTTAACACTTAGGAACCTTTATCAATCACACTTACTCTTAAGTTTAGGAATAAGAGTAAAATTATGTAATTCTTAGAATTTTGACAGACTTGAGACTAAAATTTTACTCTGATAGGCTTTATACATACAGTCCTCAGGTCTGGTATATAAATCATTCAATGGGCTAGGACCTCAATATATTGCAGATATGCTCACTGAATATAAACCCAACAGATCACTCAGATCATTAGGATCACATCAGTTAGAAATACCAAGGGTTCACTCTAAGCAAGGAGAGTCTGCTTTTAGCTACTATGCCAGCCGCAGCTGGAACCAGCTTCCAGAAGAGATCAGATGTGCTCCTACAGTAGTCACATTCAAATCCAGACTCAAAACACATCTATTTAGCTGTGCATTTACTGAATGAGCACTGTGCCACTGTTTGTCCGACTGTTTTTACTGTACTTTATTTTATTTTTTATTCTAAACTTTTTTAATTATTCTTATTTGTTTTGATTATTTTATTTTCTCCTATGTAAAGCACTTTGAATTACCATTGTGTATGAAATGTGCTATATAAATAAACTTGCCTTGCCTTGCCTTGCCTAAAATGACGCGAACACAGCTCAAGGTGGCTATACCTGTGTGGTATAGTTGTAAATATAAACTCTAGCCAGATTCTTCACATGCTCGTTCCTGGGCAGTGAAAAAAAAGTTCGCTTTTGATTCGCACTTCAGAACAGCTCGTCGACATGTTGTTTTCACTGTTTTCTGGCGCGCGCAATGAGTGGGCGTGTCTTATTCAAATAACTTGTACAAGTGACATACGAAAGTTAGAGAAAAAGCATCGTTCGTCTATCGATTCATATCAGCGACTCAGAGTCGACTCTTACTTTTGAGAGACAATAACTTTGTATAATAACTTGACATTGACAATAACTTTCATATTTAAAACTTTGCAGGATGTTTTTCGTTCACTTAGATCTGTTACACACAAAATTCCATGATAGGTACCCTTTAATGTCTTGACAAAAACAATGAAGAATCAGCAATTGATGAAGAACTAAGGAAACATTTTCAAGAAGGATTGGAAATGTTTGTTTTTGAACAGACAGGAGATCTTTGATCTCTTTGTGAGTTGTGGTTAATTAATTTTGGAACTCAAACAGAAAATGGCTTCACTATCTGAAGATGATTCTTCTTGTACCATTTGTCAAGAAATCTTCAAGACTCCTGTTCTTCTGTCATGTAGTCACAGTTTCTGTAAAGAGCGTATTCAACAGTTCTGGAGAACTAAGAAAACTCAGGAGTGTCCTGTCTGTAGGAGATTGTCAAGACATGAGCCTTCAAATCATTTTGTGTCAAGAAACTTGTGTGAGTCGTTCCTGAAGGACAGAAATAAGAGGCGTTCTTCAGTGTCTGAGGAGATCTGCAGTTTACACTGTGAGAAACTCAAACTCTTCTGTATGGAGGACAAACAGCCTGTATGTGTCGTGTGTATTAATTTACAGAAACACGACAATCATAAATTCAGACCCATCTGTGAAGTTGTTCCATCATATAAGGTAAGACAGATTTTAATATGAGGATAAACACTTAAAGGGTGAGTTCACCCAAAAATAAAAATTCTGACTTTAATTACTCACACTCGTGTCGTTCCAAACCCATAAGACTTTCGTTCATCTTAAGAACACAAATGAAGATCTTTTTGATGAAATCTGAGCGATTTCTGTCCCTCCATTGACAGCTACGCAACTACCACTTTGACACTTCAAAAAGTGCATAAAGTGATCGTAAAACTAATCCATTTGAATTCAGCGGTTTAGTAGATTTTTTTTGAAGAGACTCGATCGCTTTACACTCACCTAAAGGATTATTAGGAACACCTGTTCAATTTCTCATTAATGCAATTATCTAAATCAACCAATCACATGGCAGTTGCTTCAATGCATTTAGGGGTGTAGTCCTGGTCAAGACAATCTCCGAAGACGGTTAGTGGCGCGGCAGGCGGAGATTTTTTAAAAAATGGAGTCAGACGAGAGCGAGGGAAATGAAGAAGACACAAGAGGAGTTGAGAACAGGAAAAGGAAAAAGAGCAGTGTTTCAAGTGACGGAAGCCAGACAAGAAGAACTGTTGAGAGATATCAAGTAGGTATGATCAAGTAAGTACGTAAGTTTGTTTATTATTGACAGTGGTGGAATGTAACGAAGTACAAATACTTCGTTACTTTACTTAAGTACATTTTTCACGTATCTTTACTTAAGTAGAATCAATAGTGCATTCTTATTACTTTTACTTCGTTACATTTTGCAGCAATTATTATACTTTCTACTCCACTACATTTCTACAACGTTCTGTTACATTTTCGTTACATTTTCTGATCAGTTTTCCCCTGCCAAAACCTCATCCTGACCGTCCGTTTGTCGCACGTTTGTCTCACCAGTTAAGTTTGGTTGCCATATCAACCCGGTCACACTAAATGCGTCTCTATAGCACGCAGTGTGTTTATCGTGCAATTTATACGCGAATTTTTTTTTTTACGTGCATAGGATACGCATGGGTAGGTTTAGTAGTGGTGGGGTGCGTGTGTATTATACGTTTGGTTAGGATTAGTATGGCAAGCCAAGAGGTTCAGAATTACGCCATAAATGAATCGCGTTTACAGCCAAACCCTGTCAAATTAAGCTTGATGTGTATATATTGCCTAATTGCAAGAAATGGTGACAAAAACTTAAAAAAATAATGGCTTTTCCATCATTATTGAACATCATTATAGGAGTATTAGGTTGAAAGAGTTAGGATTAACTGTTTTATTAATCATTAGAATATAGACATTAAGAGAATAAATTGTTATGCAAGTACTTTTACTTTTAATACTTAAAGTACATTTAAAATCAGGTACTTTTTACTTTTTACTTAAGTAGGTTAGTCATTTGTGTACTTCTACTTTCACTAAAGTAAATATGTCTCTGGTTATTTGTACTTTTACTTAAGTACTGAGATTCAGTACTTCTTCCACCACTGATTATTGACTGCATGTCAAGGTGTCAGAGAGAACAAGCTCTAAAAATTAAGGTGTATAAAGATTACAGCACTGTGAAATGCTTCCCACTCGGGACAGAATACAAAAAGAAGGAGTGTGCATTGAAGGAGTGTGTGAGGCCAGAAGATTGACAAGATTCCGTCAAGGAGAAATGGAACAAAGTAATTCTGTGTGTGTGACTTTTGTGGGAGATTTGCCAGAGAGGATATACTTAGACTATATATGCTACAGGGTGAGGTCTTATGAAAGAGCTCCATTAAGGTGCTTTTGCTGTCAGGAGTATGGACATGTGGCTGCAGTGTGTAGAGGAGTCAGGAGATGTGGGAAATGTGGGAAAAATACTTGTGAAAGAGGGGAGTGTAAAGAGGAACAAGTAAAATGCATTCACTGTTCGGGAAATCACCATGCGGGGTCAACGCAATGTCCTGAAAAAATCAAGCAGGTTAAAGTGAGTAAAATCAGAGCAGAAGAAGGGCTAACATATGCAGAAGCTACCAAGAGAATGGAACGAGCCATAGTGCAAACAGAACAAGAGCCGGAAAAGAAGGGAGATGATCAGAATAACGTTATTGGCATGGACAAGAAGCGATTTCTAGGATTTATTGCTATGGTGGTCAATTGTGCTGTGGAAATTAAAGGGAAATCAGAGAGGATTAAGATGGTGTTGGATGCGGTGAGAAGATTCTTGGACATTATGGACATATCAGGAGAAGAACTAGATGATACGCTGAGGAAAGAATTTATACCATCTCAGAACATTGAGTAAGACATATAGAACGGGCAGTGAACTTTAGGGTGATCACTGTAAATATACTGCACTGGGAAAACTATTTAATTCAGTAGGTGGCGGTAATGCAACACTTTGGATGCCAACTGCCATAAAACCCCAAAGAAGAAGAAGACAATCTCCTGAACTCCAAACTGAATGTCAGAATGGGAAAGAAAGGTGATTTAAGCAATTTTGAGCGTGGCATGGTTGTTGGTGCCAGACGGGCCGGTCTGAGTATTTCACAATCTGCTCAGTTACTGGGATTTTCACGCACAACCATTTCTAGGGTTTACAAAGAATGGTGTGAAAAGGGAAAAACATCCAGTATGCGGCAGTCCTGTGGGCGAAAATGCCTTGTTGATGCTAGAGGTCAGAGGAGAATGGGCCGACTGATTCAAGCTGATAGAAGAGCAACTTTGACTGAAATAACCACTCGTTACAACCCAGGTATGCAGCAAAGCATTTGTGAAGCCACAACACGCACAACCTTGAGGCGGATGGGCTACAACAGCAGAAGACCCCACCGGGTACCCATCATCTCTACTACAAATAGGAAAAAGAGGCTACAATTTGCAAGAGCTCACCAAAATTGGACAGTTGAAGACTGGTAAAATGTTGCCTGGTCTGAGGAGTCTCGATTTCTGTTGAGACATTCAGATGGTAGAGTCAGAATTTGGCATAAACAATGAGAACATGGATCCATCATGCCTTGGTACCACTGCACTGTGCAGGCTGGTGGTTGTGGTGTAACGGTGTGGGGGATGTTTTCTTGGCACACTTTAGGCCCCTTTAGTGCCAATTGGGCATCATTTAAATGCCACAGCCTACCGGAGCATTGTTCCTGACCATGTCCATCCCTTTATGGCCATGTATAAGTTATGGAAAACATTATCTAGATTTTTTTTAAGATTCTTTTTATTACTTCAATATGATGCTAAAATTTAAATTTTATTTAAAAAATATTTAACTGTCCATGTATGTGGACATCATGCAACAAAAGGCGTAATCTGGGACATAAAGCCACATATGACAATATGGAACATTGTTTTTTTATTATGACATGTTATTCAGCTCAGTTAATTAAAAACAATAATATTACATTATAATAACAATAAAACGCATATTGTATGAACTATAACGCTAGATATGTAGCCTATGTGTGCTTTGCTGGCACAAACTCACCGCTGTCACTGTCAAAATGCAAATTTGTCTCGGTATGTATGTGTAAAGTTGCCTTTCAATGCCTTAATATGTAATTTTGAATGGTTATTTATTTTGATATATTTATTAAATGTCTGTTTTATTACGATATAAGACAATTCATAACATCTAAAATAGAAAAGATATACTAGCAGGTTGCAGAAATCAGACTTTATTCCACTGTTGCATAACGTTCACATACGTGGACAGTTGGTTTGTGGTAAAACTTTATTTTACTCTAAATTTTAGTTTATAAAATACTAACATATTCATCATACTATATAGGCCTATTTTTTTTTTTTTTGGCACATGGCTATCGCTGTCAGCCATCACTGATACAATATTTCTGTCAACTTCAAAACTTCTCAACATATTCCATAAGAAAATATTTAAAACTTTTCAAGAATTGCACTTAAAAACAGTCAAAATGTATATTGGAAATTATTTTACAAACTTTTTTTTCCCTAAGAAGATTTTCATGAATCCTGAACCCATTTTGAAAGTGTTTCTAGAAGTGCAGCTTCATCTTGATTTCTCCATGTTTCAGAAACATGGTGATGAGGGTCTGTTCAGGTAATGATGAGTTTACAAGAAGAACCTGCTCACACTCAGTTACTCACACCACAAAGATTTATTACATCTTACAATATTAAAATCATTGATTATTCATTACTAAGTTAAACGCATCAGACAGAAACAAAGTATTTTAAAGCAATTAAGACTCAGTGTATGAACATGATCAAGATTTTTACAAAATACAGTTTTTCATCTCAACAGTTCTGATTGTTTGATATTTTGGAAAAGATCAAATCCCAATCAGTTTCTCTTGATGACACAAATGTTTGAATCACATTTAATGTTTGTCGCTGATGCCTTTAAATCTGATAATAAAAATGAGTAACTAAAAACACTGACAGTGATCAGAGCAAAATGTCTGATGTGTTTGATCAATAGAACGAGTGTCATAATTCATAATAATCTGTGTTTATTTCACTCTTGATCATTATATGAAGATCAGAATAAAATCATCTGTTGATTGTGTCTCTTCAGCTCCTGTGATTCTGGATCCAAACACTGCAGATCCACTTCTCGTCCTGTCTGATGATCTGACCAGTGTGAGAGACAGCGAGGACAAACAACCTCTTGTAGTCTTGGAGTAACTACAGCATCAAACCAGAGGAAGGGATGGGATTTCTTTAACACTGATGTCTGGTGTGGGCGGTATAGACTGACTCGTGTTAAACAGCTTGATCGTGCGTTGATCACAACCACCTTCACTGACACACTCTTTTCATTCTTCTGGTGTTTTTCTTCCTCTCTGAGGATCTTACCAGTCAATAGTCAGTAAACGTTACACCTGCAAGTCTGGATCGACCAGCTTTCATCTTTTACAGTCATCATGTTTATTTAATTCATATCACCTGAGTAAGAGTGCTGTTGATCTGTGATTGGGCTGCAGCTGATCACATGACTTCCACAGCAACACTCACACTCTCATATTGCTGTTACACAACAGATCAGTAAACAAGTAGTTAGAAAGTTTATTCATCTTTAAAAAATTCTGTGAAATTATTGTGTTCATAGTGACCATTCTATATCCACTGAGGTGATCCACTTAATATTAAATCATTATAGTCTCAATATATCCAGATATTTTCAGAGTTTCAGTAATTTTAAAATTGTAAAATGTCATGCCTGGATAAGTTATGGTAAAAGTATGGAAAAAGTTATGGTTAATATATTTTTATTCATTACACAATACTTAATCAAGTATTACGCTGCACTGCATTTAAACACATGGTGAAGAATAAAATAAATCATGTTATTATATCTGACCAATGAGAAATCCCCACCCAGTATCACATTTATAATAGTATAAAATATCACATTTTAGTTATTATATTATTGAGTTAATTCAACACATGCACATTTTTAAAATTTGTTGTAAATTATTAATTAAACTGAAATAATTAAACTGAAATAATTTTTTCAGTTACAGATGTTAAATAATAATTTGTTGATTGAAGTAAATGGATGTAAAAGGCTCTTTCTAATCCACAACAATGTTGAATAAAATATACATACAGTATTTACTATAGAAATACTTGATTACAGCTGTTTACACATCTGATTCATAAAAACAAATGCTCAGTGTCTCTGGGAATCACTGAAATCTTTGAGTTTGACCGTTTCAGACCAATTTTGATGATCTCTTGTATAAACTAATGTGTGATTACACAATTTCATTGTAATTTTCTGAAAGACCGGTTCTCACAGTCCTGCTTGATAATTGGTAAAATGTTGTTTTGCTTTCTGAAATAGCCAAGTCACATTTTTCTACATAGAGCTTTACAAGATTGTATCAAAGCAGCTTTACACTAATAAACAGGAAAATAACACAAAACATATTGATGATTATAATTTACAAAAGTGTCTTTTTTAAGTTTTAATTGCAATGTCAATTTCTCCTATAAATATATTGCCATTATTCAAGATCAATGTAAATAGTTCAAAATGAGGACAAAATAATAAATAATTAGAAATACTTTACTTGCTTTTGTAATATCAGTCCTCGCAGCCACGTGGAGACTTCAATGCGACTTTACTGAGACCTGGTGGTGAAATTGTGCAACTGATTGCAAACGTGAATATATTATAAAATGTAGCTTTAGTTGCATTACAGTCGACAAACAAGAACAATCCGGCCTAATAACTCAATAAATTTATAATAATCGTTAAGTTAAACAATAGCATACCTGGACTGGCCGTTCATCTCACCACAATTGTCTAACTTTGACTTTTGACTTAAAAATAAAGATTTGTAGGCCAGCCGGCAGTTCGATCACACTGGTTCCCTCAACAAAAACCCAATAGGATTCTTCCATAGGCTTTTGGTTTATCGCTAAAAACAATCTCTGTGATCAACAAAAGTTTATCATACTTGCATGTTTTGTCCATCAAGATAATTATCACAGATGAACACAACATTTATGAAGTTTGAAGCCTAAATGCAGTCGCCAGCTAAATAGGCTATACGAACTACACCACGGTCACCATCATTGAGCTTCCGACAACTCTTTCAGTTTTTATATAAAAATGGTGGATATGGTGATATGGTGGAACTGGATAGTAACATATATTATATAGTAACATATAAATGTTAAAATCTTACAGTGGTATACAACTATATGATAGGTTTGTTCTTATGGGTGGGGGTGTTACCACCTGTGAGGTCTGTGTGTTGTGCTTGTGTTGCTGTGGGTGTTTTCTGCCTCTTGCCAGCAGGGGGTACCCGTGTCCTGAGCTGACGCTGCGTGAAATTCCGCAGCTGGAGTGATCAGTGGCAATTAGTGGGGTGTATAAACTGAGGCCCTGTTTACACGAGAATGATTCCGGGTGAAAACGTAAAAATATTTTATCGGATGTGTCTTTCGTTTACACAGCGACGGTGTATTTGGGACTTAAAAACGCAAAAAAGTGGAACCACCCTCCAGAGTGGAAATCTTAAAAACACTCCACCATTGCGTTCCCGTCTAAACGGTGAAAACGCAAATCTGCTCACGGTGGCTCTCGTCGCGTTTGCGTTTACGTCACAGGCATGCGCCAGTACAGGGAAATAACAACCAACATGTCGGATTATTTCCATACGTCGGACCTTCAAGTTGCCCTAGCAGCTCTCATAAACGAACTAGAGTCTTTTCAGCAGTTGTACAAAATATTCTCAGACATTGGTTTGTTGTGTTGCAGTGCTTCACATTGCCACCTAGCCACCTGGAGTGCATACTACATCGTATTTCACACACTTTTGCGTCACCATATGCACGCAGATTTCCTTTCCATGAAGCTCGTCTAAACGCAGAATAAAAAGTGACAACACAATGCCACTTTTGCGTTTTCTCTTCAGCTCGTTTCTGTGTAAACATAGCCTAAGCCATTGAAGTGCTCTCGTCCTCTCACTTTTCCTTGGTGGCTCACATCAAATTGGGCGGATTACTGTGTGATTTACTGTGTGATCTATTGTGTGGACCGTGGCGGGACCTGATCTGCTGGGTGTTGATCTTGACTTCTCTCCGTGCCGTGAGTCCGGTGACTTTGTGGAGGAAGCTGAAAGTTGGCGTGGTGAGCGGCGGGAAAACTACCTGGTAAACCACTTTCCAATCAATATCCGGCTCCATACGGACTCATCTGCCTGAGAAACCCACCGGCACATCAATACCCCATTATCCACAAAGAAAGGTTGCTTACTGTTAAACTCTGTGTTGTTTTTGCCGAAGCAAAACATTTAACCAATGAGGGATCACTTCTTTGAGATTTTATCAGAGCATTAGGAGTGAGCAGCAAAGGTGCAGGATCAAACTCACCCACGGAGTCCACTACCTTTTCAGTTCTGGCCACCTTGCAGCTCACAGGATCATCATGGGGCACACCTTCCTCAGAGAAAATGGAGGCAAAAAATGAGTCAGATAGGTTAATTTCCTGGGTCTGTTTACGAGACTGCGCTCTTGTAGTCATGCTGGCTACAAAAATATGAGGATGATTTTTCCCCAACTCATCCTGTTCAGACTTCGGGATAGGATTGTGGACTACCTTAGGAATAGGAAACACCTTCCCCCCAGCAATATCATTCCCCATTATTACCTCAATGCCCTCTATCGGAAACTCTGCACGTACACCCACCGTGAAAAATCCAGTCACTAAATCAGAATGGACAAAAATCCGGTGTAGTGGCGCTGGTAAAACCCATCTCAATACCTCTCACGACTGCGCTTACATCAGAACTGTCACACATGGGGAGAGTGCCAGACAGCATTAGTGACTGCGACCAGGCTGTGCCCCGCAGTATTATCACTCGTTGCTAGTCTTCTGCTTTCCCTGTCAAAGAAACAAAACCCTCAAAGATAAAGGGTTTAAAACAGTCATCAGCTGCCTCACACATCTCAGGCTCAAGGCCCTGGGGTCGGAGAGATGTTTTAATCAACCCTTTGGTTGCTTTTGATTTGGACTGGGTTGATGCCCCTTCCAAGCTCTGCACTCAGCAATTACATGTCCAGGCTTGCGACAAAAAAAAACAGACTCTGTCTGCCTTTTGAATGGAGGACACATTGGGACGACTGTAAAGGGAATTACGCACTGGCTGCTCAGCCCTTTAAACCCCACTCGTGAAGAAACCTTGCGCTTAGTAAAAGTGGTCTTATGCAGAAGCACAAACTCGTCTGCGAATATGGCTGCCTGTTGTAGGGAAGCAATCTTTTGTTCATTAAAATATGCAGCAGTACGTTCTGGCAAACAGTTCTTAAAGTCCTCGAGCAAAATTAGCTCACGTATAGAAGCCACATCATCTGCTTTACATGCTGCGCACCATCGATCAAAGAGGACCCCCTTTTCACAAGCAAAATCTGTAAAGGTTTGATCGGGAGCTTTTTGTAGGCCGTGAAAACGCTGACGGTATGTTTCCGGCACTAACTCGAAAGCTCTCAAAATAGCATTAACACAGTCATAATTCAACCCGTCCTCTACAGACAATGCTGCACACGGTTCCTGGGCCTTACCAGTCAGTTTACACTGGAGTAAGGTGGCCCACACACCTCTTTAGGCCAGCGTAGAGCCCCAGCAACACGTTCAAATGCACCAAAATAGACTTCCACTTCAGCCTCGCGGGTGAGCAGCATCAATATTTGTCCTCTTCAGTTCCAGCTCTCAGCGGAGTTGGAAATCTCTCTCTCTCTCTTCCTTCTCTATCCAAAGTCGCAACAAACAAACTTTTAACCGGCTATCCTGCTTAGAGCCAGGAGATGATTCAACAGAGAATGGCAAAAAATTAGGTATCTTTATGGGCTTCCTTGTCGGTACTCCCTGTTGACCAGCAGGAGTCCCATTACCAAGTTGGTCCCCCCACACTCAGCTCTGGGTCAGACTGCTCAAGTTACCGGTAATATGATAACTCCTTTACTGATGAGTCCATCCAAAACTACAGCTTTAAGTTCAGCTTTCACTAAAGAAGTTGACACAGAGATGTCATAATGGTTCGCAATGGCATGGAGTTCAGTTTTCTTGCATTTATCCAACTGGTTCAAATTTGACGGGACACAAAAGCATTTAAGTCAAAAGTTGTCATGGTCACAACACATAAAATCCACACAATATCACCACGCTGAATAAGATAACCCAATGCTCGATATTAACCCCTCTAAGAAGCCCGCAGCCTCCCTCCACAGAATAGAATTCCTCAGCACCTGCCTCACCAAAAATTACCTATCTATCTTCAGAAGCGTGCCGGGCTCGAGGCGACGTACATCAGCGGTCGAAACCCTGAAACGCCAGCCCCCTTCGGAGAATGCAGTGTCCACCCAGGATTTACTTCTAAAAACAACAAAGGCAAAATAATAAACTAGTGTCCGATGGAAAGGCTGCTTCAGCCCTGCTGGACAATACCCTGTGTTAAGCTGAGGAAGCAGTCAAGTGGATACATCCTTGGGGTAACATCAATCATTACATTCAACATGAATCAAACATCCTGGTTTTCCAGAAATATCCCGGATGAGCCCCCCCTTTTGTTAGCCTTCTTGGAGGTACCCCCTAAGAGAGCATTGCCCTCCTGGAAGATTTTCAGACTTTGTGGATTGGGGGAAAGGGGAGCCCGATCTCATGAAAGTGCGTATGAATACCACGAATGTTATTTCTCGTGGCATTTATACGCCAAAATCAGTTTTGGCGTGTATATGATACGCAGTTTTCGCGTGCATATGATACGCACTTTATGGCGTGTAATACGCACGCACCCTCATCCCCCCCTCCCCCTAATCCTACCCAAGGGATTTTCAGTGCGTAGCATATGCACGGCAAAACCATTTTTGGCGTATAAATGCCACAAGAAATAACATTCGTGGTATTGATACGCACTTTCATGAGACTGCGTTGGAAAGGGGTGTAATCTATTGACTGACTATTGCAAAAGTGAGGTTCCTTAAAGAGGCTAAAGCCTGGAGAGGGAGTTCCTGTTTTGGGGTAAATAGGTGGATATGTTTTTTTTTTTTTTGCCAGAGTGTTTTCCGGGGCTGGCCGAGCTAAGATGTATGTTATATGCTGCCTTGAGTTTAGTAAAGGTTCAAAAAGTTACGGGCGTCTCCTCCTGTTATTCAAGTATCTTACAGGATGTGTGCGACAGTACTGCAAGGTCTCTGTGCTCTTCTCTCTGTCCTCATGAGAGCTGAGATGCTTCAGATCCTGCTACAGTTTCATTATAGAGCTTCAGTGCAGTTTCATGCTTCTAGATTTCATATGCTCACTGCAGAATATTTCATGCATTTATTTCTGTTGACATGCAGGATGATGCAGAACAGATGGAGATACAGAAACTGGTTTGGCGTTTCTGTAAGTGAAGCTCGAATCTCCAAACACTGAAAATCGGCAGTGAACCAACACTCCAAATTAGCCAAAGCGACTTACATTGAATTTAAAGGTATATCTTGCTTTCCCTGAGAATCGAACCCATGATATTGGCGTTGCAAGCACCAATGCTCTACTACTTGAGCCACAGGATACATCAGAGATAGGCAGCTTCGGTCCTGCAGGGCCACTGAAGTTTTTTAGTGAAGACTTTGGTTTGGAGGTGTGTTTGATTTAGGGCTGGAGCTGGAATGTCATAACTGCCCAAATAATAAATAAATGTACAAAGGAATGTAGAAAAATAGATGCATTTATACTTTTATTTCCTTAGTAATGTATAATTGTATTTTCTCCCCATATTTATTTTTTTCAGTTGTATTTATGCATTTATTTCCATTTATTTATGTATATTATTTCCACATTTATTTATACATTTTGTCATCACACAAATGAGTGGTGTGTGTTTTACCTTAATCGCTCAGAGTGACAAAGGTGAAGCTTTGAGTCAGTCTCTTCCTGGTAATTGTTGTAAGAGGGTGGAGTTCCTGATCACGTGCGTATTGTTTTATAATCTTTCCCTCACACACCGTGAAAATTAAAAGTAAAGCTCAGATTGCTGGAACTCGAACAGAGAAAATGGCTTCACTATCTGAAAATGATTTTTCTTGTCCTGTGTGTCAAGAAATTTTCAAGACTCCTGTTCTTCTGTCATGTAGTCACAGTTTCTGTAAAGAGTGTATTCAACAGTTCTGGAGAACTAAGAAAACTCAGGAGTGTCCTGTCTGTAGGAGATTGTCAAGACATGAGCCTTCAAATAATCTTGTGTTAAAAAACTTGTGTGAGTCGTTCCTGAAGGAAGAACGACTGAAGAAGATCTGCAGATTACACAGTGAGGAACTCAAAATCTTTTGTCTGGAGGACAAACAGCCTGTGTGTGTTGTGTGTATTAATTCACAGAAACACGACAATCATAAATTCAGACCCATCGGTGAAGTGGTTTCATCATATAAGGTAAGATTTTAATATGAGGATAAACACTTAAAGGGATAGGTCACCCAAAAATTAAAATTCTGATTAATTACTCACACTCGTGTCGTTCCAAACCCATAAGACTTTCGTTCATCTTAAGAACACAAATGAAGATCTTTTTGATGAAATCTGAGAGTTTTCTCCCCCTCAATTGACAGCTAACTACCACTTTGACACTTCAAAAATTGCATAAAGAGATCGTAAAACGAATCCATGTGGATTTAGCGGTTTAGTTAAATTTTTCTTCAAATTTGCATCACGGTTTCAGATTATATAAAAAAAGACCTTAATTTGTGTTCCAAAGATAAACGAAAATCTATCGGGTTTGAAACGACATGAGGGTGAGTAATTAATCAAACAATTTTAATTTTTGGGTGAACTAATCCATTAGGGTTATGTATTGTGTTATAGATTTTCTCTCCAGGAAAACATTCATTCCACCTCCTCATTCCAGGAGGAGCTCAATAAAGCACTGAAGTCCTTACAAGAGAAACTTAAACACAATCAAGACTTTAAAGTAGAGTTTGAGAAAACAGTTCAACACATCAAGGTGAGGATTGATTCTTTTGACTTTTTGTCTGATTTTCTTGGTATAATTACACACACACACACACACACACACACACACACACACACACACACACACACACACACACACACACACACACAGAGAGAGAGAGAGAGAGAGAGAGAGAGAGAGAGAGAGAGAGAGAGAGAGAGAGAGAGAGAGAGAGAGAGAGAGAGAGAGAGAGAGAGAGAGAGAGAGAGAGAGAGAGAGAGAGATACACACACACAAACACACAAACATTGGGTTTTCGTGTTTTTTGGGGACTTAGACATGATAATTTTCATAATGAACAAACTGCATTTTTACATTTTAAAAAACATAAAGTTGTATGATTTATAATTTATAAATGTTTTCCTCATGGAGACCAAAAAATGTCTGAACAAGGATTTGGGATATTGCCATTTTTCGGGGATATTTTGTTTCTCATAACGTACACACACAGCAAAATCCCCAGTGTTAAATTAACATTGCTCAGTGTTTATATGAGTCCACATTTAGTGTTATAATCAGAGGTGTATAGTCCAGGGGTCAGAAAGTAGAAGTCCTGCCATATGTTTATTCCACCCATGAACTAATGGAAACATTAATCACTGTTATGGGGACTTCAAATGAAACACAGAGTTAAACCCCTGTTAATTCTCATTATTACATGGCTTGGTAGAATTCCAATGTAGAATGCGGTCTGTTATTTAAGACGCTGCTTAGTGTAACAGACTGTTACCATGAAAAACAGAGCGTTGCCATGGACGCAGTTCAGAGACGGAACAGACTATTTTGTTTAGCGGAAGCAATACAAACGTTTTTAAATCAATAAACTCCTTTTTAAATCAATATTTGGAGTCAAATTATTGATTTATTTGGTAGGTAGCCATGTAATAAGCTGGATAATGTATAGCGAGGCGGTTGTTATAGCGAATACAAACCCTTCAGGCTGATTAAGACCCCTCCGCTTCGCGTCGCGCTCCTAGTCAGCCTGTCGGGGTGGTATTTGTTATAACAACCGCCTCGCTATACATTATCCCTTACATAACAACACGTTTGTAGACGTTTGCAGTCTGGTTAGTAATAAGTGAAGCTGGTAATGCTGTTTATGGAGTTGGTTATTCCTCCTCTGCTGAGATGTTCACAGATTTAATGTCTTCTTTTCTCTTCAGTTGATGGCTGTGGCTGAAGTCAGTTGTAGTTCTTGTGTTTCTGCTCATCTCTTTTTCTGTTCTCTTCACAGGTGTAAAGTCCAGGTTCAGAAAGTAAACGTCCTCCTCAGTATTTTGTTCCAATCAGCTGGATTTGCTAATTAGCAGTTTTTCAGCCAGGAGATAGAAATCAGCTGACTGAGGTCATGGGTGGAATAAACATATGGCAGGACTTTTACTTTCTGACCCCTGGACTGTACACATCTGGTTATAAGTAACACTGAAGCAGTGTTACAGTAAATGAGATAATTAAGTGAATAATTTAGTGATGATTGAGAATTATTGAAGATACCTTATGTTAATAAACAGAAACACTGAAGGAAAAAACTATAATGTTAAGTCACCATTATGGTGATCGGTTTGTTTGTTTTAGTTGGTCTCTTGACCCTGAAATCAGTAGCTTTAGATTTTGTTAAGCTGCTGTACATAAGTTATTACAGCCGGTGACAAAAGGTGATCTGATGGTGTTGGTTATGTTTTAACATAAACATTATTCACAATAATTTGGCCTGAATCACTGAATTCATTTAGAGCCCAATTTCTGAGTTAGGTATACATTATTAATTATAGCAGCACTGTCCTTGTACAGCATCATATTTTTAACTTTGGCAATGAAATCCAAATAATTTCTTAAAAGTTTCTCTTATATATAAAATACTGCTTTATGTTTTAGACACACAGACATGAAAAAATCAGCCTGTGAATCTCAACAATGGTGACAATTATAAAGCATGTTGCAGTGCATTCTGGGTCCCAAAAATCAAAACTCGTTCAGTTTTTTTTGTAAATGATTTGATCATTTGGATTTCATTGAAAAGGCTAAAAATTGTATGCTCTACAATGACAGTGTTGCTATAATCCATAAGGTAAACTTAACTCAGAAAACATGCTCTCAATGAGTTCAGTTTTTGAACTCCAATTTAAAAATAATATTATTTTAATCCAATTAAAAATAATAATATTATGAATATTAATGTGATTTACACCTGGGAAGACTAAAGACACTCCCCAATGGCTAATGGCCCATCAAGGTACTGTGAGGCAGCCTGAACTAAGAATGATTCACTGATGAATAAAAAGTTAAAAAGAACGGCATTTATTCAAAATAGAAATCTTTCCTAAGAACGTAAAGACTTACAGTTATTCCTATCACTTAACACATCCTTTCAAAAAACAAACATAAAAAAAGACCAAACTTGTTTTTTTTTTATTCAAAGAATCCTAAAAAAAAACCCTAAAATTAAACAGCACAACGGTATGAGTCTGCAAGAACAAACAACTTGAAACCCCACCTGGTTGGCTTGGCTTTCATGTACTGTATCATACCTGTGTGTGCTTTGCATGCCACCATTGTTTGAAAAATAGTTTGAATAGACTCATGGGTGAATGCGAGTCTGCAGAGCTCAGTTGCAGTCCAGTTTCCCGTGCAGGAAGGAATCGCAGTGTCTGTTGAACCATGTCAACATCGGTCTCTGTTTTCCATGACAGAGTGACTGCCTGTTGCTCGTCTGCTTGTTTGCCTTGCCTCTCTTCGGAACTGGTGCTTGGACATGTTCATTGTCACATCTGTTATAAAATGAATAAAGAAAAAGTGTGAGCATGCTGATAACACAATCAACTAAACTGTATTATTATCATTATCAATCAATAATTGCCAATGTAGGGACCCCTAAAGTAAATATGCCTTTTATTTTGAAGTATTTTAAAATATAGAAATTTGTGTTTTTTCATTTTATTTGTTTATTTCTATGTGATACAACTACATGTTTTGTTTCATATCCAATGAGAATAGTGTTGAATGTAAATGTACTATTGCTGGTCAGTGACTGTTGAGCATGATAAGTTTGCGTCATAACGTGAGTTACGTGAAGGGGGAGGAGCATTGCACATGGCATGAGAAGACGGTAGACAATGTTGACTGCTTGCTTGAGTTAGAAGTGCGTCATTTTGGAGACTTAAGATATTCTATGTGATATAAGGCCCAAAGTATAGAGAAACGACGCTTGGTTTATTTTATTTTGCTATGTGAAGTGTTCTTTTATTTCTGTTATTTTTTTTCTCTGTGATCTTTGAGTCAACGCGACGTCGAGTTGAGACGTGTGTAATGAGGGCTTAACAGTTAACAGCTCTAGTGACATTCAAATTCGTGGTCAATAACTGTGTCGGAGTTATTGGACATTCGTGGTGGACTTCGGAAATTATCCGGGACTGAAAGATCGTCTGGTTCGTCGTCGTGGGACGTGGATCAGCTGCATTCATCGCGTGAACAGGGCTGCTCATGTGAAACTGTGTTTGTTGTGTTGTAAGTGACTACACCATTGTTTTTTTCGTCGGATGGACGTAAGTGAACTCATTTTCGGGACTGTTGAATGTGAGTAGGCCTACATTGAATTCATCAGCTGTAAATGTGCACCAACGAACTGGGCCCCAACGATAACGAACGATCGTATATTTGACTGTGCCACTGACTCGCGTATATTTGACTGCGTCACTGACTCGCAACAAATTTGCATACTGAAAGGGAAAAACCTTATGCTGTGAATCTTCAAGTGCATTTAATTTTTGAAGGAAATATTGTTTCATTTTCCTTATTGCTCTACACAAAAACATAAGAGAGAATTTTGAGACTGTAAAGTTGATTTACATTTTATTTACAAGAGAATAAGTACTTTACATACCATTGGGTATAAGTGTTTATCTGTCTTCATATAACAAAAGGTGGTTCCTTGTATTTTTTTCTTTTAAAGGGGGTTATTATATTAATGTAAAATAAATATTTGTTTTTTTATTCTTAACATTTGTATGTTGGTATTTCTTTAGAGTTTGGCAAGTTAATTAATTCAACAAGATACTGATTTTTGGTAAGCTATAAATAAGAATTGTTTAATTTAGTATTTTAGTACACGTATTTTGTAATTGGTAGGCTATAGGGAAAAAAAGATAATTTACGTAAAAGTTTCATTTAACAGTACCGGCCAATTCACCATTCAACTGCCGGGAATCCAGGTTTTTCTTGTTTGGACAATAGTTAAATTAACCACTAGGGTTAAGAAAAGGGTTACATTTTTGGAGGCACCGCTGGGATTTGTTTTTCTTCTTTTTTTTCCCCTGTTTATCAGGGTGTTTTTCTTTATCTTTTCTTTTATAATTTAGTGTAGCACCAAGAGCTGACCTGAAAACAGTTTGTTTGTATTTTTGCCATAATACTAGCTACTTGCATTTAATTCAAAGTTATGGATCTGTCACAGACTGTCGAGTGGAGCAGAGAAGAGAGTGTTGAAGTCTCACGTGCTATTGTTTTGAGCAAGGTTCCTTTGGATGCCAGTAACGACACTATTGGAAAGGTGTTAAACACAGTAAAAGTTTTTGGTCGCACTAGAATACGTGGTCGCCGTGGTGATGTAACGGGCAGATGGTTGTTTATTTTAGTTGAGGCCAGTGCTGAGCTAGATCCTGATGTTATACCTCCTGAGATAGGTATAGAAAATGAAGCTGGACCATGGAGTGTCAACTTAGTGGGTAGTCTAGTGGCTCATGGTCCTGCCTCCGAAGGTGATACGTTCCAGCTCAAACTGAAAGCCTTGTTGGAGCAGGAGGGCAAGTCTATAGATGAAGTGAAGGCCATGATTTTGGAAAATCAACCTTCTAAATCTGACATCAGTGTGGACCTAGTTGATGCCATAGGCAAATTAGTAGATCGGTGTAATCAGGTGTCTAGTGATGGGCCTAGTTACAGAAAACTGAGGTTGTTCTCAGGGTTGAAACCTGTCCCTCCAGGTGAAGAAGAGTATGAAGTCTGGATGGAGCAGGCCACTCAAATGATAAGTGAATGGCAATGCACTGAATCTGCAAAGAAGCAACGCATCGTTGAGCGTTTGCGAGGTCCCGCTGCTGATATCGTCAGGTTTCTTAAAGTGAGTAGCCCATCAGCGACTGCAAATGAGTACTTAGCTGCCCTTGAGACTGTATATGGAACTACTGAGAGTGGGCCTGACCTTATGGCTAGATTTCGCCATACCTATCAGGAAAGTGGAGAGAAACTTTCAGCTTTCTTGTACCGCCTAGATAAACTTCTCCACAGAGCCTTGTTGAAGGGTGGGATTGAGGCAGCCGGTATAAATAGAGCTAGAATGGAGCAGCTAATTAAGGGGGCTCTTACCAATGATATGGTTGCTTTGCGAATCAGAATGACTCACACTCTGCAAGATCCCCCTTCTTTCTCACAGTTGATGAAGGAAGTTCGAGAGGAAGAACATTGGGTAGCTGCACGAGAGAATGTTAAAGCTTCTGTTGCCAATGTTGCCTCTCCCCATGTGCCTGTGCCACCTGAATTACAGAGCCTGAAGAAGGAGGTTAAAGAATTGTCTACTCAGGTGAGTCAACTGTTGAGTGTGGCCACTGTGACCCCTGCCTCTGACCGTGCCCCACAGAAAGTGCCCAGTCAGACAAAGGAACCTATGAACCGAGACGGTGCCTACAAGCCCAAAACTTCCAAGTTAACTTTGCCCGGTATCTTCTGCTACAACTGTGGTGAAGATGGTCATAAGAAGTGGGAATGCAAAGCACCTGAGGATCTCAGGAAGGTAAATCAGAAACTGATGAAAATTCACCGCTTACAGGGAAACTTCAGCGGAGCTCAGTGACGGAACGGCGCGGAGCTCCAGATAACCTACGTTCCACTCATGTTTCATATCTGCTTGATGTTGGCCAGCCACAATTGCCTGTAGGTTTAGTAGGGCCTGTCTCTGAGGTGCCTGTTCAGATTGAAGGGATTTACGCAAAAGCTCTTCTTGATAGTGGGTCTCAGGTCACTCTATTATATCGTAGTTTCTATGATGCGTATCTGAAGCACTTGCCTCTTCAGCCTGTGGAAAATCTTGAGATCTGGGGTCTTAGCTCGCATAAATATCCGTATGATAGATACTTACCCTCAGACTTGAATTTACAGAAAATGTGGCTGGGGTGCATCAGGTGGTTGACACTCTCGCAATCGTGTGTCCAGACCCTTTAAAAAGAGAGGGGATAGCCATTTTGGTTGGGACCAACACTAGCTTAGTGAGGAAGCTGCTTGAGTCTTGTCGCGAACAGGCTGGAGAGAAGTTCTTGAACGTGTTGACTATGCATCCTGTAATACGAGAGGCATTTGAGTTGATTCAGCAGACAGACGTGTGTCAGGGTGATCCGAACAAACATGGAACAGTGTGGTTTGTGAAGCATTCCCCTGTCGTCTTGAAGCCAGGTCAGGTTATGCAAATCCCAGGTCTAGCTAAATTACCAAGTCAGATGACAGAATCTTTGTTGTTAGTAGATCAAACCGAAGTTGATCATACCTTTACTGCTGACTTGCAAGTGAGACCTGAAGTTCATTCTGCATCCATTGTGTCCAGCCGACGGGTCACGGTGACTGTCAGGAACACGTCTACAAGAGAAGTATGGATAAAGCGAGGAACTCCTCTTGCTCATGTATTTCCTGTGACCATGGTGCCACAACTTTCCTCCAAACGACAGTCAGAACAAAGTAACTTGTCACCTACGTGCTTTGATTTTGGAGATTCTCCGATGCCGGAAGAAGCAAAACAGAGTTTGTGTGAGGAGATGATGGAGAGAAAAGATGTGTTTTCCCTTCATGAATGGGACGTGGGCTGTGCAAAAAGTACCATGCATGAGATAAGACTGAATGATTCGCGCCCTTTCAGAGAAAGATCTCGACGTCTCGCCCCAGCTGATTGGGAGGATGTGAGGCAGCATCTACAAGAGCTTAAGAGTACTGGCATCATTTCAGAGTCCCGAAGCCCCTACGCTTCACCCATTGTAGTGGTGCGTAAAAAATCAGGGAAGGTCAGAATGTGTGTGGACTATCGGACGCTCAACCAACGGACCATACCAGATCAATATACCGTACCCCGAATTGAAGATGCTCTGCACAGCCTTTCTGGGAGTAAATGGTTTACTGTTTTAGATCTGAGAAGTGGATATTATCAAATACCAATGAGTGACACCGACAAGGAAAAGACCGCATTCATCTGCCCTTTGGGTTTTTATGAATTTGAGCGTATGCCCCAGGGTATCTGTGGAGCACCTGCTACTTTTCAGAGGGTCATGGAGAGAACTGTAGGGGACATGAACTTCTTGGAGGTGCTTGTGTACTTAGATGACCTAATTGTTTTTGGGCGGACTCTTGAAGAGCACCAACAGCGGCTGTTGAAGGTTCTGGATAGGTTGAGGGATGAAGGGCTGAAGATCTCCCTTGATAAGTGTCAATTTGGCAGGACTTCTGTGAACTATGTGGGGCACATCGTTTCTCAGGATGGAATATCTACTGACCCTTCAAAGATCGAGGCTGTTGTATCCTGGCCCAAACCACAAACAGTGACAGAGCTTCAAGCGTTTTTGGGATTCTGTGGATATTACCGCAGTTTCGTGAAGGATTTCTCAAAGTTGCGCCGGCCCCTAAATGAACTGCTGCAGGGGTACCCATCCTCTAAAAAGAAACCCATCAACTCACCTGTTTTTGTTGCCAAGCCATGCTACAAAATTTCTGAACCTTTTGGCTCCCGATGGACTGCTCAGTGTGATGATGCCTTCCAAACACTCAAAAATTGTCTGACTCAGGCTCCTGTGCTAGCCTTTGCTGATGTACAAAAGCCTTACGTCTTAAATGTGGACGCAAGTCTGGATGGACTTGGAGGGGTTTTGTATCAGGAGCATGACAAAGGGCTCCGCCCGGTTGCTTTCATCAGTCGAAGCCTTTCCCCTTCAGAGCGAAATTATCCTGTGCACAAACTGGAATTTTTAGCTCTGAAGTGGGCAATTGTGGATAGACTGCATGACTATCTTTACGGTGTCCAGTTTGAGGTTAGAACTGATAACAACCCTCTAACCTATATACTGAAGACAGCGAAACTTGATGCGACTGGTCACCGTTGGTTGTCAGCCCTCACCACCTACAATTTCAGTCTGAAATACAGGCCAGGCCGAAAGAACGTCGACGCTGATGCCTTGTCCAGACGTCCACATACTCACCTAAGTCTCGATGATGAGTGGCAGGAAATTCCAGTGGCAGGTGTCCGATCTCTGTGTCAGGAAATGTCCGTGGAGAAAAGAGCAGGTTGTGTCTCTTATCCATGTGTTGTACAACAGATAGGGGCCCATATGTCTGCTGTTCCCAAGGCCTATTGTCAAGCTACTACATTAGTTGCTGACCACTTACCTGAGCTTAGTCCCAGTGAGCTTCAAGCTGCCCAAAGAAAGGATGTGTGCCTGGGAGAGGTGTGGGAAGCTGTCTGTCATAAGAAACCTGCAGATAGTGTCCATCACAACCACCCTGAGATGAAGTTGCTGAAACGAGAATGGGAGAAGTTGTCGGTAGATAATGGCTTGTTGTACAGAACCATTAGGCTGAGTGACCAAAAGTGAAGCGACAGCTTGTGCTTCCCAAGCAGTACCACAGCATGGTGTTGAAATCTTTGCACGACGAGATAGGACATTTAGGCTTTGATAAGTCTTACAGTTTGGTTCGTGACCGATTTTACTGGCCACGCATGAAGCGTGATGTAGAGGCCTACTGTAAAACATGTGAACGCTGCATAAAGAGGAAAACGCTGCCTCAGAGAGCCGCTCCATTGTCCCACATGCATAGTTCAGGGCCTATGGATCTCGTATGCATTGATTTTCTTACCATCGAAGCAGATTCTCGTAATGTGTGTAATGTTTTGGTGGTCACAGACCATTGCACCCGTTATGCTCAAGCCTTTCCCACCCGGGATCAAAAAGCTTCCACTGTGGCAAAGACTCTTTGGGAAAAGTATTTCATCCATTATGGCCTTCCAACTCGAATACACTCGGACCAGGGCAGGGATTTTGAGAGTCGGTTGGTGTCTGACATGTTGAAAATGCTGAATGTAAAGAGGTCAAGAACCACACCGTATCATCCGCAAGGTGATCCTCAGCCGGAGAGGTTCAACCGGACCTTGTTGGACATGCTGGGTACCCTTGAGCCTAGTCAGAAGTGCCAATGGAGTCAGCACATAGCACATCTTGTCCATGCATACAATTGTACTGTCAACGAGGCCACTGGTTTCTCACCCTATTTTCTTATGTTCGGCAGAGAGGCCAGATTACCTGTCGATGTATGTTTTGGAGTTTCCCCTGACAACACCTCGCCTGTGTCATATTTGAAGTATGTGGCCAAAATGAAGCAGGAATTACATGCAGCTTATCAGTTAGCTCATGCCACTGCCACAAAGATGAATCAGAGCAACAAAGAGAGGTACGACCAGAAAGTTTGTTACCATAGTCTAAATGCTGAGACAGAGTTCTGATTCGAAACCTTGGCCTAAAAGGAAAACAAAAGCTTGCAGACAGGTGGAGTGCTAATCCCTATGTAGTGGAGAGTCAATTCTCTGGCATTCCTGTGTATCGTTTGAAGCCTGTTGATGGTGAGGGGCCAGTCAAAGTCCTGCATCGCAATCATATCCTGCCTTTGGGACAGGCAGTCAGGCTACGTCCCCAGGTAGACATCATGCCTACTCCATCACCTAGAGCTTTGAGGCGTAGGAGAGCAAAGGAGAAGCGGAAAGCTGCAGAGTCAACAAACTCTCCTCTTGTAGTTGATTCCTCTCCAAGAGAATGTAATTCTTCCGACTCAGAGTCTGAGTTTGGGTTTTATGTTGAGGATGTGGAAGACATTCCCTCTCCGAAGTCAGAGGAGATTCAGGGTGAAATCCCTGTAAGAGAAGTAGAATGCTCTGAGTCTTGTGATTCTCATGGTGATTCTGAAGCACTTATAGCTCCATGTCAGAGTGAAACTTCTGCTGTTCAACATGAGGCTGATGTTGAAAGGGTTGATGTGACTGATGATGTAATGGCTGTAGGTCATGACACTGCTATGCAGACTTCAGCTACTACTGGTGAAGGTACTGAAGTTCAGTCAGATGTGGTACCTCATGCAGTACGAAGATCCTGTAGGGAGAGAAAGCTTAATACCCGATTTTCATATGATACATTGGGAGTGCCTCATACTGAGACTGTTGCATCCAAGCGCTGTAGTGTTGACTGTAGAGTATGTGGATGAATCATATTCTGGATAACTAAAATCCTAAGAGCCTTCAAAGGCCGGGAAGCTTCCACACATATCTTCCCCCAGGACTCAAAATTAACACACACACACACATTCCAAGCACACACCCCCCCCCCCAGGAATGTGGAATGTGCCACAGGAAGTTTGTTACAGAGAAAAGAAACTTCTCTTTTTAAAAGACATTTTAAACAGAAATATTCAATGTGTTTTATGTGTTTGTTTGTTCATGTTACATTGAAATAACTGAGTTTACCATTATGTGTTTTTACATGTAACTGCGTATTCCCTAGAATTCTAACGAAGGAGAACTGAATTTTGCATTCATATATATTCTATTATACTTCCCCTTTAGAATTGTAAGAACAATGTATCTAATCTCATGTTATGATTTGTCTTTTATGTGTTTGGTCTGTTTCTCGGAAACTGGGATAATGTTTCAAACCTTGCCAACTAATGTTTAACCAAATCCATTTGTGACAAGTTTGGAGTCTCTGAGTTCCAATCTTCGATCCCTAGTTAGCCATTGATATCACATCTTGCTAAAACTTTGTTACACATATGACTATAATAATTATGAAGATTCAAACTGTTAAACTGTACATCTATCGAACACGCCCCTGTACTACGAGGGGCACGTTCTCCCCAAACAAAGGACAATAAACCGCGAGTTCCCGCGTGCAACAGCCATTCTCCGATTGGCTCAGACAACGGGAAGGGGAAGGACTTCTCAGAGGTGATAAAGAGGGCTTCCCAACTCCTCTCTCTCTCTTCCTGATCCTAGTCATCATCATGTAACGTCGCGCCTCCGGCGAGCTCATCGCCGTTCTTTTATTTTGTTTCTAGTTTAGTTTGTGTTTTTAAGTCTTAAGATAAGTCCCCGGGTTTAATTCCGATCGACGAGTGAAAAAAAACCCCGCGTGACATACCTCTTCAGCAAATCCAACTACAAGGGAAACTGCAACAAACTCTCTCTCTCTGAAGAAGAAGCACGCGCACGTAACCACGTGACGCGTCGTACTGAGAGCTGCCCACTCTCTTGCTTCGCCCGTCGTTACTGCTGCATCATGTAACCCGATCCCGTGGGCTCCTTCGGAGACCCGATCCGTTCTTTATTTCTTTTCTTTAAAGTTAGTTTTGTTTTCACATTCGACGCTGTTTACTTCTACGAAGTGAAAAGAACACCGCGTGACATATCTCTTCAGCAAAGCCAGCTAAGAAAAGATCCAAACGAACGCGCGCTCTCTCTGAAGCAGAAGCGCGCGCACGTGACGCACCGGGCTGCGAGACACCCACACACGCTTCTTCACAAACCATGCACAGACCAAACCTCTGCAAGTATCCGTGTTTGATCACGTTTTTAAGATTTGTTGAAGTCTTGTTGTCTCTCAAAGTTCCGTTTGTCTATGTGAATTTGCTAACTTATTTAGAAAGATCATCTCTCTCCCTCTCTTACACGCTTTCGCGTGTAAGTTATCCATTGCCCAAACTTTACGCATTTCTCATTCATTGATGTCATATTATGTTTCGTTCGTGTTGATGTTTGTAAATATATGTATTCCTGTAACGTAGTAAGTATATATAAGTAGACATGCCTTTATTAAATCATTATATTCACTTGACTGATGGACTTCCTCTTTGCTCAATTTCGAGGCTCTTAAGTGCCAAAAAGATCTTTTATGCTACAAGCTTTACGAATTAATTAATTATTTCAATAATTAATAATTTAAAGAGTACTTATTATGGGGCAGGAAGCCCAATTCTTCTGGCCAGAGAATTGCGTTTCCTGCAATCCTATAAAGTAAGATGATATTGGGGAAAACCCCTCAATATTCTTCTGACAATTGAGCTAAATTAATTTTGCCTGATTTGTAAGACGCGATCTGTGTAATTGACTGCAATCAACTTGTTAAAATGAAAAGATTGCATGTATACATCCAGGTAAAATGACATTCTCCTTTAGAGGGAGATTTATTAACATGTAAGACTGATCTAATCCAAACATGTATGAATAATTATTAATTACCAATTATTAATTATGATATGCAAATTCCCCATGGATTAGACCCGCCTAAAGTCTTTACATAATTTATGGTGGAGAAAAATGCTGGCACACTTTAAACTTGTTTTTGAGCAAAAGAGATCAGTTCAATCTTGTCTATATTGTGATTTAATAGTGTACGTGCACCTCGGTTGAGCGAACGCACTGCGAACTCACCGTGACTGATTAAAGGCAAAAAGCCATTTCAGTCCAGCGAAACTAAGAAGTAAACTGCAGTTTTCATAGTTTCACAGTATTAAATTTGTCCTATAAAAGACGAAGAAACCTCTTTTGAACGACGACATTTTTAATATTAAACTCCCCTGTCCGAACGATGTTCTTCTGTCAGGGTGAAGACAAGATTTAGTGAAACGATGCTCTTTCACTATTCTTAAAAAGGCCTTATATTAAATCGTTAGATTAACGGTAAACTCCTGGTTAAAAATTGACGTAGCTACTCAATTGTAAAACCTAAAGCATATCTAATCATAAGTGCTATTTGATAATATGTTATGGGAGTCGAAAAAACAGACGAATAATTCCTGTTTTATTTATGCGCAGCGCAGAACCCCTGCCAGACGTGTTTGTTAGAATATAGCACAGAAAAATCCAAAACCTTAAAACATTTTAATCATTAAATGCTATTTGATAAATGTTATTTGGATTCGAATGACAGACGTATAATTCCTGTTATCTATATTAATGTAGGGAAGCGAAGAAATCCTTCCGTGCACACGTGTCGAAAAAGGAAAAACCCGCAGAGGTTTGAAATTTATAAGCAAACACGTATGAATCATAGTGCTAATTATTTGTGGGAAGCGAAAAACAGATGCCTAATTCCTGTGAACCCTATGTGTGTGTGTAAAAAAATCTTGCCACGCTGTTTAGTGAAATATAGCTCCAAAACATTTTAATCATTAAATGCTATTTGATAAATGTATTTGGATCCAACCGACAGACGTATAATTCCTGTTTTCTCCTACATAGCGCAGAAAAAAATTTCTGCAAGTCGTGTTTGTTAAAACATAGCATAAAAAAATCCGCTGAGATGTAGTTTGATAAGTGTGATCGCTACCGAAAGCAAAGCGTCTGCACGCTCAAATTTGAATCACACATGGAAGCAGGCCGGTTGTTGTTCCGCTGACAAACACTAGAGGGCAACCCTTAGGCCTAAGTGCTTGACAGTTTCTCGAATACGCACCGCCCCCTGACTTCATCCTGGATGAGCGAAATGTCGCCATCATGTGGACACTAGTAACAAGGTCATCCTTTCCTAAACATTTTCTCTCATCACAATTTCAGATTTTTCCAGAGAATTCCTGAAATTGTGTTTAACTTTCAATGCATGTGCAAGTTCCAGTGTTACTAACATGATTTTTCACTTCTGACTGTGTACACTTATTTTGAATTTAGTTCAAACCACATTTGAAAAAAAAAAAAATATTCAAAAATAAGTATTAACAGCCCCTGATGAACACTTAGTGCGGCCCCCTTGTGGCCCTCCCCTGCTAAGTCAGCTCATCTCTTATTTCTACTCTTTCTGCTTTGAAGTGGCGTTCTCTCAGTTGATTTTATGTTGGATATTATCCTCATCATACATAATGCCAACCTTAAATTTCCTACACTTATTCAAATTTGATTTGAAACAAAAAAATTTTCAAGATTAATGTGAATTAAGTCTCCTTCCCTGTGGGGAAGAGCTTTATGGCTTTACGTCTATATTTCCGGTCTCAAATTATTTTTAATAATTTTGATTTGATATGTTATGACCACAATTCTAGAAGTTACTTAACATCTATGCATACGCTCGATTTGAAGTGTATTTAAACCAGTTTGAATGCAATTCAAATCAAGTTCTCGGTCAGCCAGGTTGACCACTAGGAGTAAGTGACCCAAACCCCTTTGTGGCCCAAACGCGCCACTACTGACTGTCTTCTCCCGGGGTCCATCCTACTGTATTACTTTTAATTATTAATTTTTATTAATAGTAAAAGTAATAATAATAACAGGAATTTAAGAAAAATTTTTTTTTTTTAGGAATTTTTTTTTTGGGTTAAGTTATTTTGATAATTAACATCATTTTCATAATTTCCTTTTTACCATTATTTAGGAAAACCTTTGCTTCTATTTTCTACATACATAATTACTCAATTCAGTTTAAACAAGAAAGCTTTCATTCACTGTTAAGCTTCACACTGTTCTGTATTTACATGTAGAAACCACTAAAGAGCTGCGGTGATTTGACAGTCATCCCTGCTTGGAGTCCAGCACGCTGGTTCATCTGACCTGCGTCACCAGCACTGACTGAGCGCGAGTCTCGGACTTTCCTGTATCTCTCCGTTACTGCGGCCCGCAACACGACATCACCAATTTGGCACTGCCGGTTGTGATTCAAAGTCAGGTTGCGTGAGAGGGAGCACATCGGTACAGATACACGAAAGGCCCGGGACACTGCTGTCAAGCGTTTGGGGACGACAGAAAGACCAACCACGATGCTGACTCCAACCCACATGACCTCATTCCACCCCAGGCAAACTAAACAAAGGTATTAAACCCATCCACTTAATATTTGCTACAGAATCTAGAGATTCCCCCGGTTATTGAAGTGTTTGGCTCCCTCCTCCTCTCCGAGCCACAAACCGCAGGCTTAGGCCTCCTCTTCCCCTGTAACACTTCCTGTGTACTCTTAACGCCATTTCATTACAGACCTTCCCATCTTGGATGGTTGCATGTTACTTCAAACTCTGCTATCTTGCCACTGCTCTTGTCTGTCGTGCTCTGTTCTTTTCAGTTCACCTAGAAGACAGAACCTATCTGAGACAACAAGGAACGCTGAATAATAATTAGACAACAAGCCGCTAGCATCAACAGGTGACCCCTAAGCTATCGCCCTGTTAAAATTTTATTCAGGCCCATGATGACCTAACCAAATTGTCCCACAGAATGATTTAACTGTCTGCATCAGTTAACCACAATTTGCATACGCGGCATAGCCCGTATTATAGCTCGTTAAACGTAGAACAACTTGCTTGGTCTCTCTGTGTGTGTTGTGTTCCTCTCGCCCACAGTCGAAACCAGTATGTTCCGGTCCTACAGTCCCACAACCGCTGGGACAACCTGGACACATGGCTGAGATTCATGACACCTCCATTCCTGCCCAAGGTCGCCAGTGACTCAGAGCTTCAAAGCCAAGAGCGACGTGGACAAGCTGATGGCGCACAAACCAAGCCAAAGCTCCCACGACAAAGACCGGCCAGACACGTCCAAAACCTCGCTTGCCAGCTCATCGCACCAGCACGTCTCCATGAAGTTGCAACGCTAAGGATGCAAGCCGAGGATGACAACGACCCCGAGCTACAGAAGGAAGTGAAAAGACTTCAACCTGCCCTGTCTGATCTTCTACACACAGACCGCAGAGAACAGTCAGAGAAAAGAGCCAGAGAGGAACCCAACGAGAAACTCCGACAAAAGTGAAGCCCCTTTGCAAAGAGCAGAGGCCGAACTTAAAGAGACTCGAAAGCCACGGCCTGAAAAAGAAAAACTCGCAAGAGGCCCGTGCTACCAGCCACAAGCTCGTTCAGCAGAGACTGAACTCAAAGAAAGAGACACTAAAGCCAAGGCCTTTGAAACCACTTACACACGGGCCGAGCTGAAATCCATGAACTTACTCAACAGAGACACGATCTCAAAGCCGAACTTGACATTTTTCCACAGAGTTGAAACACTCTTATAGACTACCAGCCGCTGCGGCAGGCCTTCATTAAAGAATTCTCTGATCCAGAATCCGAAAAGACTTTGAAAAACCCCACGATCTACTGTCTCTGAACACTACTCAGAGATGCCTCCAGAGGGCGCCCCATAACACCATAGCCCTGTCCACAGAGAGTCGAGTCCGTTCCAGGCCACTGGTAAGCCCAAGTCTGAGCACGCATCAGACAAACACAGTGCCGCCACGTCTGAGAAAGCCGAGACCCTGAAATCGCTGAAAAGCTTCTTCACAAAAGACTTTCCAAAAATTCAAGAGGTACGAGCTTTACATCCTATACCTGAGCGTAAGACCTACAGGCACACAGAACACTGCTCGTCAGCCACAGACACAGAGCAAACTGTCACATCACAAAGTGACAGCAGCACACAGCCACCACAGCTGACAGCTGCACAGCCTGAGTGAGACCTCACAGTTTCCCACAGCTGGGACCGAAACCCCAAAAGAACTGATCAAAAGGGGGTGGGCCCGGAAACTCTACCCATCACTCTAGACAATGAGGTGAGCCTTGAAACACGGGAAAGTCACCGGCTCAGACCTCACTTTAATGTCAGCTCAACTCTTTGAAAGACTCAGTGCTATAGCTAAGAGCGAAGATCGAACTCTTATACCCCACATGTGTGAGCTGAACGTGCAGTCGTACAACCAGAATGACCTCCGGCTAGAACAGAGAGCTCCCACTTACCTGACAATTGGTCCTTTTGAGGCCTACCCACCCAGTGTACATCTCACAAATGAGCACGCACCCCTTTCTGATTGGCAAAGACCTGCTAGAACGCTCTAAGCTTCATTAGACTTCAAACACCTGACCGTCTGGGCCCTCCAGTCACACTGGTCACCAGAGCCAGACTCCAAGGTCAGAGTTCCCAAGAACTCCAGCAGCCATCTAGGGGTACACAGCCTCAGCACCAAGTCAAAGTTCCAGTTCGCTACCCTGCACCTTCCAGCTCGCCAAAGACCACGCAATGCCCACTCAACGATGCGTGACCTAATGCAGAAGGCCTCTAACACAGAAGGCCTCCTCAGAAAGAATTCCTAAAACCCCACTGACTTTGAACTGCAAAACCAGAAGACACTGCACGAACACAGTGCAAGACTCTGCTAAAAGGGTCCCTGATCAGCATAGAACATAGAACTTTTAAAAGTAGATGAAAATGTCTGCTCAAAGAGTTGCAAGACTCTGCATTCGTAAAATTAGAATTTTACTGACTTAAAGAAAATCTTGAATGGACGTGTAAGCCTCACCTGCCAACAGACTATGCACGACTCTTTCGAACCAAGCATTTGCAACATGCTGGTTGAAATGACACTGCTAAACATTAGTTTCTATGACAATGAAGGGTTACAGGAAACGCTAGCTCCAAATAGGGCATACGTCACCGCGACGTCAGAGTTGAGTGAAACCACCTGAGCTTTAAACTACAGTTAACCTATGGGCGTGCATTTAATCGTTACGATCCAACTAAAACACAATGTGCAGCACGCATTTTTGATCGCTGGCTTGTCTAAATGCAGATAAACGATTGCTGAAATTGACATCTCTACTTTAAGTAAAATAGCCTTAGATTTCCAACTAAAATTAGCATGTTAAGCAGTAAAGCGTAAGTCTGTTTGATGAAGAAACCTCATCTCAGCAGCCTGTACACTGTACCGATGTTTATTCTGCTTTGCTTAAAAGAAATCCAAATTGCAGTATGACTAAACCTGTGTCTTAACAAAGAAAGCTCAGGACAAAGTTATATCTAGGTAGACCTGGGCGACGCTCCCCTTTCTACAAATGTAAAGGCCTTACAAATTATTGTTTGATTGATGTAATTCACCTAAACTTTAGCTGCATCTGCAAACAGAGAGCTACCTAGTGATCAAAACTGCTGTAATCGCTGAAAAGTCAGCAGTAGTGCACAAGAGGGACGTAACTATATATGCTTAGACAAGCTTTGACTCCCAGCAAATCTATTTCCTTACTCTGTAAACAAATAGAATAAGTTGCTTAAAATAAAGAGAAGAGTTCCATGAGTAAAATTAGCTAATGCCAAAACACATCTGCATTTTACTTCATGTAACACCGAGTCCTAGAAAGACTTAAAATAAAGTTGCACCCCGGTTAACCCGTTTAAACATGCATAATTCATGTAAAATGTACAGACAGCCTTTAGGGACTGTTTGAATTGTCTGACATGCTCTAGTTTCCATGACAACGACTTGTCACAGGAAGTGCTAACTTGTGATGTCACCTTGTAAACAAACCAGCCTAGGTGGCTACGCTAACCTAGCATCCTTCCAGCTCACGCTAAGCTAAACTAACATGGCATCCAGCTAGCTTACGCTACGCTAAGCTAACCTAGCATCCTTCCAGCTTACGCTACGCTACGCTAACCTAACATCCATCCAGCTTAGGCTAAGCTAAATAATAACTTCTACAATTAGCAGTTAGCATAATTTACTTGAACCCTTAATCACCGCTTGTGTTTACACAGTGCACAGTATTCTAAAATACTTTCCTTAACACCAGTTAGGGTTCCTAATTATTCACATTCCGTGTTTGCAATTCTTCTTAGCTAAAGTTCACCTTTACTAGTTGAGGCATAGCCCTTGCTAACCGTCGAAGGCTAACTTTGAAGATACCCTGTTAATTAAACTTAAGTTAACTACATGTAAACTGTGTAGCTAGAGAAGAATTCATATAGCAATAGCCATCTTCATCGGCAGGTGACTAATCCTTTGATGGGACACACACGATGTGGCCTCGAACAAGCAACCGTTGTAACCCACTATGAAGTGTTGGCCCAGGCAAATCAAAAGTTTAGTCACTAATGCCACTGATTATTCTCGCCTTCAGATCATTCCCGTTGTTTTGATCACTTTGTTTCTTTTTGCTTTTAATTTTAATTTTTGTTTCTTTTGGCTCTTCTTTAATTTTTTTTTTTCCCCCATTTTATTTTATTTGACCTTGATATTAATAGCACTCAGCTATTCCCCTTACTTTTCGGTCATCTCTATGATTTAAAATTTATTTTATTCTTTGACCTGGATATTAATAGCACTCAGCTATCCCCTTTACTTTTCGGTCATCTATATGATTTAAAATTTATTTTATTTCCTCTCTTGTTCAAATGTGGTTCCATTTCCCATAGGGCCCAGAAAGGAAACAGAGACACCTTTATTTGTGATTTTGTTTTATTTTCAACAAGTGTACTCATTTTTGTGACCCTGCAACACAAGTAACTTCAACAATTTACTAGGGCACAACTATAGTCCAGAGGATTGATAATAAGCATAATTTGAATAGGAAAGCTGTCCTTTTTCCCCATCATTCACTTCGTCAAGCCGTAGTGAACCACTAGTTAAGTCCAGAGAAATAATTTAGTCATAAGAACCATCTTAAGGCATTTATTTCATCTCGGCTATGCCCTTTCCATGGAATAATCTCGGAACCACACCTCTTAGCCTCCTAACATCCACAGCTAAGATAAGATACAAGACACACTTCACTAGCTAGCTACATGTGAAACACCTAGCTTTAAGCTACATACCTAGCGAACCAGTTAAACCATGGTTCTGAACTTTTAGGGTCATGCATTAGGCTCTCACTACAAGTATGACAACATGTCACAGAGCCCCTGCTTCACCTGACCTTAACCTTCCAGCTTACCAAAGACTATCACAAAACTATGGACACTATGAGAAACCACCTCTCATACCCCTCCAACCACCCACGAAAGTCGTGTGCACCCACCGACATCCGGTGCCCCACACAACCTACGTCAACAAGCACATGCTGCGTGCACTGGACAACATTCAGCGTTCTGCACCTGATGCCATCACCGCGCCACAGCTTGTTCTGCCACAGTGCAAAAGGGGGGTAATGCCACAATGTATGCCCTATGCCCATGACGCACCATGTGCTGCAACCCGCAGCACCAGAGACACTTGCAAGACACCGAAGCAAGTGGCATACTGGCGCCCTCAAAGCGAAAAGACTGTCCTAGCCAACCAAGGACGATGTTCGCTGAAATTTTTCCTCCCTTTCTCTCTTTCTCTCTCCCTGTCACTTTTACCAGGATGCTGCTGTGCTTCCAGCCAACCAGAGGGCAGCCGCAATCGGACATCTCACCAGGTCCGGCACCAAGCACCATCCTAAGGGAACAACCAAGACTCCTTTTCTGCCGGACCCGCACTCAGAAAGTGCCTGTGCCACCTGATCCTCACAACGCCTACAGAACGCACTACCCCGGCGTAACGACACAATACAGCTGGGTAGGTGCCAACGGACAGAGGAGGCCCTCACGCACACTGAGGCCGATGTCGAACACATGCTCGACCAACTTGAGAAAATGACTGTCACGCTAGCGGAGCCAGGTGGCCACAACCGCCGCCGCACTGCCGTCAGAACTCTGTTTAACACTTGTATGTCCGGCATGAATGCAGTAAACCTCGCCAACGTCGGACGGCATGCAGCCAAAATTCAGACTGAGATTCCACAGAGAACAGAGCCACTCACAACAGAGTGCATCCCTGCAGCCCATCGACAAGACAATAGGGAACTGTGGTAACTTTCAACACTCACAGCGTTCTGCCTACCCCGACAGTGAACTCCATGAAACAGCTGCTTACTGCCTTCCATAATGACTTTGCTCAAAATCAGCTGGTAACAGCCCTGATGACAAACCTGCTAAGGGGGGGGGTGAACTCCTCCATCGACAGCCTCGCCATGGGTAGAATCCCACCGCACCTGATACCCTTAGGCCTCATGCAAACCGTGCTGGCGTCCGCCATCACCACGCCAACTGACTCTTTAAAAATACACCTTGCCTACTCTCATGGGTAGTGCCATCCCACTCTGCATCACCACAAGCAGAGAAAATGGGACGTTCCCCTGAACTTACCCACCATAGTCAAGCCGAATCCACCGGCTCAAGAACATTGTCTATGTCAGATTTTGAGAGGCAGCACTCACATCAAGATCCGCATGCCGTACGTGATTGCCTTGCATGACAGCGACACCAAGCTGTCCCCAGCTCCGAATCCACACATGTGCACAGTGACCAAAGACATTTACTATCCCTGCCCTAACAAATCTTTCCTCAGAGACAACCCTGACGGAACCTGCGGGCTGCAGATCAGTGGCACAAGCTGCCCTGCTAAAGCCAAGCCTCGCACTCAAGTCACCGAGACCCAAGCAGAGATTGTAAGTGATCTGTCACCTTGCTCAGCCAGAGCAGCGCATCCAAGTACCAAAAGGCCCCATCCTTCTTCAAGAACCACACTCTCACCCTAACTCCAGAAAGGGAATTGTGGTTTGCAAAAGGAGATCCCAGCTAATTGACATTACATCTATCAACTACACCCTGACACTCGACAGTCATCCTGCACAGGAGGCTCAACGAGATGCGAACATCTACAGCCAAGCCCACGGGACCCTCAGGAAGAGGGTACCACGCTGGAGGCTGCGTCGAACTTTATCAAGCTGAGCCCTCAGCCTCAGCCTAACAGCACCTCCTACCCAATCATCATGATTCACCTGCCATCCGCCAATGGTGATGATTTGTCGTCATATGATGTCCAACACACGGGGACATCATCCGACGAAAAGGGGGATATATGTAGAGTATGTGGATGAATCATATTCTGGATAACTAAAATCCTAAGAGCCTTCAAAGGCCGGGAAGCTTCCACACATATCTTCCCCCAGGACTCAAAATTAACACACACACACACATTCCAAGCACACATCCCCCCCCCCAGGAATGTGGAATGTGCCACAGGAAGTTTGTTACAGAGAAAAGAAACTTCTCTTTTTAAAAGACATTTTAAACAGAAATATTCAATGTGTTTTATGTGTTTGTTTGTTCATGTTACATTGAAATAACTGAGTTTACCATTATGTGTTTTTACATGTAACTGCGTATTCCCTAGAATTCTAACGAAGGAGAACTGAATTTTGCATTCATATATATTCTATTATACTTCCCCTTTAGAATTGTAAGAACAATGTATCTAATCTCATGTTATGATTTGTCTTTTATGTGTTTGGTCTGTTTCTCGGAAACTGGGATAATGTTTCAAACCTTGCCAACTAATGTTTAACCAAATCCATTTGTGACAAGTTTGGAGTCTCTGAGTTCCAATCTTCGATCCCTAGTTAGCCATTGATATCACATCTTGCTAAAACTTTGTTACACATATGACTATAATAATTATGAAGATTCAAACTGTTAAACTGTACATCTATCGAACACGCCCCTGTACTACGAGGGGCACGTTCTCCCCAAACAAAGGACAATAAACCGCGAGTTCCCGCGTGCAACAGCCATTCTCCGATTGGCTCAGACAACGGGAAGGGGAAGGACTTCTCAGAGGTGATAAAGAGGGCTTCCCAACTCCTCTCTCTCTCTTCCTGGTCCTAGTCATCATCATGTAACGTCGCGCCTCCGGCGAGCTCATCGCCGTTCTTTTATTTTGTTTCTAGTTTAGTTTGTGTTTTAAGTCTTAAGATAAGTCCCCGGGTTTAATTCCGATCGACGAGTGAAAAAAAAACCCCGCGTGACATACCTCTTCAGCAAATCCAACTACAAGGGAATCTGCAACAAACTCTCTCTCTCTGAAGAAGAAGCACGCGCACGTAACCACGTGACGCGTCGTACTGAGAGCTGCCCACTCTCTTGCTTCGCCCGTCGTTACTGCTGCATCATGTAACCCGATCCCGTGGGCTCCTTCGGAGACCCGATCCGTTCTTTATTTCTTTTCTTTAAAGTTAGTTTTGTTTTCACATTCGACGCTGTTTACTTCTACGAAGTGAAAAGAACACCGCGTGACATATCTCTTCAGCAAAGCCAGCTAAGAAAAGATCCAAACGAACGCGCGCTCTCTCTGAAGCAGAAGCGCGCGCACGTGACGCACCGGGCTGCGAGACACCCACACACGCTTCTTCACAAACCATGCACAGACCAAACCTCTGCAAGTATCCGTGTTTGATCACGTTTTTAAGATTTGTTGAAGTCTTGTTGTCTCTCAAAGTTCCGTTTGTCTATGTGAATTTGCTAACTTATTTAGAAAGATCATCTCTCTCCCTCTCTTACACGCTTTCGCGTGTAAGTTATCCATTGCCCAAACTTTACGCATTTCTCATTCATTGATGTCATATTATGTTTCGTTCGTGTTGATGTTTGTAAATATATGTATTCCTGTAACGTAGTAAGTATATATAAGTAGACATGCCTTTATTAAATCATTATATTCACTTGACTGATGGACTTCCTCTTTGCTCAATTTCGAGGCTCTTAAGTGCCAAAAAGATCTTTTATGCTACAAGCTTTACGAATTAATTAATTATTTCAATAATTAATAATTTAAAGAGTACTTATTATGGGGCAGGAAGCCCAATTCTTCTGGCCAGAGAATTGCGTTTCCTGCAATCCTATAAAGTAAGATGATATTGGGGAAAACCCCTCAATATTCTTCTGACAATTGAGCTAAATTAATTTTGCCTGATTTGTAAGACGCGATCTGTGTAATTGACTGCAATCAACTTGTTAAAATGAAAAGATTGCATGTATACATCCAGGTAAAATGACATTCTCCTTTAGAGGGAGATTTATTAACATGTAAGACTGATCTAATCCAAACATGTATGAATAATTATTAATTACCAATTATTAATTATGATATGCAAATTCCCCATGGATTAGACCCGCCTAAAGTCTTTACATGACGTAGCAGCTACAAATGCTTTGTATTTTTCTAGTGGCTATAAAAGTTCACATGCTTGGTGGTGCAATGCGGATGCATTATGCAATGTGTGTAACAATATGCCCACACTTGTACCAATTAGTCTTAGCCCTGTCTAACAAACATGGTCACTTCCTTCGATGATGTGTGGGTGTTTTCTATGACCAGCATGGGGGCATACTGGACTTTTGGTGGGGGGAGTGTGTAGGGACCCCTAAAGTAAATATGCCTTTTATTTTGAAGTATTTTAAAATATAGAAATTTGTGTTTTTCATTTTATTTGTTTATTTCTATGTGATACAACTACATGTTTTGTTTCATATCCAATGAGAATAGTGTTGAATGTAAATGTACTATTGCTGGCCAGTGACTGTTGAGCATGATAAGTTTGCGTCATAACGTGAGTTACGTGAAGGGGGAGGAGCATTGCACATGGCATGAGAAGACGGTAGACAATGTTGACTGCTTGCTTGAGTTAGAAGTGCGTCATTTTGGAGACTTAATATATTCTATGTGATATAAGGCCCAAAGTATAGAGAAACGACGCTTGGTTTATTTTATTTTTGCTATGTGAAGTGTTCTTTTATTTCTGTTATTTTTTTTCTCCGTGATCTTTGAGTCAACGCGACGTCGAGTTGAGACGTGTGTAATGAGGGCTTAACAGTTAACAGCTCTAGTGACATTCAAATTCGTGGTCAATAACTGTGTCGGAGTTATTGGACATTCGTGGTGGACTTCGGAAATTATCCGGGACTGAAAGATCGTCTGGTTCGTCGTCGTGGGACGTGGATCAGCTGCATTCATCGCGTGAACAGGGCTGCTCATGTGAAACTGTGTTCGTTGTGTTGTAAGTGACTACACCATTGTTTTTTTCGTCGGATGGACGTAAGTGAACTCATTTTCGGGACTGTTGAATGTGAGTAGGCCTACATTGAATTCATCAGCTGTAAATGTGCACCAACGAACTGGGCCCCAACGATAACGAACGATCGTATATTTGACTGTGCCACTGACTCGCGTATATTTGACTGCGTCACTGACTCGCAACAAATTTGCATACTGAAAGGGAAAAACCTTATGCTGTGAATCTTCAAGTGCATTTAATTTTTGAAGGAAATATTGTTTCATTTTCCTTATTGCTCTACACAAAAACATAAGAGAGAATTTTGAGACTGTAAAGTTGATTTACATTTTATTTACAAGAGAATAAGTACTTTACATACCATTGGGTATAAGTGTTTATCTGTCTTCATATAACAAAAGGTGGTTCCTTGTATTTTTTTCTTTTAAAGGGGGTTATTATATTAATGTAAAATAAATATTTGTTTTTTTATTCTTAACATTTGTATGTTGGTATTTCTTTAGAGTTTGGCAAGTTAATTAATTCAACAAGATACTGATTTTTGGTAAGCTATAAATAAGAATTGTTTAATTTAGTATTTTAGTACACGTATTTTGTAATTGGTAGGCTATAGGGAAAAAAAGATAATTTACGTAAAAGTTTCATTTAACAGTACCGGCCAATTCACCATTCAACTGCCGGGAATCCAGGTTTTTCTTGTTTGGACAATAGTTAAATTAACCACTAGGGTTAAGAAAAGGGTTACACCAAGTTTTTTGTAATTTCACACAAGAATATGAACTTTTACATTATGACGATGTAAACACAATTAGGCTACATTACATCTGTAAAATATTACGTCTATGCACTTACTCAGTATGATTCTCGATCGCACTGAGAACTGAACGACACCTGCTGGAGAAGGAGAGCATGATGCAGCCACATTCCTAAAAAAACAAAACAAAACAAAAAAACTGTTAGCACATTATCCAAAGTAAACTGATGGACAATTAATGGGTATGGATGCACAATGTATGTATTTATCTGTTGATGGATGGAGAAACATCTATTGATGGGTAGACCGCGTCACTGCGAGTATCTGTTCATGGCCCATATAGACCGCACGCATTTACTGATACACTCAATGAACGAATCGTTCGCGAACGACACATCACTACATTTCAAACATTTGCACATTCACAAACATCTGTGCATAAGGCAGTATTTACTCATGATACGTAGTGTCATAGGCTAACCAAAACTGAACATGTATACATAAAAAATCTATTGTATTTAGTATCACATATTTTACCGGAGTCTGAAATATATTTCTCTCAATCACATTATATAACCTAAGCAGTTATTCACAAACAAAATGCATTAGCCTACACATAAGGCAGTATTTTAGCATGATAAGTAGTGTCATAGGCTAACCAAAACTGAACATTTATACATAAAAAACTATATCGGATTTAGACAGTATCATATTTTTTACCGGAGGCTGAAATATATTTTGCTAAATCATTATATAACCTAAGCAGTTATTCGCAAACAAAATACATTACCATAAGGCAGTATTTTACCATGATAATCAGTGTCATAAACTAATCAAAACTGAGTGAAATATATGTAATATGTTTAGAGAGTACATTATTATTTACATTTAAAAAAAGGCGTCTGCTAAATGTAAATGTAATATCACATTTTAAAAGTTTACACGAGCATACACTATTGAGGCAATCTTTCCTATGTCAAAAGCTAGCCAAAACTAGGCAAAATATAATCTGAAAATTCATTTGAGCTCTATATGATCAGAAAAGGAATTATATAACACTAAACAACTTACTCAGAACTTGTATCCTCGGCGGGGTCAATTCGTTCTTCAAAATGCAGCCGTTGGTCGTCCGATTTGCAATCTTTCTCTGAGGAAAAGGTGAATTCTTCCTCACTGTCCAGAATCATCGCTGTCCAGTAGCGTGCTGCCAACGCGATGAACTATCAGTGAATCTGATGAAGAAACTTTGTGTTTTTTGGCATTGATCGGGGGCGTGCCACCACGTGTGCGATGCATAGATCGCCTATTTACCATGTGAAAAGCTCTGGGGGTGTGAAGGCTTCAGCTAATTACAGATAATGAAGGTAGAACGAACAAAACTGCACCTCTTCTTGGTTTCAAACGGATTACATAAACTGGAAATATTTATTTTTTGAATAAATTACTTCATTTAAAAGAAGAGAATTTCAGCTTCATAAAGAGAAATCTCTTGTATCTCTGTGACAAGTATTGACTGAGTTACAGTTCATTTTTCGGACGCGTTTCAGAACGGACTTCACTGACAGAGAGAAGGCAAAACGCACATCATGTTTATTTTTCTTTATTTGACGAAAAGCACAACACTTTGTTTTTATTGTGAGTATCCACTAAAAATAGACACTTAACAGGATGAAATGATGTACAACACTTATATGTAAGATCAAAATCAACAGAGTAATTTGATTTTCTTTTGCACTGATATGGAAAAAATCTAGCTCGTCGCGCCGGCACGACGGCCGACCCCAGAGGATTAAAACACAACACCATGAGATCACATTTTCTATTTGTTCATCTGGCTGTTATAACTCAGGTACAGCAGCCAAACAAAATCTAAAGTTAAAAATGTAAGGTTCAGGAGCCCAACCAAAACACACACTGATCACCATAACGTTGACTTAATCACTCTATTAATCACTTATTTATCTCATTAACTTTAACACTCCTCAGTGTTCATTTAACACTCATGTTTTAGCTAGTTAAAGGGCACCTATTATGCCCCTTTTTACAAGATGTAATATTGGTCTCGGGTGTCCCCAGAATGTATTTGTGAAGTTTCAGCACAAAATACCCCACAGTTAATTTATTATAACCATTTGAAAATGTCTTTTTTGGTGCCTGTTTTAAAAGAGCTGTTTTGGTGTATATCACCTTAAATGTAAATGAGCTGCATATCCCCGCCCTGCCTTTGGATGAGGGCATAACTTGATATCTATGGCAGCCGGTAGAAGCAGAATGGCTGAGAGTGAGAGAGAGACGCGCTGTTTTGTATGGCATTCAGCCGTACATGTTTGAATCAGACCCAGATGATGAAGAGACTCCAGCAGAAGAAACACAAATGAGAATGGACCAGGACGTCTCGGAATGGTTATTTGATACATTTATGTACTTATAGAGTTGTAATCGCATCCCCTTTGCAATTATGGAAGAGCAACACACACAGACACACACAAACTGTGATAACGTTGGTGCAATTTTTTTAAACTACAAACACAAATACTGTGATAACGTTTGCTACGTACAAACGAAATTACATTTATGCGAGAGACCTGTTGCGTCGTGTTTACATTACTTGTTGTACAGGTGCTTATGTGGCAACTGTGAGAAGATGCATGGCTACAGAACATACACAGTTTTTAATTCAATATCTTTAAAAATATATTTATAAACGTAGGTTACACACTATACAAACAAGGTTTAAATTATATCAGACATCCTACGACGACGGAAACAACTTGAGACGCATTTGTTGTTGAATTGGCTGACATCGACTGAAATGACTGTTTGCTCAAAAATCATAAAACACACTTACTTCTTCTGGAGGTGACGTTGGATCGCGAACAGTAGGCAACGATATCACACTTGAGGATTAACTTTGAGGCAAGACCTGCTTTGAATTGAATTGAATTGAATTGCGCAAACATAAATGTATTTTGGAAGTTTAAGTGGCGCCTTTCCTTCTTAAATAAAATCCATCCACTGCGTTTTCAGCGGCTCTGATGTCGGAAGTAAGTGAAAACTACTATGTACATTATTACATCCCACAACAGAACACTTATGTTTCTTAGGAGACATTACCGGCTGTCGTTGAAACAATGGAGAACGTACAGATCACAGAGGGCGGGGTCTATGCCAAAACCACACTGTCAATCAAACCACGTCGGTGGGGCTTGCGCAATTCTACGTCACAAAGCGGCAAATCTGAGAACAGCTCGCTCTGAGACAGTGCTTATGATTTATCAACATGACATCATGACTTTTGCGAAAACATACACGCCACTTTCAAGTCAAGTGGCGTGTTATTTATACGCATTTTGAGCTATCCGCGTGTATGCGTGTATATCTACGCCGTTATGTCCGAGTGATTCCGCGTGTATGTACACGCTGTTAAAAATCCGAGCGAAATAAAGCCAAATTTTGATATACATCTGGGGGAGCGATATTTTTCTTCCTAGGATGGTAGGGAAAGACTCATAAATGGTATTAACCAGTGACGGGTAGGTTTAGGGACGGGGTTGGGGTAGTTCATATATTTATATATACAGTAATGTAATGTTAAGTCAACGGCGTTCATAAACACGCTGAAAAGCGATTATGCGTGTTGATAGCACGCCAAAAATGGAAATATGAATTGGCGTGTCATACATACGCAGTTTCGTGAGATCAGTCTGGATTTATTGAGATTGTAAAAAAAAAACACTGGGTGGATTTTTATCATTCTAGGGTGGTTTTGCTCACACACTGCCAACACACATTTATGTTCAAACAGAATGTAAAAGTGAGTTTTGCATAATAGGTGCCCTTTAATGCTGCTCCAGAATCATGATTGAAGTGAATGTGATTTGATTTCAGTCTCAAGCTGAGCACACAGAGCATCAGATTAAACAGCAGTTTAAGAAGCTTCGTCAGTTTCTCAGAGATGAAGAAGCAGCTACAATCACTGCACTGAGGGAGGAAGAGGAGCAGAAGAGGCAGATGATGAAGGAGAAGCTGGAGGAGATGAACACACACATCTCAGATATTTCACACACCATCAAAGACATGGAGAAGATGATGAAAGCCAATGACGTCTGCTTTCTGAAGGTCTGATTTCACATCATTTATTAATTGATTGATTGATTGATTGATTGATTGATTGATTGATTGATTGAGTTCTTGATGATAAATGGTGTGTTTGTTCTGCAGGAGTTTCCAGTCTCAATGGAAAGGTGAGTGATCTGCTGGTGTCTCTGGTCTCTCTGGTTCTGATCCACTGCAGTTCTGACTCCTGAATGTTTCTCCAGAGTCCAGATCTCACAGCCGTATCCACAGATGGTTTCTGGAGCTTTGATTCATGTGTCACGATACTTGGGCAACCTGCCGTTCAGAGTCTGGAAGAAGATGCAGGACATCGTCAAAAACAGTGAGTCTGGAGAAGATCTGTGCTGTTACACACTGGAAATCATGCATGGGTTTATCATGACACAAAAGTACTAGATTATTTCAGTTTGTAGCAAATGAAGATCATACAAGTTCTGGTATATAATTAATAGTATAAACTATTTTGAGAATGTTTCTCTTTCTTAATCTACTCAAGTCCAGAACAAAGTCAACAAAGTAAAAGTGAAAAGATTTGAGGCTTCATTTGTTATTTTTCAGATTGAAACACTGAAGTAAATATGAAGCTTAAATATAACATTGTGAACTCAAGAACAACATGCATTTCAAGATCCTCAAAAAAGTTTTCATTATAATGTGTTACTAGAGGAACTATTGACAGTCTCTCAAGTTCATGAAGAACATTACTAGTTTTAAAATCTACTCAGAAATATGCAGCCAGATTCACAACATTGAGAAGAACTTTAATCTGTTTTTTAAAGATTGTTCTAAAAACAAAACTTAAAGGTACAATATGTAGGAATTTTTCGCCCCCAGGGGTCGCTAAACTCTTACAATAACAAATGCGTATATTTATGACGTATATTCCGCTTTCAGCGTAAGTATGGATCTTGTCGTCAAGCTGATTGATCTTTTATGGATGAGTGAATACATTGATGTTTTTAACATGACTGTGGTGTGAAGCACGGCGCGATTGCTAGACGTATAACAGCACCACACGTAACGCGAGTCCCGCGGATATAAAGGAATAAGGACATTTCATTCTACCGAACTACACGCAAGTGCTGAATTAATACTCACACAGGTCAGTTTATTAGACGAATGAAACTTGAGGTAACGCAGAGCCGTTTCACTCGCTCTAACAGTTACACTATCACACTAAACGCCATTTGAGTGTGTTGAATGTTGTTAGTTGGGTTGTTTGTTGGCTGTATGAGACTAAGTAAGCTAGATCAACATTAGAATAACATACAGATCATATTCTAACATTTCATCATGTTGAACTAAATAACATTGATTAGTTTTATGTACATTTGCTCACCTGTCTACACTGTTAGCAATTGATGTAATTTTTAGTGGTGTCAACAATAATCGATTCGGCAATGCATCGCAATGCGGGAAATGCACGATTCAGCATCGATGCGGCAAAGTGCCATAATCGATTATGTCACTGTTAATTTTCTGGCCTTGGACAATAAAGTTTTGAAGTTTCAATTACTTCCGGGGGCATAATAACAACAATAAAGATAGCTGAGGTGGAGGGAGATGACCGCGTTTGTACTAGGGGGTGTAACGATACGCGTATTCGTATTGAACCGTTCGGTACCAGGCTTTCGGTTCGGTTTTCGGTGCGCATTTACAAACCGAACGGTTCGTTGGACCATTTTTCCAGCCGACCAAAATTTCGTCACTTTAAATGCAGGCGCGCGGCAAGCGCACGAGATGCTGGTGTGACCACAACATTGCCCAACATCAAATGGCAAATGTAATGTAAGCGGAACGAAACTGAGCTACTCGTTATTATGTGGTTGACGAACTGTTTATCAGACCAATGCAGCGCGAGCTGAACTCTGTTACTACACAGCGCTGAGACATCCAGTAAAGAAAGCATTTGAATTCACTATTGAACTTAACATCGCTGCGAGATCACGAAACCAGTCGTTATTGTGTGGTTGACGGACAGTTTATCAGTTTGGACCAATGCAGCGCAAGCCGATCTTAATCGCGCAGCACTGTTACTACACAGCCAAATCCAGTGAAGAAAACATTTGAATTCGCCACTGAAGTAATAACATCGCTGCGAGATCTAGTGAGAAACATTCACATTTCTCCGTTATTAACGGATCAAACCGCGCTGACGTGAAAACCAGGAAGAAACATTGTGCCATGAATAAACTATTCGGTGTTCACAGATCATCATTCACCATGGATTTACTGTAGTAACACTCACTGTAACCATGTAAGTTTGGCAGGAATAGTAGGCTATAATGCTTTCAAGTAACATTACGTCGGTTTTATTTTGACATTATGAATACAATTGCTGCCCTCAAATGTTAATCTGAACTAAAATAAACCTTTGTTTGTAACTACTACAATATAAAATTTCATTTTGTCTAAGGAGCTGCTTTGTTTTATATACTCCTAAGAAGTGTCAAGTAGCCTATAGCTCCATCATTGCTTAAAGTAAAAAAATGTATCATATTTTATGATGTTAGTTGTAATAAAAACATAATAAAAAAAACAAGGAAATTTCTCTGGGATTTCTTTCTTTTTGCTGCATTGAAAACGTACCGAACCGAACCGTGGCAGAAGTGTATCTTATCGAACCGAACTGTGAATTTTGTGAACCGTTACACCCCTACCAACAATTTTATTTTATTTAATGACATTGATGTCAAAGATACAGGAGTTATAATACACACATAGCAGCCAATAAAATCGGTTGTTCAATATGCTTGTATTGCCTCATGACTGATGAAAAATGTGCCTTGTTGTGTGCAGTAGAATTTTGATGCATCGCAATGCATTGTAGAATCGAATTGAATCGAATCGTTACCTGGTGAATCGTAATCGAATCGAATTGTGAGGGCAGTGCCAATGCACACCCCTAGTAATTTTTACAATAAATTTTACAACAACATATTGTATTCATGTTTTTATTGTAAATGCAAATGCATGATGGGAAATGTATGGACAGTCCTGAAATTTTATTGTAACTACACTGTAGAAGCATTATTTTACAGCCAACGGTATTTTTGGCTGCCAATGGTACCAGAATCAAACATTTTAGAAAGAATTAGGTATGAAACATTAACATAATCTATTTAATAAAGTCTATGGATATCCAGTCATAGCCTTAAAATCAGATAAAGATAAAAAGAAGACATTAAATCTCTGAAGATCTCAGCAGAGGAGGATTAAACAACTCCACAAACAGCATTACCAGCTTCACTTATTACTAACCAGACTGTAACACTATTTCTGTCATAAGTCTATGAACGGAGGTTAGATGTCGATGTTTTAAAATGTTTGGTTACCATTATGGTGATCAGAGTTTACTTTAGTTGGGCAGTTTGACTCTTAGCATTTTAAGTTAAATTTTGGTCTTTGTAACAGTGTTAACCAAAGCACATAATATGTTACAAAGGAAAACAAAACCAAAGGTGTTCAGGTGTTATAGTTTCATTATCAAAAAGGAGAATGATTCACTATTCTTATCCTGGAACCTGACCAAAAGTTGTAATTTGTTATTAATAAATAACTTTGACCTTACTTGACACAGGGCAGACATTCTGAATTTTTGTATACATTTTTTGAATTTTTTTTAAAATCATTATAATTTTTTTTAGAAACAAACAGACATCAAGAATCAGCATATGAATCTCAACAATGGTGACATGCTTCATGCTACAATGCATGCTGGGAGTTTTTAACGATGTAGCCTCCCAGAATGCATTGCGGCATACAGCATGTCACCATTGTTGAGATTCATATATAGATTCTTGATGTCTGTGTGTGTGTGTCCAAATATTACATTCCTAATTTAATGAAAAATATCAGCTTGATGTCTGATCTGTATAAAAAAAAAGTATGTTGTTGAAAAAAAAAAATCAATTAATAACAAATAACCACTTTCGGTTGTTTTTTGTACTTTATTATGTTGTAAACTATACGCCTATCACCAGACCACTTTTGTTTCTGACTTTCTTTGCAACAAATGATGTATGACCATAAATTCACATAAGAAGTCTAGAGTCAAATTGCCCAACTAAAGGCAACACTGTTCACCATGATGGTGCCAAAAATTGTACAATGGTACATTTTTACCATTGTTGCGTTTTTAATTGGCTAATACAGAACTTAGTAAATATACAGTAAATTGTAATAAATGACAGCATTTTACTGTAATAATGCTACTATAATCACAGTAGCACTGCTGTATAAATACAGTACTTTATTGTAATTTTTTCAAACAGTAAAAATCCTGTATATTAGTTGCAGTAAATTTACTGCAATTAGTTGCCAGGAATTTCCTGTAAAATTACAATAAATTGTTAACAGTGTAATAAAGTACATGCAACACTCACGTCTCTGTCAAGTCGAAGATGGACATGGAGCTCTCGGCATCTCGAAATATGTTGATCTTCATTTTAGTCCTTTTTTTGTTTCAAAGTCTGCTTACCATGGTCCATAATGTTTGACAAAACAACAACAGCGTGAGCATCCTGCTAGGCATAACTCAGTTGTCAACGTCTGTCACCATGGTTACTATGGCAGTGTGAGCGCAAACCTGGCAGAAACCGGGGTAACGCGGATATGACGCCATTGACTGGTGACTCCTCACCCCTGCTCACACGCCCCGTTTCTTTGGTTAATATTGCAATTTTCTCACAATTTACAAATAGTTCGAAATATTTGGGATATTGTAAGTCAGGGGTTTTCAAAGTGGGGGCCGCCAGGGGGGCCACAACAAGTTGGAAGAAAAAAATGTTTTATTTTTTGTATTGTTATGAAATAGCATTATAATAATTTGTCGCATAGAATATCTGAACATTATACTTGTAATGCTAATCTTTTAGAGATGCACCAATTGATCGGCTGGTGACCGGAATTGGACGATTTTCATGTGATCGGCGACTGGCCGGTTAGTCTGACATATGCCGATTTTATGGCGGTCTAATGCACTCGGGCGCCGCATGATTAACATCGCGCAACATCAGCATCACACGTGCACACGGGACGCACATGTAGGAAACCTCATGAATTATGGCCGTTTCAGATGGCAAGCGCAAGCGGCGTGTATTTTTTTCGCATGCATTTTAATCAATGAGTGCGTTCACACCGCGAGCAGCCGTGCGTGAGCAGCAGTGAAGCGGGTTTCGGTAGGCTGGTATCAAACGCCATCACATAATCTGATGTTCACTTAGAGGTTTTATTTATTCATTTCTACATTTGCCGTAGTATTGTCGATGGGTTTAATAACTCATCCTGCAAAAAGGGGGCCTTGGCCAGAACATAGTGGTATTTGGGGGCCTTGTCATGGAAAAGTTTGGGAACCCCTGTTGTAAGTAATCAACTAAAAAAAATATATAACATTGGCCTAGTGGTTTTTGGATATTTTACTGCAAAATTCCTACATATTGTACCTTTAGGAAGAATTAAAAATGTTAAATTATAAAATATATTGTTAGATTTACCTGATGTTTCATGTATTTGTCCTCTTTCATGCATGAGCTATGGAAAACATTATCTAGATTTTTTTAAGATTCTTTTTATTACTTTCTGTTAACCGTTGTCTGAGGCACACTGAAGCGTTTTTTAAAAAAATAGTTCAGTTGAAATGCATTTTGTGATTTCCTTCAATTGAAAATCTTTGAAGCAAGTTTGGGGGACTTGAAGGGCACCCAATTCAGAGAATCACCCATATAACAAACGCAGTCACAATAATAATAAAAATTTAAATTTTGACATTAGTCAATAGTTATTTTTGCTAAAGTCTAGCCTACTCCTGGTAAGTGTTAATTGCTTTTACCCCAAGCTTAAAGTAAAAAGATGTCTGTGAAAAATAGTAGTAGCTTATAATTTAATTAAATGCATTTATGGTATAGTTGGAAACAACGTCATAAAAAGGAGCCATACACTCTTTTCCCCATGTTTAGAAGGAAGAATGGTAAACCATGAAATGCTGCATGCATATATTTGAGGGAAGTGTGCCATTGCAGCTGACCATACCAATGTTGGCCCAACGTTGTATTTCTGTCGAATAGGTTGGGCGATATTGACGTAGGCCCAACGTCTGTTTGCTACCTGGGCTGTGAGATCAAAGGCGGATATCGCGGGATTCACGCTCGTGCACGGTGTTGCTAATAAACTGTATGTAATTTAAGTTCATATATTAAAATATATGCTTTTATACGAAAATAAATATAATGAACAAGATAACCAAAGTACTTGTTATTTAGTTCCATTCCAAATAGCCTACATGTTTATCAATTTTTTTTCTTTAATACAGACGTGTTTTTATATATATATATTTTTAATAAAAATTACATCACATAACCCATATCGCACGGTCAGACAGTTTATTTACACATAACGTACACACATAAAACATGATACCAGAGTTTTAACATTCAAACATTTTAAAAAGAAACAATACATATCGGTTGTTTAAACCAATGAGCATTAAGCTGTGTCGTCAGCAAGTCGTTTCCCATGATCCTTTTGATCAGCGCAGTCGGTGGAGAGCAACTGTGTGCGACTGCAGAATCTGACACGTGCGCCTTGCGGTCGCGAGAGTTTTTTGACATGCGTCAGCATGACATCAGAGCAAGGCAGACCCAAGAGGGGTAATCCATCCGCCGGAAACTGAAGCCTCTCCGGGCGCCGCCATTGTAGCTGACTATCACCTGCTGTTAGCAGTCCATTGACTCCCATTCATTTTGGCGACACTTTGACGCGCTGAAACCTTTCTATGTTTTTTTTTTGTTTATAACCCTGCCATCCTTACGACATCTCACTGTCCTGTCTCAGCAGTTTATTTTGTCATCGCAAGTCATCGCATCAAAGTTGTCGTTGCCACAGACTGGTACAACAGTTAGATATTCATAGATGCCGTCACTATAGAAAGTGAAAGTGACACGTGATGGCCAAGTATGGTAACCCATACTTGGAATTTGACCTCTGCATTTAACCCATCCAAGTAAGTGCACACACATTAGGAGCAGAGTAGTGAGTAGTGAACACACACACACTTCAAACGTGGATACACACACCCGGAGCAGCGGGCAGCCCTGAGCAGCGCCCGGGGAGCGATTGGGGGTTAGGTGCCTTGCTCAAGGACACCTCAGTCATATTCCTGCCGGTACTGGAATCGAACCAGCAACCTTTGGGTCACCAGTCCAACTCTGTTACCATTAGGCCATGTCCGATCTCGCCCGGTATGGCCGCCCAAACTGCCCAATTGAATGAGAGAGAGAGACAGAAGCTATGTTTCCATCCACACGTTTTAATCCGTATTAAGTGGTATCGAATGAAAATTGCCTTATGGAAACAGTAACATTCGATTGAATTTCATGAATATCGACTCAAATGAAATACGATTGGTCTCATCGGATTTTATCTTGATCAATATACGGCTTATGCGATAAACGCGGATGGAAACGTTATTATGGCGAGATCCATTTTGCCTAGTAAAACTTTGTTCGGAAATCTTGGCTTGAATGTTGTGCAATTCGGTGAGAAAATGAATGGAAACATCTTAAAATGTCTCAAATCAATTTGATATACCAATTTGATCGCAAAATAGCATGTGACGTCATTACGCACAGGTTTTTATCCGCTTTAAAACCGTTTGATGGAAACACTTTCACCAGCTTTATTCGCATGAGTTTTTTTACCGAACTTCAGATAATTCGATTGACAAATGGATGGAAACATGGCTGGAGATACCTGGAGAAAATTTCTATTTTAGGCTCCGATCCTTATTTGTTACCCCATGACTTTCTCCAATGAGGGGTCCTTTTTCTAGATCAGGATGCTCTCTGCACACGCAAGGTCTCTCGCTCGCTCTCCCTCTCTGCCGCGCGCTACGCGGTTTGGAGCACAGTCTCTGTCTCGCATGCACGCTCGGCTCTTGATTCCGGGAGATTTTAACTAATTTGCGGTTATAACTATTCGATCACGAGTGGCTCAACAGGTAGATAGATAAACTCATCTTTCAGGCATTTGACCGACCGGGTTGACACTTGTGGTGGGTTACTCTGATATCATTGCTGATTGTCAGTGCTAGTGAGCACTTCAGCTTTCTGCTAGAGCTTTAACTGCTCAGTTTTAGTGCTAGCTGCTACCTGGATTGTCCTACAGAAGGTTTACAGAAGATCTACGACTCCAACTATTATTATACTAACCATTACTAGCCTGACAAGCCAGACCCACATTTGGGTCTGGGAACTCGGCATTGACGGAGCTCAATCCGAGGGGCGGGATAAACGGTTGTTTTTCAAATTCCCTCTGCACTGATAGCCAACAAGAGCAACGCTAGTTGATAGATTAAACCTTTGCCATTATCCAGTCGGCAAAACTCCAAACATATATTTTTTTTTTCTAAGAATGATTTCAGTGATGTTCCCAGCAGCTGCAGCCATAAGCCCGACCACAGACTCTATACACGTCGGTCGTAAAGATGGCGGCGCAAAGCTACAGTGATGCCATGTGACCAGAACGAATACACACACACACACACACACACACACACACACACACACACACACAAACATTTCACTGATACGGAGTGAACCGAACTGAGTGTTTGAATCATACACTGTAAAAAAAGATGGACGATGCCCCTTCGCTATTTTCCATTGGAGAGAACTGAAGCCGCCAATGTCCCGCTATGGCGCTGACATCTTGGGACTTGAGTCTGCGCAGTTACGTTTTCGGGACAAGTCATGCGCAGTAGTGAACAGGAAGTAAAGCCGCGAAATCAAGGCCCTGCCCTCACTCTCGCTGAATCAATCGCAAGCACAACGCCCTGCACTTTTCTTAAGTGGCCTCTGTCTGCTCCGTTCCTCTCCAATGATGTCTGCTGATTGCAGTACCTCATTAAAATAAGGTAAATACAACTACTAAACACATAGTCAACATTATGAAAAAAAGTCTGTTGGTGCTTCAGTGACTACTTCGCACAGAGAACCTGTCAATCACAGCTGTCAATCATGTCACAGCACCGTTTTTATAGCATCAAATAACTAACTAAAAACAAACTTATTTTTAAAAACAAACACTTGAAATTACATCAGAGTGATAGAAACTACAGTAAATGACAGAAACTATCTTTGGAAAAAAGATATGTGAAGTGTAATTTAATTGTTTAGTTGGTGTTAACCATTTGAAGGTCTTTTAAGAAACACAAAATCTCTAAACTGTTTTTTTTTCTTTTTTTGTTGTTGTTTTTTTTTTTTTTTGTTGTTGTTACTTTGTTGTTTTATTATATTGAAACAGATCCTTCCAGCAGAAATATAATTCACTGAAGGAAGGAAAAATGAATTACTAATTGTTACAATTCAGATATTTGACAGTTATTTTTGAACTTACCTTGGGGTAGGGGCGTCTCACTTTCACTATTAGGATTAGGTGGGTGGGGAGGAGGTGTATTTAAATGTACTTTTTACCACATACACTTCAGGAAGCCAACGTGTTGACCTACTCATCTGAAGCCTACACTGCCTATTCCTGTAGTTTATTGTTAAATAGTGTAAGGTAAGACATATACACATAATGTGCATATTGAGGCTCAAAGCACTGGAGCGAGGACTAAGATCCTTTCACTTTTAAGTCTTCCAGGGTAATGTTTTAATTTTCCCCTACGAGGCGAGACTTACAGTCCCGTTACAAACAGAATCAAACTCAACTGATTTTGTATCCTCAATATGTCCTGAGTAAGGAAAAAAAGCCCAGAAGAATCCCATTAGGGGAAAGTTTCGAAAAAGACCCAAATATAGCCTATTCATACGCCTATTCATTCTCTTTCTCACGTGAATAGGGTAAAACTTTTAACCTTTAAATATCACCATGAAAATTACTGAGTTGATTACTTACATCAAGACAAACAAAAAATGTATTACAAGTTTTTTTAAATTGTTTGTTAACATGGACAAACGGTGCATAATCTAATTACATATGTGGTAATTTGCATAAATACCACAACACATGTAAACTTTGGGTATAGCAGGTGAAAATGTCTTGTTGAATCTTGTTGAATCCCAGCTAACATGAGTTCAGCGGTCCAGTGGTGGACCACCGGTGGCAAAGTTGGCGGCCCACTGGCGGACGCCGCCGGCGGATCACTGGCTTTTTGTTACCTTATATTTGTACCCTTATGAAAATTAACCATATGATTTTACCACAGAATTTGCAGTAAAATCATAGTAGCTAACAGAATGAACCATGGTTTCACAACAACCAAGGTTTAAAAACAGCAATTTTACAGCAATTATTACAGCAATATTACTAGTTGAACCATGGTTTTGAAAAAAAAAAAAATAACATGGTTGATACAGTTTTACTATAGTAAAACCATATAGTGCTTTTCACAATACAAATCGTTTCAAAGAAGCTTTACAGAAAATGCATGTAATAGCAAAAATATCCTTTAATCAGCCAGAGGTGACTGCTACTCACTGGAGAGAGCATCTTCTGGCAACAAAGTAACATCCATAAGATAATGCAAGTCATGAGATTATAGTCATGTTCAGTTAAACAGACAAATAATATATTTTCTGTCTGATTTGTTTTTATCTGAAGCCAAATCAGATCACAGAAGTTTATTTAAAACACTCAACTTGTGTTTAAAAAAAGGATTTTATAAAGTAAGTTTTAGAGCACAAACATGGTTTTAATCTCATAAATTGTCGTGTATTGATGGTGTGCTAAGCTAACATGCTAGCTAGCCCTATGTGCACCTGCCACCTAGATGTTATTTTTACGAATATTTCTACATAGGAAAGCTTGCTGAAATGTTTCTTTTTTCAAGGTCATTTGATATAGTTTCAAATGTGAAGTGAGAACTTTGATAAAATAAATTAGGGATTGAAACAGTGTGAATAGCCAATCGATAGTAATTATAATGCAGACAAAAGAAAAGCATATTTAGAGCCATAACTAGGCTGGAGAGGTGTGAATGTGTGCAGGGGAGACTGACACTGAATGGTGATCGTTTATGCCACAAAACAATAGAGACAATAGACTGAATAGATGCTGAGAACATGACAATAAACATCAGTTTGCATTTTAGAGTCTAATCAAAATAAAGTCGTATGACATGATCTTGAAAAACATTTAACTATATACAGAGTTTTAGACTTGTCATCTTCAGATTTTAAATATAACATGGTCAGACATGTGGCTTTAGCTGCAGTGCATTTCTAGATTGATACAATGCCAAGTTCAATTTTATTTTCATGAAGATGTTTCATGTTTATGTGCCCGATAACCGATATGCAGAACCAATATTTATTTACTGTTATACTTCTATTTTTGACACAATTATTCCAACACAAATGAACTGAACAAACCATTGTATTTATATAATCACTCCCTCCTTGCATACAAAAAAACTTTATATTTATACACAAATATAAATAGAGGGGTCTGTAGAGTAAGTCCTTTGATTTTTCCTCCTTTCAGTCATAAAAACAAAACAAAAGTGTTGAAAGTTAGCACTCTTTCATGTTAAATTAAATCTTCAAATTACAATAAAAACATTTATATTATTACATTATATAATTTATATCTAAATTATACATATAGTTTATAAGCATCAGCAACAATGTTAACAATAGGCAAGTAAATGTTAAAAGTCTAATGTTTTTATATGGAGAAAATAATTGACAGGGGACAGAGTCATATCACCTTTGCAGAAATGTAATTAATTTTAAACGGTTTTAGAAGGTTTATGTGCCGTTTAATAGGTTTAAAGAATGAGGAATAATTCACTGGGTAATATTAATTCACTGAATAATATTAGCTGGAATATAACATTGTCAGGAAAGTAACAAACAAAACAGCATATACATCATTGCATTTCCCAACTAGTATGTTACTAATTATTAATAATATTTTTGTCGGTCTAGATCATGAAATGCTTTCTGACAAAGTGTTGTTTATTTACACAGAATAAGCTCAACCGCGATCGCGCGTCCAGATAATAAATAATTAATTTCCACAAAGCGGTTTTTCCTTTTAAAGTGAAATAATTGCTATGTAGTAAATGATAATATAATCTAGGGTGTTTAAACGAGATAATCTTGTCAAAAGTTTCATTCAGTGGCCGTGCTTGAGGATTCCTGATCATCAACCCAGTGAGTGCTCAGCAATATGAACGAACTTTTTTTCCGAGACTAATGGTGAGCAAATACAACAGATAGAGAATTAAATTCAGCGCTTTTATTTTCAACATGCACTCGTTCATGTCTGTTTTATCTAATTCATGTAAAGTTACGTCTTTATTGGGACAGGACATGACGGATTACACTAACGTTACATTAGCCTTAGCCTACTCCATGAGTTCGTCTTAATTTTTTAGAACCAAGCTGCATACATAAACTACCGGTATATCAGGCATTTATGTCTCAAATCTTATTTCTGCATGTCTGTTATGTTAAATAAAGTTGAATAATTAAAGCAAAGCAAGTAGAACATATACTTTACCTGTGCACCGAGTTGTTGTTGACTGATCTCAGACGCGGGCTGTAATGACGCAATTCTCAAAACGGCCACAAGATGGCGCCATTTATCGGCGAATCCGATATTACAAAACCGATACCCGATTATAGGAAAATGCTTAAATATCGGTAAAAATATCGGTAAACCGATACATCGGTCGATCACTAGACCATACTTGTGCTTTTAGTACAAAGGGTTCATGAACTGTATCTGTTTCAGTTTGGGTATGCCATTTCTAGGGATTTTTCAAAAGTGGGGTTGCAGCCTAACAGGTTAATATGATGCTAAAATATGTCAGCCAACATACACTAGCGGTTCTGCTCAATATCCCTCCTCATCTCCTCGCTCCTCCATCCTATGACCCGGAAACTGATTGAGCTCAGCCATCTTGAAGGACATATCAATTCTCTAATTGCTCCGCGAGGAGGCGAGGATCGAGGAGTGAGGAGGTTTCCAGAGGAGCTATGAGCGAGCATGCACGGGTGGATCCTTTGCGGAAGAGTTTTATCGACTAAACGTGATGCACGCATCAATTCTCCTCCCCCTTCACATCTGTCACAATCATTTTAATTTATACTTTACTTTTGCAGTTTACATAAACCACACATCTCACATATTTCAACAAGGTTTCTTGATTTATTATTATTTATTATTAATTTTTTAAATAAACAAACTTTAACAACATAAAGGCAGATCCTTTGAGTGCTACTGATGACGCTGTGAAGTGACGCTCGAGTGATCAAGTATTCCAATGTATAAAAAAGCTTTCATTTGATTCCTCCGTCCTCCTTTTTTTTTCTTGCAGCCTTTCCTCGCATCCTACAGGGGGCGGAGCTGAGACGCGAGGAAAGGAAACGAGAATGCACAAATACGAAATGAGAAGCACCCTGAACGTCACCTTGGGGTTCTAAGCATGCGACATCTTGGAACAGGGGTCTTGTCATAGGGAGTAGCTAGGTAACGCTGCTATCTCCGCCATTCATGGATGATGCCGGGTGCTGCGTATGGATGTTCACACGAACGAAATCTAAAAAACCAGACAGCAAGTGATTACATTTCACAAGAATGTGAAATTTAGTAAATTTTTTAAAACTTCTCTGGACGCAATGATAAATATATGTCTGACCGTTGGAACGAACCAAAAAAACTAAAAAATCGCATTCATGACGATTGGTGATTTTATTTCTGTTAGACCTTTTCCTACATTTCCTACATTTCCACTCGGTATTTTGATGCATTAATGAGGAGGGGCTCCCCTGTTCCATGATGGCGGCTCTATTGACGCATTCGTTCCAATGAGCTGCAGTAGCCAAGGTGACATCTAGTGTATATATCTATGAGTATCAGTTATGTCATTTCTTTATATCTATGAATATGATGCTTTAATTGAAATCCATTTTCATTTTTACACAATTCTGTTTTTTTTTTTATTATTAACTGTCCAAGTATGAGGTCACCATGCAACAAAGGCGTAAAATGGGTTAACCATTAAAAAACCATTAATTTTTAATGGTTATTTATGTTGATATATTTTTTAAATGTCTGTTTTATTATAATATAAGACAATTCAAAACATCTAAAATAGTACAGATATACTAACAGGTTACAGAAATCGTCTCGGTTACGTATGTAACCCTCGTTCCCTGAGTAGGGAACAGAGATGTTACGTTGAGTGACGACGAATGGAGTTCTGATCGGACTAGTACGTGTTAACCCTTGAGCAACGCAAGAAAGCGGTGCAGAGCAAGGCGTACTGCCAGCAACTCGAGGCAATTGACATGCCATAGGCGCTGGGGTCCTGTCCAGGAGCCCGCGGCAGCATTTCCATTGCACATGGCACCCTAGCCCGTGGTGGAGGCATCTGTTGAGACAACAACATGCCTGGAAACTCGTGCCCACCTCGGGTCTCGGTTGTGAAGCCAGAGCTGAAGCAGTCTCATAGGAAGCAATCCGAGCGGCGTTGCCGTGGCTGCAGATGCCATATGCCCCAGGAGCCTCTGAAATAACTTCAGTGGAACCGCACTCTTGCCCTCGAATTTTCTCAGGCAAGTCAGCAGTGACTGCGTACGCTCGATCTTAAGCTGCGCGGACATGGCGACCGAGTCGATTTACATACCGAGAAAAGAGATCCTCTGCACGGGCAGAGTTTGCTCTTCTCCCAGTAGACCCGAAGGCCCAGACGAGCTAGATGCCGGAGCACTAGGTCCCTGTGTTCGCAAACCTGGTCTCGAGAGTGAGCTAGTATCAGCCAGTCGTCGAGATAGTTCAGGATGCGAACCCGTAGAGGAACAAGGGCTGCTTCGATGACCTTCGTAAAGATGCGAGGAGACAGGGCTAGACCGAAAGGGAGAACCACGTACTGTTATGCCTGCCCCTCGAAAGCAAACCGCAGGAACGGTCTGTGTCGAGGGAGAATGGAGACATGGAAGTAGGCGCCCTTTAGGTCAATCGCTGCAAACCAATTGTGGGGCCACACACACTCGAAGATGCATTTGGCCGTGAGCATTTTGAAGTTTATTTCAGGATGTGCAGGCCCAGAAATGGCCATAACCCACCGGATTTCTTCAGGACAATGAAGTAGGGGCTGTAGAACCCGGACCTTATTTCGGTTGGAGGGACAGTCTCGATCGCACCCTTCGCCAGTAGGGTAGCAACCTCTGCTCTCATGATAGGGGCATTGCCACGACTATAGTGGAGCGGACTCCCCGGAAGGGAGGAGACCGTGCGAACTGAATCGCATAGCCGAGCCTGATGGTGCGTGCGATCCAGTGGGACAGGTTGGGAAGCTCTAGCTAGGCTCCCAAGAACTGTGCCAGCGGGGACACGCAAACCACAGACGTCCCCCTCGGTGGTGCAGCGAAGCGGAATGATAGTGTCCCGGTGTGGGGGCACAGTCATAAACCGGACCCTGACAGAGGAGGCCAGGAAAGGACCAGCGTTCCACGGGGGTCTGGCGACAGAGGGGGACGAGAGTGGTGTGGCCCGGGGGGCAGCACACACGGTTGTCCGAGAACTCTGTGCTCAGAGACGGGAGAGTCAGTTCTTTCTGAGAATAGAGGATTCTCCCCCGGTGGAGGTGGGAGTGGGTCTGCTACCACCTCCTGGAAAGAACCGAGTCCCATCTCTGAGAAGCCCGTCTCAGGAGCGCCGCTTAGCCAGACGTTTAGCAGGGGGCGGGGCTGGAGAGGGCTGTGGCGTCTTCCTGCGCCTTCCTCCACAACACAGCCACCTCCACACGTGTCCTCCTCACGTGTCAGCAGCCGGCACCCAAAAAACAATCGTCCAGCAGCGAGCGCTCAGGACAGGGAGGAGGGTTCCTCTCTGATCCGATGCTCGCGGCGGCCCGGGAAAGCATTGCCGTCATCTCATCTGACTCAACAAATGCCATATGCACACTCGAAGGTGGCAGCACTGTCGAATCTTCACTTCCTGAAGATTCTTGCCCACCCTGTGATGGTGCGATGGACATCAGATCCGAATCTGGAGCGCCAAAGGAAACCCGCGGGGCATCCGTAAATAGACCCGCGGGAATCCCCTGGGCCCGGTTTTTCAAAAGTAATCCACTAGGATTTTGGATAACGGATTGGATCAAATCTTGAAAATGGGTTTTTCAAAAGAAAAAAACGGATTACATAATCGGATTAGATCACGTAATCCAATCTTGGTTTTGATCCGGATCAAATCTTTAGTTTGGGTTTTTCAGAACTTTTTTGTAGGATTTGGATCACTTTGATCCAAAAAATCTGGATTAAACTGATCCCATCAGAAGGGTGGATTCAGCGTAGATTTCATGCCCAAAATGTAATGAAAACTTTAAAAATGTATCAAATAATACTATATTTGGATCATGCAGTATCTTACAAGATATCCTATTTATTCATAAGGTTTTAATTTTATTTATTCATCTGTCAGGCTACGGTGTTTAGGTAGGCTTTAACGTATTCAGCCTTTCAGTAGAAAGAGTTTGCCCTCATAAAATAATCCCCCAAACAGCTGTCAAAATTGACCAAAAACAATACATTTTATTCTGTCACTAATTTATTCATCACAATCGAAAATATTTTTGTTTTTAGAATTTTAGAATATTTATTAGTGATGCATGCAATGATTACAGAATAACCAAAAAAAAAATGCAAAGAATGGCAATCACTGATTTTTGAAATCCAAAACAAATCCAAATCAGAAATAGTGTCTAACTATTGCGTCCCTATTACAAGGCATTTTAATTTGTGTATTTTGCGTTAACATTGTGTTTTTTTTTAATGTGTGTGTTTTCATTTCAAATAAAAATAAACTTATATTGACCCCACACTGGCTATTCCACTTGTTGCTCTTTACATATCTATAGTTCTACATTGTGATTTCCTATCCTGTTTGAGCACTGGTTATCCAGATTTGGTGATCCTGAAAAGTTCCTATCCGGATCAGATTGATCCAATCCGATGTTGCTTTGAAAAACTGGCTCAAAAGTAAGCTGGATTACGTGATCATGGATCGCAAAAAAAAGGATTACTAAATCCGGATCAATTTGATCCGGATTAAACCTTTTGAAAAACTGGGCCCTGAACACTCATGGGTTGCGTCACTGAAGAGGGGGGCGTGGTCTGCAGTCAAACAGTCGGCGTCTTGTTCCACACCCTCACGCTCAGGTCACCCTGGCCACCAGCCGAAGTACCCCCTCTCGTGGAGGGTGTAGATCGGGGTGTGGATGAGGGGACTCTCTCTCTAACGAGATCATTGAGTCTCGACCGTAATGACGCGATGGTCATGTTCCCGCAGAGAGAACACGAGTCATCCACAAACGCTGCTCTAGCGTGATCAATGCCCAAACACGCAGAGCAGAGAATGTGGCCATCAGAGTAAGAAATGAATCGACCGCAACCATAAATGCACGGGCGATCCGTCTTTAAAAAAGACGTGCAAGCTCTTTTGTGAGAGGAAAAAACTCTGCGGATGTTGAAGTGAACAGGGAGAAACACACTCAGTGCAGACTGATCTCATGAAATAGCGTATGTATAACACGGCAATTCGTATTTCCAATTTTGGCATATATATATAATTTTTTTTTTTTGGCACATGGCTATCGCTGTCAGCCATCGCTGTTACAATATTGCTGTCAATCTGTCAACTTCAAAACTTCTCAACATATTCCATTAGAAAATATCAAGACATTCTTATGAACATATTTGAGAACTTTTCAAGAATTGCACTTAATTAAAAACAGTCAAATTGTATATTGCAATTTATTGTACAAAGTTTTTGTTTTCCTAAGAAGATTTTCATGAATCCATTTTGAAAGTGTTTCTAGAAGTGCAGCTTTATCTAGATTTCTCCATGTTTCAGAAACACAATGATGTAATAGGATCCACTGGAGGTAAGTTGTAGAGAGAATAGAACCCAAGTGCAGTTAATTTACAAACATAACAAGATAAAACAAAAGCATGATGTGGCTTGAAACAAAAACCATGGACATAGACTTCCAAACAGTGGTTACAGGTAACAATACATGGCAAACATGAGGGCTTAAATACACACAAGACTAATAACTAGACAAAGGACACCTGTGAACAATGAACCAATGACAACATGACACATAAGACAAGGGAACACATGGCAGGATCACATGACAGACAAAGAAACATGACATGAACAAACCCAAAACAAAGACAAGACCAAAACAAGACAAATGATGAGGGTCTGTTCACATAATGATTTTACCAGAAGAACCTGCTTCAGTTACTCGCACCACAGAGATTTATTATATCAGAATTTATTTCGAATTATTAATTATCAGAATTTTTATAGATTTTCCATCTCAATAGCTCTGATTGTTTGATATTTTTGGAAAAGTTCAAATCACAATCATTTTCTCTTGACAAGACACAAATGTTTGAATCACACATTTAATGTTTTTGTTGCTGATGCCATTAATAAACACTGATAATAAAAATGAGTGTGACACTAAAAACACTGACAGTGATTAGAGGAAAATGTCTGTGTTTGATCAATAGGACGAGGGTCATAATTCATAATAATCTGTGTTTGTTTCACTCTTGATCATTATATGAAGATCAGAATAAAATCATCTGTTGATTGTGTCTCTTCAGCTCCTGTGATTCTGGATCCAAACACTGCAGATACAGATCTTGTCCTGTCTGGTGATCTGACCAGTGTGAGGTTCATCGGGAACAAACAACCTCTTCCTGACAATCCAGAGAGATTTGACTGGTATCACTGTGTTCTGGGTTCAGAGGGTTTTAACTCAGGAACACACAGCTGGGATGTGGAAGTTAAAGAGAGTTCAAGCTGGAGTCTTGGAGTAACTACAGCATCAAACCAGAGGAAGGGACGTGATTTCTTTAACACTGATGTCTGGTGTGTGCGGCACAGACTGTCTGGGTCTGGGTCTGGTTTTCAGGTTAAACAGGATCTTGAGCGTGTGAGAGTTGATCTGGACTATGACAGTGGAACGGTGTCATTCTCTGATCCTGTAACTAACACACATCTACACACATTCACAACCACCTTCACTGACACACTCTTTCCATTCTTCTGGTGTTTTTCTTCCTCTCTGAGGATCCTACCGGTCAATACTCAGTAACCGTCACTCCTGTAAGTCTGGATCGACCTGCTTTCATCTTTTACAGTCATCATGTTTCCAGTATTTAATTCATATCACCTGAGTAAGAGTGCTGTTGATCTGTGATTGGACACTTCCACTCTCATATTGCTGTTATAGGCTACAACAGATCAATAAACAAGTAGTTTAAAAAATAAAATAAAAAAAGTAGTTTAAAGTTTATTAATTTAAGATGAATCAATCTGTCAAATTAATCCCATATTGTCTGCTGAGATGAATTACTATGAAATCACCAATTCATCTCAATATATCCAGATATCTTCAGACATGGAAAAGCTTAGTCTGGGTTTCCCCATGCTGCCTTCCCGCAGCGCGATTTTATTCACGCTGAAAGGCAGTATGGATACCATGGTCCAGATTTTTGCCTCATTTAGGGAACAGAACAGAACGGGATCACAGAACGGGGAGGGAGCAGCAAGATAATGACGACATATGTTGGCTATGAGCTACGTACAGGCACATTTGATAGACATTCTTAGCACCCAATAAACGGCGCCGGGCATTCGTAAACCACGCCTCAAATACGAGAAAATGTATATGTGGTTCCCCGACCCACGTCTCAACGAGAAATGGGTCTGGCGTTAGCCAGGCTAGGAAAAGCTGCAAATATCAGGGAATTTTAAATTTGTAATTTCCTAAAAAAATTATAGAAAAAGTGAAGGGGAAAGTATGAATAAAGTTATGGTTTAAACATTATACAATACTTAATCAACTGTTATGTTTCACTGACTTAAAACACGAAGGTTAAAATAGATTTGCGATAGAAATAGATTTTTTTAAATAAATTAATTTTTTAATCCATTTTAGGAGTCACGTTTTTAGGTTAATCGCCATTTACCCAATTATTTCAGTGAAGTGTGTCACTTTGATTTTCAAAAAAAAGGGTTCTATAATAGCATCACTTTTTTTGTATTATACCACTGGAGAGTTAATTCAACATGCACATCTTCAATATTTGATGTAAGAATTTCAGTTATAGAGGTTAAATGATCATTTGTTAATTGAAGTAAATTGATGTAAAAGGTTCTAATCCAAATAAAATATAATTTTTTAGTATAGAAATATTTCAGTTATTTTCAAAAAGAAAGATTAATTGTTTGACTTGATAATGGTTTTAAAGCGTGGTACCCTGAATTTTGTTTATTTTAAAATATATTGTTGTGTGTGTGTGTATATATGCGCCCATGCAGGCAATATTTTTAGTTATTTTTTGTGGGTGTGTAATTTAGTAGAGATTGCATTAACTACTTTGTAATACTGACATAGAACACCTGATTCTGTCAATATAAAATTGCCCACATAGTTTTAATATTACTTTTATTGATTTGTAATTCAGCAATGGTTACTAACAGACAACTGACAGCGAGTCATGAACAGATTAAAGCACACAAACCAACATTGAACCAAAATCAACATGTTGAACTACAGACATGTTTTAACATATTGCTTAAATAAAAAGTGTAAAATCTTACATATTAAGATAAAGTAAGCCCCCTATTTAGAAAACCTGAAAACAAAGGGTCCAAAGTAGTCATAATAACAAATCAAACTGCGCTCATAATTTGCAAGATTATAATAATACATCGGAATGAAAAATGCTAAACAGGCGTTTCCTTAATCTGTGCCATGCGATATTCCTTCACAGCCTTCTTTGTATTCAGGTCTGGCTTTAAGTGTGATATCTGTAGCACATCTTCCGTCAGTGGATCAGTACTTCCATGCCTGAAATAATAATGACAGTCAAAAATGTCACATAAAACCATCCATTTTCCCTCCACACACTTAAATTATATCTGGTAAATTCATCCGTTTTAATCCTGAGAGAATTTTTTTCCAGAATAATCTGCTTTATATTTAAAGATAATGCTATCGTTAGCATTTTAGTTGTGGATAACTTACAGCTTCAAATGATCCTCAATAGCGCTGCGCTCATACACCATCCCATCTGTAGTTTTCACTGGATCAACAAACAACTTGTGTGACAGAGGACAAGTTAAAGTAGGAGGAGTGACAATTTTCTGCAACTCTGGACCTACATATTTCTAAAAAAGATAGAAAGTTATTTAGAATATACTTACTCTTTATATATATATTCTTCCCACATTGTTCACATTGAAATAGTAAACCTTTGTAAAAAAAAGTAGTTAAGGGACTTTAATAAAAACGAAATGTGGAGACAAATGCAAGTAATATATGTTCATTTATTGTTATGCTTGATTGAAAATTCTCATTTTGTGGTGTTTAAACTGGGTGAATGTCTATGCTCCCAATCTGTAACTGCTGTAAGACTCAAAATCGATGTATTAGTATATACAGCCCTTATAATTAGGGCCCGAGCACCGATGGTGTGAGGACCCTCTTGGAATTGCTCTGTTTATTATTATTATTATTATTATTCTTCTTCTTCTCCGCAATGAATCGCATTTTTGAGGGCCTAAACATGCACGAAAACTCACGAAAATTTGCACACGCGTCAGAACTGGCGAAAATTTACATCTGATATGCGTTTCAAAATTGGGCGGGGCAAAATGGCTCGATAGCGCCACCTATAAAGGTTCAACGGAGTGCGCCTCGCGTTACGTTTCACGTACGTGTACGAAATTCGGTACATACATGTAATGGCCCAATACCTACAAAAAAGTCTCTTGGAGCGTAGCCCTTAACACAACAGGAAGTCAGCCATTTTGAACTTCCTCTCAGATTTTTGTGCAGTTTTTGCCATTTTCAGGCCTCGTACTTTAACGAACTCCTCCTACAGTTTTAATCTGATCATCTTCAAATTTGCTGAGTGTAATCTTAAGGCCTTTGCGACGTTAAATTGCGAAGATCTTGAGTTTTCGTCGAAGGGCGTGTCCTCGGCGGCCTGACAAATTTTGATGTTTCTCCATGAAACAGGAAGTTGCTGTAACTCAGGCAAACAATGTCCAATCTGCCCCAAACTTCACACGTTTGATAAGAGTTCTGTCCTGAACACATGTCCATGCTCATATTCAGTTACAGTCACAGCGCCACCTGCTGGCAACAGGAAGTGACATGTTTAACACTGTTGTGGACTCCTGATAACATATAAAAAAGTGCCAGCAAGTGTTAAACATGCTAACAACATACTTGAAACATGCTAAAACATGCTAGCAAGCACTTAGCTAAGTGCTAAAGCATGCTATTACTGCAATTCAATAGGAATTTGCTGTAACTCAGGTATGGAATGTCCAATCTGCCCCAAACTTCACACGTTTGATAAGAGTTCTGTCCTGAACACATGTCCATGCACATAATCAGTTACAGTCACAGCGCCACCTGCTGGCAACCGGAAGTGACATGTTTAACACTGTTGTGGACTCCTAATAACATATAAAAAAGTGCCAGCAAGTGCTAAACATGCTATCAACATACTTGAAACATGCTAAAACATGCTAGCAAACACTTAGCTAAGTGCTAAAGCATGCTATTACTGCAATTAAATAGTAATTTGCTGTAACTCAGGCATGGAATGTCCAATCTGCCCCAAACTTCACACATGTGATAAGGGTCCTGCCCTGAACACATCTACATGAGAATATTCAGTTATAGTAATAGCGCCACCTACTGGCAACACGAAGTGACATGTTTAACACTGTGATGCAGTACTAGCAACATAGTAAATATGACATTGAATTATAAACATGTTATAAACATGTTAAAACATGCTAGCAATTCTTAGCTAAGTGCTAAAGCATGCTAATGAAATGAAACAGGAAGTTGTTGTTACTTAAGAAGCCAATGTCCAATCTGCCCCAAACTTCACACATTTGATAAGAGTCCTGCCCTGAACACATCTACATGACAATATTCAGTTATAGTAATAGCGCCACCTACTGGCAACAGGAAGTGACATGTTTAACAGTGTGATGCAGTACTGGCAACATAGTAAATATGCCATTGAGTTATAAACATGTTATAAACATGTTAAAACATGCTAGCAATTCTTAGCTAAGTGCTAAAGCATGCTAATGAAATGAAACAGGAAGTTGTTGTTACTTAAGGCAATGTCCAATCTGCCCCAAACTTCACACATTTGATAAGAGTCATGCCCTGAACACATCTACATGAGAATATTCAGTTATAGTAATAGCGCCACCTACTGGCAACACGAAGTGACATGTTTAACACTGTGATGCAGTACTAGCAACATAGTAAATATGCCATTGAATTATAAACATGTTATAAACATGTTAAAACATGCTAGCAATTCTTAGCTAAGTGCTAAAGCATGCTAATGAAATGAAACAGGAAGTTGTTGTTACTTAAGAAGACAATGTCCAATCTGCCCCAAACTTCACACATTTGATAAGAGTCCTGCCCTGAACACATCTACATGACAATATTCAGTTATAGTAATAGCGCCACCTACTGGCAACAGGAAGTGACATGTTTAACAGTGTGATGCAGTACTGGCAACATAGTAAATATGCCATTGAGTTATAAACATGTTATAAACATGTTAAACATGCTAGCAATTCTTAGCTAAGTGCTAAAGCATGCTAATGCTATGAAACAGGAAGTTGTTTTTACTTAAGAAGGCAAAGTTCAATCTGCCCCAAACTTCACATGTTTGATAAGAGTTCTGTCCTGAACACATGTGCATGCTCATATTCAGTTACAGTCATAGCGCCACCTGCTGGCAACAGGAAGTGACATGTTTAACAGCATGCTATTATACCCATAATAAAGGACATTTTTGTAACTGACTTTGACATACTCCCACTATATTTATCTACTTAAATGCACATTGCCCACCGTGGTCTGTCTTCTTAAAGCCACCGGGTGGCGATGGCACGGGTGCGAGGGCCCTTTCAATGCTGCTTGCAGCTTTAATGTTAGTATGTTTTTTAGATCAAAAATAATAATCATAAAATAATCATAATTTAGAAATAAAAGGCATTTTTCCTAGCCTGATTTTAGTCTCTGAATTGAACACTCTGTTTGAAGGGGCGTGTCTGCTGTGAGAACCGGCCACTGCTGTGATTGGCTGACCTGCTTGCATATGAAATAGCTACGTATTACATGTGAAACTGTCTCGAATACTTTTACTACTGCTGTTATATACGTTTTAACTATTACAGCTATCGAGATTAACGAATCATGAGATGTTTTTAAAGTATTTAAATCTATTTCCATCACATAAAATGTTGCTGTGATGAGCATTGAGCAAGCAGATGGCAGTCTGTTGATCGCGAGACAACGCAGTTTCTGCACTCTCTCTAATGCTTTTACCAATGCAAACACGATGATGTAAATACAGTAAGAGCTTCATTGTGCAGTGTAACAGCGTCATTGATTTCATAACGAGTTTGGCAAGAGTCCAGATAAACTCGCGCTGTGTGGAAAGATTGTTCTTTGACCGCTTTCTGTATAGTTTATTCACTGAGAATTATTTGACGTTAGTTATGTATGCTCGTTACTTGGAGTTTGCTATTACTGTACTAGGATCTTGCGCTGGATCTAACACAGTGTAAATTATCGTTAATAAAATCACTACTTACCGGTTGCGGGAATATAGTTGGAATTACCCCCTTCTTCAGTTTGAGACGCTGAGAGAAGCTTGATATTGTCCGTGGTTCGAAAATAAGTCCGTGGTGAAATGGGCAGAGCAAACTAACAACTAACAACAACGAATTAAACTGTTGCGGTATCCGATTATATATAAACATCAACCACGCCTGTTGACATTTCTTTTCTGTGGAAAGGGTATGAAAAGTCCTCACATCCCCTGCACAGCCTGGAACATAGCATTTATTTCCATGATCTGCCATTTTCCCTATGATCCTCGCTTGTTTCGATGACTCGGCTGCGCAGTGCCTGGCATTGAGGGCTGGCATATGCAAATCTTTGGAGGCGTACATATTAATGATCCCGACTATTGCGTCATAGTCGGTATTATGTGGAGATTCGCCTGTTTTTCAGGGGTGTTTTTCAAAAACGAGATTTAAATAAGGAGAAAACAATGGTGTTTGAGGCTCACTTTATGTCATGTCCATGTACTGAACTCTTGTTATTTAACTATGCCAACATAAATTCAATTTCACATTCTAGGGGACCTTTAAGGCAACAGGCAACCAGGTGAACTTACCTTTTTAAGTTAAACCAACAATACTTTTATACAGTGTAGGAAGGAGGCGTTTGTAAACGTCATGACATTACCTTTTCCAAGTCATCCAAGGAGGAACTGGCATACATCTTTGTACTTTTCATGGCTTCTTCCTCATATTTGTGTTTGTTGGACTGGAATTCTTCAGCCAAAATGCTTTAAAAACATAGCATAATGTTTAGATTATGACTTTTTGACTACTTTATGAAAAATCTAAAAATCTCAAAACTTGAAGACTATATGTTCTGTTTACCTGTCAAGAGGATCCTCTGGTTCTGGAGCTATCAAGAGCCCGAATATCGCATCCAGAATCTCTCTCATGGTAATGTGGGCCGAGTAATTTCGATCAAATATGTTGTGACAGATTCTTCCCACATTGTTCACATTGCAATGGTAAACCTTTGTAAAAAAGTAGTTAAGGGACTGTAATAAAACGAAATGTGGAGAAAAACGCAAGTAATTTATGTTCATTTATTGTTATGCTTGATTGAAAATTCTCATTTTGTGGTGTTTAAACTGGGTGAATGTCTGTGCCCCCTATCTGTAACTGCTGAAAGACTCAAAATCGATGTATTAGTTCATCAGATCTAGTATGGATGAACCACATGTGGGGAAAAGGATACAGGGGTGACGAATCTCATAAGTGGTGGTTTCACTGGGTATTCAGGACCGAACTCACAGTACAGCTCAAATACTCCGTCTTCATAGGGGGTATCAGGTGGACCTTTCATGAGCATCTTCCAGAAGCCTGAAGAACACAACCAGTATTATTTAACAGCACACATGCTTGTATTCATGTACCTTCAATATCAGCTATTGTTGTCTGGATATTGTCTTTTTGATTTGACACATTGAAACAAAAATTGTAAAAAAAATAAAATAAAAAAAAAAACAGTGTTTATTACTGATATTGGTTATCTTTACACAGCGTTTGAGTGTAAGCACACACTTTTTTATTCATTAGTCGCTCTAGAAAAAGTCTAGATATATTGATACAGTAATGGAAAAAATGTCACTGGTTTAGTATGTTAATGAAATCAAATCTTTATAAGATATACAGAATTAGTTTGAGACCACTGTGTCATTATTATTTTACTTATTTGTTTGTTTTCACAGTAGTGTTGTGCAATGTGTAACAGATGACCTGCAGTAAACAGATTATTACTGCGAGTAAAAATAATCTGATTCTGTCAGTCAAGATGAAATATCAGACTACATGGTGAAGATATCTGATGTTAACAAGCAGAATCACTGAAAGAGAAAACCTTAATTTTATGTCACCATTATGGTGATCAGTGTTTGTTTTAGCTTGACCCTTTACCTTTGCTCTTGACCCTTAAATCATTAACTTTAGATTATGTTTGGCTGCTGTACACGAGTTATAACGGCCAGATGATCCAATAGAAAAGGATCTGATGGTGTTGGTTGTGTTTTAACAATCATTATTTCACAGTCATTTGACATGAATCACTGAACTCATATAGATCACAAATTAGGTTTACTTTATTATAGCATAATATTACTTTAATTTTTTTAACGTATCTTATAAAATAAAATAAAAAATGTGTTTTAATTTCGTTAGACACACATACATCAATAATCAGCCTGTGAATCTTAACAATGGTGACAATTATAAAGCATGTTGCAGTGCATTCTGGGTGCCACCAATCAAGACTCATTCATGGGTCCCATCATGCATTGCTGCATGTATAAATAATAAGCTTATGTTCAGAGGTGATCTGTTTGTCACCATTGCTGAGATTCATACGCTAATTCTTGATGTCTGTGTGTGCCAACATAAAATAAGTTTATAAGTTTAAGTTCCTAATTCATCTTTGACGTCAGTCTGTTATTCAGATATTTAGGGCCCGAGCACCGATGGTGTGAGGACCCTCTTGGAATTGCTCTGTTTATTATTATTATTATTATTATTATTCTTCTTCTTCTTCTTCTCCGCAATGAATCGCATTTTTGAGGGCCTAAACATGCACGAAAACTCACGAAAATTTGCACACGCGTCAGAACTGGCGAAAATTTACATCTGATATGCGTTTCAAAATTGGGCGGGGCAAAATGGCTCGATAGCGCCACCTATAAAGGTTCAACGGAGTGCGCCTCGCGTTACGTTTCACGTACGTGTACGAAATTCGGTACATACATGTAATGGCCCAATACCTACAAAAAAGTCTCTTGGAGCGTAGCCCTTAACACAACAGGAAGTCAGCCATTTTGAACTTCCTCTCAGATTTTTGTGCAGTTTTTGCCATTTTCAGGCCTCGTACTTTAACGAACTCCTCCTACAGTTTTAATCTGATCATCTTCAAATTTGCTGAGTGTAATCTTAAGGCCTTTGCGACGTTAAATTGCGAAGATCTTGAGTTTTCGTCGAAGGGCGTGTCCTCGGCGGCCTGACAAATTTTGATGTTTCGCCATGAAACAGGAAGTTGCTGTAACTCAGGCAAACAATGTCCAATCTGCCCCAAACTTCACACGTTTGATAAGAGTTCTGTCCTGAACACATGTCCATGCTCATATTCAGTTACAGTCACAGCGCCACCTGCTGGCAACAGGAAGTGACATGTTTAACACTGTTGTGGACTCCTGATAACATATAAAAAAGTGCCAGCAAGTGTTAAACATGCTAACAACATACTTGAAACATGCTAAAACATGCTAGCAAGCACTTAGCTAAGTGCTAAAGCATGCTATTACTGCAATTCAATAGGAATTTGCTGTAACTCAGGTATGGAATGTCCAATCTGCCCCAAACTTCACACGTTTGATAAGAGTTCTGTCCTGAACACATGTCCATGCACATAATCAGTTACAGTCACAGCGCCACCTGCTGGCAACCGGAAGTGACATGTTTAACACTGTTGTGGACTCCTAATAACATATAAAAAAGTGCCAGCAAGTGCTAAACATGCTATCAACATACTTGAAAGATGCTAAAACATGCTAGCAAACACTTAGCTAAGTGCTAAAGCATGCTATTACTGCAATTAAATAGTAATTTGCTGTAACTCAGGCATGGAATGTCCAATCTGCCCCAAACTTCACACATGTGATAAGGGTCCTGCCCTGAACACATCTACATGAGAATATTCAGTTATAGTAATAGCGCCACCTACTGGCAACACGAAGTGACATGTTTAACACTGTGATGCAGTACTAGCAACATAGTAAATATGCCATTGAATTATAAACATGTTATAAACATGTTAAAACATGCTAGCAATTCTTAGCTAAGTGCTAAAGCATGCTAATGAAATGAAACAGGAAGTTGTTGTTACTTAAGAAGCCAATGTCCAATCTGCCCCAAACTTCACACATTTGATAAGAGTCCTGCCCTGAACACATCTACATGACAATATTCAGTTATAGTAATAGCGCCACCTACTGGCAACAGGAAGTGACATGTTTAACAGTGTGATGCAGTACTGGCAACATAGTAAATATGCCATTGAGTTATAAACATGTTATAAACATGTTAAAACATGCTAGCAATTCTTAGCTAAGTGCTAAAGCATGCTAATGAAATGAAACAGGAAGTTGTTGTTACTTAAGAAGGCAATGTCCAATCTGCCCCAAACTTCACACATTTGATAAGAGTCATGCCCTGAACACATCTACATGAGAATATTCAGTTATAGTAATAGCGCCACCTACTGGCAACACGAAGTGACATGTTTAACACTGTGATGCAGTACTAGCAACATAGTAAATATGCCATTGAATTATAAACATGTTATAAACATGTTAAAACATGCTAGCAATTCTTAGCTAAGTGCTAAAGCATGCTAATGAAATGAAACAGGAAGTTGTTGTTACTTAAGAAGACAATGTCCAATCTGCCCCAAACTTCACACATTTGATAAGAGTCCTGCCCTGAACACATCTACATGACAATATTCAGTTATAGTAATAGCGCCACCTACTGGCAACAGGAAGTGACATGTTTAACAGTGTGATGCAGTACTGGCAACATAGTAAATATGCCATTGAGTTATAAACATGTTATAAACATGTTAAACATGCTAGCAATTCTTAGCTAAGTGCTAAAGCATGCTAATGCTATGAAACAGGAAGTTGTTTTTACTTAAGGCAAAGTTCAATCTGCCCCAAACTTCACATGTTTGATAAGAGTTCTGTCCTGAACACATGTGCATGCTCATATTCAGTTACAGTCATAGCGCCACCTGCTGGCAACAGGAAGTGACATGTTTAACAGCATGCTATTATACCCATAATAAAGGACATTTTTGTAACTGACTTTGACATACTCCCACTATATTTATCTACTTAAATGCACATTGCCCACCATGGTCTGTCTTCCTAAAGCCACCGGGTGGCGATGGCACGGGTGCGAGGGCCCTTTCAATGCTGCTTGCAGCTTTAATTAGGGCCCAAGCCCAAAGGGCGAAGGCCCTATTGTTTTCCTAAGGATTATTTATTATTATTATTATTATTATTATTTTTTTACTACCTTTTGGACACTTTTGGAGGCCTTAACATGCTCAAAAACTCCTGAAACTTTGCACACATGTCAGAACCCGCGGCCATCAGGGCCGGGCTGAAGATGGTACCCGGGCGTGGCAGGGGGGCTCGACAGCGCCCCCTGGAACGGGGTCCGAAAACATGGTCCATAAATCAAACACGCTTGCATGTAATAATATGAAACTCGGTACACATGTAGATCTCATCGTTTCATATATACTTCGCACTCTAACTTTTTACCCCAGCCCAACAGGAAGTGGGCTATTTAGGGTTGTTGGTAAAACACACGCAAAGGAATTTGAAGTACTCCTCCTAGAGAATTCAAACACACGGCACGAAACTCGGTCAGCGTGAAGTCAAGACATTGAGGATGAAAGTTTGCGAGGGGATTTTTGATATCTCGAACGGTTTGGCCGTGGCGAGGAAACAAAATTATGGCGAGAAACGTGAAACAGGAAGTGTGTCATAACTTCAGCATACATTAACTAATCTTGATGAAACTTCAACAGTGTGTTCGTTGTAAGAGCCCGATCATATGGATGTGACTATTGTGAGTCAAAGTTATAGCGCCACCAACTGGCAGCAGGAAGTGTGTCACTTTCAAAATGCTTTGAAATCACCCTCTTATTTTTACCCGATTTGCTTCAAACTTCATTTGTATAATGTAAATACACGGCAGATGAAGACCTGTGAATGGATTCTTGATATCTTTGAAACTGTTGCTGTGGCAATCCATCAAACTTTAATATTCTTTTTGGATGCTTTTGAGACTCTTAGCATGCCTGAAATTGCTTAAAATTGCATGAAACTCGACAGACAGATCACATTTATTAGCCAGGTGACATGTGCATAGTTTCAGAAACGGGCGTGGTGCAGGGACTCAGTAGCGCCACCTTTTGCCAAAAGTGGGGGGGTTAGTTTCATCTAGAGTTACAAAAATCTGTATTTATATAGTTCTCCTCCAGCCAGACAACTTTCTAATTTACAGTCATTAGTAACAACCAAGAGGAAGTCAGATATTTTGGTTTGAATATGGTCATTTCTCTCTGAGCCTACGTCTCTGTGACTGCTGTCTGTGTGTGTGTCTGTGAGTGTGGGAAGGGGGAGGGGGAGTGGGGCTAGATTAACCATTTCACTGCTGTGTGGTTTGGCCTTCATTAAAAAAGAAAATAAATGTCTTAAGCCTTGTATTTTTTAAATACGTTTTTTTAATAAAGGCATATAACAGACATGCTGCATTTAAATTTTTTTAATAAAACATTGTTTTTTATGTTTTTCAAGCCATTTGATTTATGAGGACTTTTGAAATGTCCTCATAAACCACCCATAAGTTGTAATACCAGTGTAATACACGTCATTATACAAATTTGTGTCCTCATAAATCACATAAACCAACCCACACAAACCAACCCACACACACACACACACACACACACACACACACACACACACCAAATTGACGGTGGGTGGCAATGGTATATTTAAAAGTGCATAATTGTAATATCTGCAAGGCACCCCTAGTCCAATCTTATTAAATGTATGCTTCATCTTTCATTTTAATTTGTAAATTTGATCAATAAATTCAATTATTTAGAATAATAAGATACTATATGGCTGTTACCCTAGGTAGGGCTGATCAAATTACATCATTTACATTGAAAAATAACAATGCATTAAATTATGTTATGAGATTGTTTTAAATATGAGTCAATTAAAAATCGTTGGAAAGAATGATACTTTTAAACATAACACTGAACCGTCACTAGGTGTCGCCAGGCTACCGTCTTAATGAGCGAGTCATTGATTCATTCGTTCAAACGATTCGTTCGAACGACTGAGTCATTCATGAATGAGACAGGTATGGATTGGTCATTGAATCTAGGGTTTGCGATGTCTACCAATTTGGCATCAGACGATGTGTACAGTGAAACATCGCGATGGACGATGATATCGGAGGAGGGTCGGGGCTAACGTTTTAATTTTTCACTTAAGCAATAAGCCCCGCAAAGCCGTGTTTTACAGTGGATTTAGAACAGCTAAGGGGCGTAGGCACAACGCGGAGATATTTTCCTCTACATCTCATCAGCAATTTTGATTTCGGCACGCTCTGAGTCTGCAGCAGCTGACCACTAGGAGCGAATGTACATGATGTACAATGTACACGTGACAGAGCAGCCAGATCCAGACTGTGCTTTCGCGCTGTGGCTGGCGCTGAGCCAGAGACAGACGCGTTCAGTGCTTGTCATATTATATCACAACTATTCAGTGTTTTTAACCACATAATGTTTATTTTAGGTTTCAGACATTTAAATGCATATAACTTATAGCAAAACAATACATTTATAGTTTGTAAAATACACAATGGTGTCTATGGAAGCAGCCATAACAACCCATTCAAATATATTTGCCGACGGATTTTATTCATATCAGACACACATTGTAAGTAACTATAAAGTTAACTCTATTCTTCTCCCAGTTCACCGGCCATGTATTTCGGGAGAAACTGTTTTTTAAACGACAAAACAAACTCACTTACACACATTTGAGAATCAGAATAAAGATAGTTAATGACATGGTAACCAGGTTTGTTAATATTTATAAATAAAAGCGCTAACGTTACATGTCTATTTTGGCTGTGGTGAATCACGTGCCAAGCATGACGCGTCACCATGGAAACATGGGGGGGGGGGGGGTCGCGATGCTGGCTTAAAGCAAAGAGGCACAAGAGGCGAAACTCTGATGCTTTTCTGGTAACAGCCACTAGGTGGCGCTTCGGGAGCGCGGGCCGCCATTTTGGGATGAATATTCCAACGGGAGTTACTGGACAACAGCACAGATAACAGTTTTTTGAGGTAGTTTTTTCTTGCATTATAGAATATTTCCATTTTATGCAACTTTACACATTTACTACTATTATTAGTTACCAACTCCACTTGGCCTGAAATATATTTTGTACGTTTTAATCCCCTGGATCATGCTACAAACATGATGATCTTATGGAACATTATGCATTGCTGTGTCCGTTATCCTATAATTGCCACAATTTTGTACAGTGGCTGTGTGTTTTTGTTTACATAGTCTTGCTTTAACGGTCATTAATATACGATATAAGAAGTTTACTGTAAAGCTGTTTCTATTGCTGTTGTATAGGCCTAATAGTTGTACAAATAGAGAGTTTGTAGGCCTAATACTGTATACGTGTTGTTGTAGCCATTAAATAAGCGCATTTAGTTTCATATTTGTTCAAATATTATAATGTTTTTTTCCCCATATTGATTATGAAAAGTGAACAGCATGAGTATGATATCGGGAGACATGAAGTGGCTCATACATGATTTTGACTCATTAGCCTACGCTGTGTTTTGTAGAAAGCCTTTCTTTAAAATTAATTTCGTTTTGTATAAATTCTATCTTATTTTTATTTTTTTTAAATTTAATCGGCTGGATTTAATAAATGGCAAATATAGCAGACATAATCATGACATCCGGCGCCGGCGCTCGTCTTGAGCGAATCTCATCATAAATTAACCGAAATATGCCTCAGACATGAGAAATATAGAAAGCTTGCAACTAAATATTTAAACGAAACTATTCCAAACGAAAAGAAATTGGCTACTCTCTGATTATGTTGCACACTCACATATGTTGAAATAACGAGATATTATGTTGAAATAACATTATAAATAATACATCTTTAAATATATTTGATTGAATGCTGAATGTTGTTCTTATTCAATTTAGTAAAATTAAAACTTTAGTTGTGATAATTAAAATGATTGAATATTAAATATCGAAGTTTTGCTCATTTAATAATAGTAGCACAATATAGGCTATAAGTGCGCAGCTCCCCCTGTCAATGATCTAGCACCCCCTCGGCACCTGCGTTAAAAAATCTGGCGCTGCCTCCTCTTTTTACATAATTATTTCAACCTAAAAATGACCTCTGCACTGGGCTAAATATATGTATAATATATGACTGCCGAGTGGCTTTCACCCCAAAATGGCGGAAGCGTAGCGCTGCTGCTGGGCGCTGGTGTTGCAATGGAACGTTCTATTGGCTTTCACTTCTTGTAAATATACGTTCTTTGCTTAAAGTCCCCATGAACCGGAAGTTGCAAACGGCTTTTCTCCAGTGCTGTGACGTATTTCCGAGAGAAACGGAATACTTATGAGGCAAAATAGTGAGCGTGGCTTTTTTTTTCCAACTAGCACCTGATTGGATCTAGATAAATGCACCTCCTCGCTATCTCTCCTTTCACACGCTGTGTGCCTGTCTACTGTCAGTTGGAGGGGCGTGATTACGGATGTTAAGCAGACACCCAAACCATCAAGCCTACGTCATCGGGCAAGGTCCTCCAGTGCAGAGGGGAGGGGCATTTTCAGAATTTGATTAAAGATTACGAAGCCAAAAAATTTTTTTGTGTGGATTGACTTGCACGGATGAATTGTTCACCACAAAACGATCAATTTAGGCAAACAAAGTAAGTATGGTCAATTTTGATTTCATGGGGACTTTAACATCGTGATGTCTGTCAGCCATCACGATGGACGATGATATCGTCAATCTTTGAGTAAACCAATTTGTCCAAAATGCTGAATCATTCAGTAATGAGAAAACATGTTGCTGTGAGATGCGCAATGGTTCTGCTGTGATCTTTGTTTAACTATTTTCGCTGCTGAAACAGAAAAACCGTCAATATTGCATCTAAAATGTAAGTGACTTGACGTGTGTGTGTGTGTGTGTGTGTGTGTGTGTTACAGTGAAAAGAGTTTAACCCTTTAAGGCAGTGGATCTCAATCTTGGTCCTAGGGAGCCACTGCTCTGCATAGTTTGTATGTCTCCCTCATTTAACACACCTGATTCAGATCATCAGCTGGTTAGGAAAGAGCTTTATTAACTGAAGTGGGTGTGTCAGATAAAGGAGACATATAAAATGTGCAGAGCAGTGGCACCCTAGGACCAAGATTGAGAACCACTGCTTTAAGGCCTTGTCTTTTTTGGATATATCTTCTTTTTTTTTTATGTGCATACAACCCATATATTTTAAATGTATTGTTTGCTTTAAATTAAATTAAGATTGTATGTTTGGTAATTGAACCTAAATAAATTTAAAATTAATGTGCTATATTTCAGATCAATATAATTGTTTTCTTTCATTTTAATCAACACTAACTTTATTCTCTATCTGTATTATAAATAACTTATTTCTGCATAAATTAAAAAATCCCCAATAATCCAGACCAACCAGAGCACACTAATTCTACAACATCATCAGTGCTGAAGCGGAACTACCAGAGCCGTTCGGCAGATAGCGAGCAGATATTTTGTGTCACGTCGTGCACAATAACCCTAAAGGCACCAGGCTGGCGGTGCCACTGGCTTTATATATATATATATATATATATATATATATATATATATAAATATAGCTGCGAGCAGCGAGCGATGAAGGGCCAAAGCCGACGGTAGCGCCACCCTGGTGCACCAGGGTTGCGGTGCCACCGGCTTGGGCCCGTAATCGCTGCTCGCAGCTATATTTATTATTATTCTTCTTCTTCTCCGCAATGAATCGCATTTTTGAGAGCCTAAACATGCACGAAAACTCACGAAAATTTGCACACGCGTCAGAACTGGCGAAAATTTACATCTGATATGCGTTTCAAAATTGGGCGGGCCAAAATGGCTCGATAGCGCCACCTATAAAGGTTCAACGGAGTGCGCCTCGCGTTACGTTTCACGTACGTGTACGAAATTCGGTACATACATGTAATGGCCCAATACCTACAAAAAAGTCTCTTGGAGCGTAGCCCTAAACACAACAGGAAGTCAGCCATTTTGAACTTCCTCTCAGATTTTTGTGCAGTTTTTGCCATTTTCAGGCCTCGTACTTTAACGAACTCCTCCTACAGTTTTAATCTGATCATCTTCAAATTTGGTGAGTGTAATCTTAAGGCCTTTGCGACGTTAAATTGCGAAGATCTTGAGTTTTCGTCGAAGGGCGTGTCCTCGGCGGCCTGACAAATTTTGATGTTTCGCCATGAAACAGGAAGTTGCTGTAACTCAGGCAAACAATGTCCAATCTGCCCCAAACTTCACATGTTTGATAAGAGTTCTGTCCTGAACACATGTCCATGCTCATATTCAGTTACAGTCACAGCGCCACCTGCTGGCAACAGGAAGTGACATGTTTAACACTGTTGTGGACTCCTGATAACATATAAAAAAGTGCCAGCAAGTGTTAAACATGCTAACAACATACTTGAAACATGCTAAAACATGCTAGCAAGCACTTAGCTAAGTGCTAAAGCATGCTTTTACTGCAATTCAATAGGAATTTGCTGTAACTCAGGTATGGAATGTCCAATCTGCCCCAAACTTCACCCGTTTGATAAGAGTTCTGTCCTGAACACATGTCCATGCTCATATTCAGTTACAGTCATAGCGCCACCTGCTGGCAACAGGAAGTGACATGTTTAACACTTTTGTGGACTCCTAATAACATAAAAAAGTGCCAGCAAGTGCTAAACATGCTAACAACATACTTGAAACATGCTAAAACATGCTAGCAAACACTTAGCTAAGTGCTAAAGCATGCTATTACTGCAATTAAATAGTAATTTGCTGTAACTTCGAACCCCGAAACCCCGAAACTTCACACATTTGATAAGAGTCCTGCCCTGAACACATCTACATGAGAATATTCAGTTATAGTAATAGCGCCACCTACTGGCAACAGGAAGTGACATGTTTAACACTGTGATGCAGTACTAGCAACATATTAAATATGCCATTGAATTATAAACATGTTATAATCATGTTAAAACATGCTAGTAATTCTTAGCTAAGTGCTAAAGCATGCTAATGAAATGAAACAGGAAGTTGTTGTTACTTAAGAAGACAATGTCCAAACTGCCCCAAACTTCACACATTTGATAAGAGTCCTGCCCTGAACACATCTACATTACAATTTTCAGCTATAGTAATAGCGCCACCTACTGGCAACAGGAAGTGACATGTTTAACAGTGTGATGCAGTACTGGCAACATAGTAAATATGCCATTGAGTTATAAACATGTTATAAACATGTTAAAACATGCTAGCAATTCTTAGCTAAGTGCTAAAGCATGCTAATGAAATGAAACAGGAAGTTGTTGTTACTTAAGAAGGCAATGTCCAAACTGCCCCAAACTTCACACATTTGATAAGAGTCCTGCCCTGAACACATCTACATTACAATTTTCAGCTATAGTAATAGCGCCACCTACTGGCAACAGGAAGTGACATGTTTAACAGTGTGATGCAGTACTGGCAACATAGTAAATATGCCATTGAGTTATAAACATGTTATAAACATGTTAAAACATGCTAGCAATTCTTAGCTAAGTGCTAAAGCATGCTAATGAAATGAAACAAGAAGTTGTTGTTACTTAAGAAGACAATGTCCAATCTGCCCCAAACTTCACACATTTGATAAGAGTCCTGCCCTGAACACATCTACATTACAATTTTCAGCTATAGTAATAGCGCCACCTACTGGCAACAGGAAGTGACATGTTTAACAGTGTGATGCAGTACTGGCAACATAGTAAATATGCCATTGAGTTATAAACATGTTATAAACATGTTAAACATGCTAGCAATTCTTAGCTAAGTGCTAAAGCATGCTAATGAAATGAAACAGGAAGTTGTTGTTACTTAAGAAGGCAATGTCCAATCTGCCCCAAACTTCACACATTTGATAAGAGTCCTGCCCTGAACACATCTACATGACAATATTCAGTTATAGTAATAGCGCCACCTACTGGCAACAGGAAGTGACATGTTTAACAGTGTGATGCAGTACTGGCAACATAGTAAATATGCCATTGAGTTATAAACATGTTATAAACATGTTAAAACATGCTAGCAATTCTTAGCTAAGTGCTAAAGCATGCTAATGAAATGAAACAGGAAGTTGTTTTTACTTAAGGCAATGTCCAATCTGCCCCAAACTTCACACATTTGATAAGAGTCCTGCCCTGAACACATCTACATGACAATATTCAGTTATAGTAATAGCGCCACCTACTGGCAACAGGAAGTGACATGTTTAACAGTGTGATGCAGTACTGGCAACATAGTAAATATGCCATTGAGTTATAAACATGTTATAAACATGTTAAACATGCTAGCAATTCTTAGCTAAGTGCTAAAGCATGCTAATGCTATGAAACAGGAAGTTGTTTTTACTTAAGAAGGCAAAGTTCAATCTGCCCCAAACTTCACATGTTTGATAAGAGTTCTGTCCTGAACACATGTGCATGCTCATATTCAGTTACAGTCATAGCGCCACCTGCTGGCAACAGGAAGTGACATGTTTAACGGCATGCTACTATACCCATAATAAAGGACATTTTTGTAACTGACTTTGACATACTCCCACTATATTTATCTACTTAAATGCACATTACCCACCGTGGTCTGTCTTCCTAAAGCCACCGGGTGGCGATGGCACGGGTGCGAGGGCCCTTTCAATGCTGCTTGCAGCTTTAATTTTATTTACATTTTTTGTAAATTTTACTCATTTTAAATTGTTAGTTATTACTCAATTCTAATTTGTTAAATTTAATTAATAATATTGCTTGTAATCTGTTGCCTCAATTTTATTGATTAGATATAGACCTTATGCACCAGAGAAACGAGGGCGCCGTCATCTTTAGAATATTGTCTTTGAACTTCTGTTTTTGCGGTCGCTCTATATATATATGGCATCGCTGTCCAGGAGTAATTAGCTGGTGAGGTTGATTTACTTATTGTAGAGTTAACGAAAGTTATCATCGGCATCGTAATGTTTATCATAAGCATTGTAAAGTCTTAACAAATGGACTTTTTAAAAGAATTTTTTTAAACGAGCCGTTCACTCATAACTACGCAAGATCGTTGTGAAAATACAGACCGGAAGTCAAAAGACAGAGCTCAGCGCTGAAAAGGGGCGTGGCTACATAAGGTCTATAGCAGGGGTCGGCAACAGGCGGCCCGCGGGCCAAAACTGGCCCGCCAGCAATATTTTCTGGCCCGCCGGATTATTTTGGAATTCCGTTTTTTTTTTTTAATCATCCTATTTTTATTTTACAATAACGTTTACAAACAGGCGCCATGTATCATTCGTTCAATCGTTGTTTTCAAAGTAAAAACATAAAATAAAAAAAAACGACTTGTTTTTTCCATTATTTCCTGAACTAAAATGGGGGAAAAAAAACGAACAACGACTCGTTTTCGGATTTTCTGATTTTGCGCTCAGATCAAAAATAGAAAGAATGAATAACGGGTATAGACGAATTTTCATTTTGAATCTTAATTTAACACCTTATCAGACATATACGAATGAAATCATTTTAAACAGATCAAGTGCTAATGTGGTAACAGATTACAGCCATTTTAATAAGGGTGTGAATAGCAATCATGCTCTCCTGTAAGTCTCATTCGCTTACAGTCCGACTTTTGAACTTTTTTTCATTATTATTTACTGATAAATTATATGTATTACCTGATAAAAAATATTTGCACTAAATGCTGCACAAAACTATTCCACTACTTGAGATAAGCCGTAGCCGCGCGCCAACATCTGACAATTTTGGGTTTCAAACACTCACATGAGCGGCTGATCTGCAAACCACACATACTTAACAGTGTTAAGTTTGAAAAATACTGTTTGATAGAACTGCTTTGTTACCACAGGTATCTGCGTGCTTCCTCAGCGATGAAGTTCCACATTTGCGGCTATCCAACAAGAAAATGCATGCAGCAAGTCTTTCACAATATTTTCTTCAGATAACTCCAAATTTCTCCCACACACTGGACTTGATTCACTTTATTCTTTTCTTCAACTCCTCAGCATCCATCTCGACAACTGCAGATCGCGGCATCGCGCGCGCGGTTATGAGGAATTTTTAAAAGTGAAAGTAGTAACGTTATAGGTCCTGGGAGGGTGTGGCGCGTGGGCACAAATAAACTGATGTGGATTTTTAATTATTTTATCAACTTGAAATACAGCCATATTTTTGTAGATGTGTTCCTAAAAATATGCATAGGCTATTTTATAGGCATGTGATTGTTTTAAACCCATGTGTTACCCGTGTGTATGTTGCTTGAGTGAGTTGAGTGATAAGCTTTGCCCTATTTAATTTATGTTATTTATATTTCATAATTTTTTTTTCTGTGACATTTTTTTTCTCTGCTGACAGTAATAAATAATATGTGATGCGATCTGGGAAAACCCACCACATGGTGAAATTTGACATATTATAGGTTTTGCGATCATATTAAAGCTTGGTTCAAGCCCTTTCCAAATCTGTTTTTATTTCTTTTATAGTTTGTCTGTAACAAAAGTTATGGTTATCTGAAGTCGGCTGATCGCTGTGATTTTCAGAAATGGAATTTTGAGAAAAACAGGTTTAAATAACTGTCACGTCCTGCTAGCGGGACGACGGGCGCTCCTTTTTTTATTGCCTTTTTTCATATCACATATTTTAGTAATCATCATAGATTAGGTATCATTCGAAAGCTTACAAACTCAAAATTCATCCTGTGAAAACCGTTTTGAAATTGGGCGATTGAGAGGCGAGCAAGGTCTTTTAAACGAGCAGCTTAACACTCTGTTGTTCTCTTGTGCTCCGCATCACATAACGCTGGATAAAAATAAATAAATAAAAACTTGCGTGCCGTTGTAGTTTACACAGGACTGGCGGGACCTTTATTCTGCTATGTGGTTTATTTTGATAGGAGAAAATGTCTTTGTAGTGTTAAGAGAAGGAGAACTAAATAGCCGTTGTTGTTTTTTTTGCACCTCCGCTCCGCGCGTGTTCTTAAAGAGAAAGACACGTCTTTTCAGCTTGCCACTATAAATCGCTATTTTTCTGCACTAATCTAGTGAATTTTCACTAGATATACTCAGAGATGATAAACAAGATGTTATAGAATAATAATTTATTGAAAACCCAAATTTGACAAACTGACATTCAATCTATTTTTAGACTCTACTGAAAATGTACAAGCGCGACATCCGACGGGTTTTCCCAGATCGCATCACATATTTATATTGACACGAACACAATTTTTGTATAGCATTTATAATTGTTATAGGCTACTTAATCTCTCTCTTTCCGTTAGAGACATTTGAAAGAGATTCTGGAAATGAGATCTAAATTTTGCGGACCCATCAGGTCGGGATATAAAAAGCGGGTGAACACAGAGGGTATTTTAAGCAGTTTAATTTGTATCCATAGGCCTACTCCGTGTAGCTGGCCCGCCATCTACTGGCTAAAAAAAATATTGGCCCGCGGCCAAAGTTACTTGCCGACCCCTGGTCTATAGCTTATTCATTCGCATTCATTTTTACAGTGTATGTGAAGTCACATTACTTATTTTTATAATTTATATTATTCAATTATTTAATTCATGCAAGCTATAAGAAGTCAATTCATTATTATTAATATTAAACAATTTCTTACCCACATCTGCCTCGGAGGGCAGCACTGTGCAGAACGGATGAGGATCACAGTGGAGATTCTTGAGCTCTTCTAAGATCCTCTTGTCCTTCTCCAGAAACAACCCTGTCTTGGACTCCAAGATCCTCTTTTTCAAAGCACTGCAATATGTTTAGCATAGATGGTGAGACACTTACATTTTCAATATTATTGAAACAATATTATTTGCACCCCATGATGCTCATTGCAATCCCATTTAGTTTATTTGACTCGGTGTAAAGAAATCAATCACTAAATTACAGTAGGCAAATTCTTCAAAACATACTAAAATTACTGTGAAATTCAACACATGCTTTAATTTAGCTCAAGCAAATTTGAATTCAACATTAGCTCTTACTTCTTTGTCAGTGTCACTTTGTTGTGTATCTGTGGAGGTAATTTAACCTCTGGTTTGACATCATAACCACAGGTCCCCAAAATGTTGAGGTCATCCTGTCAAATACATCAATAAAAACAATAAGTGAGAAATCTTAAAATTGTACTTTTTTTGCATCATGTTTTCAGTCTATTGTCATTTTTTTTCACACATTTTAGCAAACTATATGACAATCTATAACTAAAATATAATCTTTATGACTGAAATATAAGTTATCCAAAATACTATACCACTTTGTTAATTGATGATACATCAAAACATTTCTTTTCCTTCCTTAGCTCCATTGACAAGACTGTCTCCATCTCAAAGAGTTGCAAGGCAGCTTTGCTTGTTTCAGGCTTAAAACAGCAACCACCTCAAAACACAACATTTTAGCAGTAATAATTAGTCAACGAAAATAATATTAAGCACAGTTGTATAAAAAAGCCTAGTTACCTATTTATATACATATATAAAAAAAGTTACCTGTAGCATTGCTGATCCCATGTAACTCAGTGTTATCTACTGCACCGATAAGCACAGCATCAACAACGATTTTTGAATCCATCAACCTTTTTGCAGTCGCAACCGGCATACACATTGATCTGTATTTAGTACAAATATTGTAAATATTATACTCGTTAAATTCATTTGAACATCTTGAATGCTCGTCAAACTGCATATTTATCAGTTAAATGTTGCTTATTGCATACAGAATAATAATAAGTACCTAGGAACTGCAATGCGTTTCGATTTAAACCTTCCCTCATGAGATTCTCCATATGACTATATTAAGATGATTAGTAACACTTTAGCATACATCATTAATGAATAACTATACTGTAACGAATGAGTAATGAACTATTTACACTATAGTAACTACTATTAACTGACAAGAAACTCAGATTTAAGTTATAGTAAGTTATAGCGCTCAGTTGAATGTGGTAGTTCACTATTATCTAATCAGTAACTACTATTTTTTTTCATACCTCCCAGAGGACTACAAAAAACTACTAAACGGGTTCATATTTAAGGTGAATAATGCATAACATATTATTAATTCTAAAGTGAAAGAGGAAGGCGGGATGGAGGGTCACTCTAAATTGTAATATGGATTCAAGCACTTTCTGTAAAGCTGCTTTGAAATGATGTGTATTGTGAAAAGTGCTATACAAAAAAAAAAAACGTTAATTGAATTGAAACTGGAAAGGGGGACCACATGACTAAGAAGCTCTGAGGCGTGGGTCTTGGGATGCAGGCTACTCGTGCTGATTATCAGGGGAGTGTCCAATAAACTAGAGGCCAATCTCACATGCCAAAAAAACCCTGTAGTTGATTCAGACATAGTTTGGAGGGCCGGAAACTCTGGCATGACATCCACGTTGTCTGGAGACTCCGGCTTGGCGGCCATGATTAAAACCTCCTCCATCTACAGTGAAGGAGAATCCACAAAACTGCAGGACAACGTCAATAAACTGTGCTAGGGTCCAGCTAGGGTCTGCACAGGGCAAATTTAGGATCATGTCCTTTAGTAAAGAACTGCTACCAGGCACGAGGTGGCTAAAAAAAAAACAATTAACTCCTCCACATAATTTTCAATACTACGGCCATCTTGAACCAAGGGTGCAAACTGTGTTATGTTAAAACATAACCAACACCATCAGATCACCTTTTCTATTTATTTATCTGGCTGTTATAACTCATGTACAGCAGCCAAACAAAACTTAAAGTTAATGACTTAAAGGGGGGGTGAAATGCGGTTTCATGCATAGTGAGTTTTTTACACTGTTAAAGAGTTGGATTCCCATGCTAAACATGGACAAAGTTTCAAAAATGAAGTTGTAAGTTTGATGGAGTATTTCTGTTCCAAAAATACTCCTTCCAGTTTGTCACAAGTTTCGGAAAGTTTTTTTCGAATACGGGCGTGTGTTACGTCAGAGGCGTCAGAATTTCCTTATACGGGTCTTAAGGGCAATTTTCCCAGAAGGGCGCGCGCGGATCTGTAGCCTAGTGCGTGCGAGAGCGTCAGATAAAAGATACCGGGCTGCAATAAAAAAAAATGGCACAAAAAAAGTGTGTTTTTGGTTGCCAGGGCAAGACAACACTGCACAAATTTCCAAAGAACCCAGCGTTAAGGGACCTGTGGATGGATTTAGTTTTTCCAGAGCAGCAACGGAGTTGTGCAAGTGTTCTTGTTTGTTCCCTTCATTTCGACGGTTATCGTTATAGGCCCAGTTCAAAGCCGGATTTGCAGATCGCCTAATACTTAAAGATGGAGCAGTCCCAACGATAAAGGTTCACGGTCGTGCGTTGGAACCGCAGGCGGTGAGTAAAACTGCTTCAAATGTCTGTGTGTTGTTTACTATCGCCGTGTAAGCTAAGCACAGCAAGTTAACAACATGATCACTTACAGTTAATGTATCGATGGAGCATGCGATGTATGGTGTGTGTGTGTGTTTGTGTGTTTAAATACATTCGTTTAGCTGGCCACTGTAGGTGTCAGTTTGTTTATTGTAAAACTAAATCATGTCCTCATAAACCACGAGTCTGTCTGTTTACAACACGCGCAAAAGCTTCGCGCGCTCCCGCCCACACGGCACGCCTCCACCCGCTCGGGTTTTTCCGGAAAGACTCGGTACAGCCTATCTGTCTTTTATAAATATAATAAAACTAAAGACTTTTTGGAGATATGAAGGATGCAATACTACTCTATAGGTACTGATTCTGCTTGTTAACATCAGGTGTCTTCAATGTTGGCAATATAAAATAAAGAGTTCTTAATTCATCTTTTATGTCTGTCATTCAGATATTTTTGTTTATTTTTTTGTGTGTGAATTTTACTCATTTTAAATGGTTAACTTTTAAGGAATTCATTTGATTAATTATTACTCAATTCTGAATTGTTAAAATTAATATTGCTTGTAATCTGTTCCCACCATTTTATTATACAGCGTATTCATTTTTACTGTGCAGATAATGCCTGCTGTGTTCAACTTGCGGTCTGGTTTTGTTGCTAGATCCATCTTGTGGCGAGTCGTTCTGGTACGATGGTGGCAAGGACGAGGTTAGGAGAGGCAAGGATCTACTTGCAGCCACAGTTTATTTAAGAAAAACAAATAAAGATAATCCAACAAGGGAACGGGAATATAATCCTGACCAGAAACAGTTAGTTGTTAGTTAATAGTAGTTATACCATGGTCTGGGTGAATACTCGATTCTGATTGGCATTAAAAAGTGATAGAGGACACCTAGTAAAGGAGTTCTGGTGAAACTGACTGTTTACCGTTCGAAATTAATAAATAAATGCGCTGCCTACAACAGCTTAGAGTAACCATAGCAACAGGCAGTCAATAAACTGAAGGGTTCTATGAGCTGAGCGACTATAAATATCTCCGGTTGCTAAATAAACCATCAGCTGTAACCAGGGAATCCAAGTTATTGTTTGTAAAAACTTAAGAATTCGATAGTAAAACTAATTAAAATATAAACTAATGTTTTAAAAATGTGTTATTTGGCAAGTGACCATGGTATAAGTGGGTTAATGCCCTTCGAGGTGTCCATTGTCAGGTATTAATGGACTTCAGCGGAGGCAAATATCCGCTTCGCATCGGACGAATCGCCTCGCCGTCGTCCATTAATACCTGACAATTGACACCTTGTCGGGCATTAACCCTTACTTACTAGAGTGTTAATAGTGCGTTACTCATTTGTTCCTGTATAGTTATTCATTAATGATGGAACAGTATCTAAAGTGTTACTAGATGATATATATCTTTTGTAACAGAAAACTGGTTATCTGAGAATTCCTGAAAACGCACCCACAATCATTTCCGTCTGTCAGGCATAAAATGCGACATCGGCAATCTGGAAATCTCTGTCTGATTTGGTTAAGTTCTTTGCATCCACGATTTAAAGCATCATACAATAAAGTGGCTCCAGATGGCTGAAGTCCATGAACATGCTCCTAAAAACAAGGAAAATTATAGGGAAATTATAAATGTATTAAATGTAATTATTATTTTTTTCTCAAAAAGGGCTTTTCACTGTCTAAATGGTTACACTTTCCTGTGTAGATTTATTTTTAAAATTAATTAAGAACTTTTTTTTTTTTACAAAATGCTTCAGTTGTTATACCATATGGGTGTTGCCCCTTTAAAATATATGATAATAATAATAATAATAATAATAAATCATTAAAAAACAAAAATTTAAAAACACTTTACCTTGAAGGTTTCCACTGTTTCTGTGAATGTATGAAGAGTTTTCACAATAGAGTCAAACTTTACAAGGCAAATAACTTGCTCAAAATTATAAGCCATGCATCGGTTGGCAAAGCAATCAAATATTTCTTTGACGGCTTCAATTCGCGTCATTTTGCAGTCTTTGTCGAAACACTCCTCACCCATGGAGGAACTTGAGTCAAAAAGTACCTTTAAAAAAATGAAATGCCACACAGATTACATTATTTCACCACTAGTTTTTGACATATTTATGTACAATGGTAAACATACCACAATAGCTTCTTTTGGGGTCTTCGTGACTTTGAAGGTTAGATCATCTCTGACATCTCTCAGTCTAGGGAAACATAATCAAACCAGTCACATGGATATTTGTAAATCTTACATCACAATATTAACATTTATGCACATCAGCACAGTGTTGAATGTAGTATTTCTAGTGTATTACAATTTGTAGATTATGCTTTGTTTAAAACCATATAATAATATCAAAGGTTTACAGATATGTTTTACCTTGTTGACAGTTATTGAATATATTAATAACATTATAATTAGGCCTGGGCGAAAAATCGATTGAATGAATTCTAATTTGTTGCGGGCAGTTTAAAAAATAAGTAAATCAAGTTTGTGTAATGGCGCATTTTTGGTTCCCCGGAGTTTTTCCGTAGCGTTAGTTTCACATAGCAGTATGGCAAGCGACAACAACAACATCATAGCACACGAAGCGGCAACTGCATACAGCAAGCGACAACATGGCTACCGGTGAGAGTGGGAAGTTTGTTCCCAACAAAGGAATAAAATCATCTGTTGTTTGGAACTGGTATGGGTTTGCTGCGACAGACATGGAGCAAGAGACCCCACGCTGCAACATTTGCCTAAAGCCCATCGCAGTCAAAGGCAGCAGCACCACAAACCTATTCCAACCCCTAAAAACCGAGACATCCAGCCGAATATGAAACATGCCAGTCTCTCCGAGACAAACAAAACCGCAGTGACCATCAAACCTTAGCTAAAAAACAGCTAACTGTAGCCGAATCCTTTGCACAAGGCACCGCATATGACAGGAAAGGGGGCACGGTGGAGAACAATCACCAAAGCAGTCGCTTTGCACATAGCCAAAGACATGGTACCCATATATACATTATTATACATTAATAAAAAAAAATTAGCTTTCTAAACCGAACAGAGACGTCAAAACCGTGGGAAAACCGAACCGTCAATTTTGTATGGTTACACCCCTAATACCGTGGAGAAGACGGGGTTTATTAATTTGATTAAAACCTTAGAACCCAGATATGAGCTACCCAGCCGCAAGTACTTCAGTGAAGTCGTCTTGCTCCAGCTGTACAACAACACACGAGAGAAAATCAGCAGAGAACTGGAGGTGCTGTCCTTTTATTCGGCAACATCCGACATGTGGTCCAGTCGGACTATGCAACCTTATATGAGTTTAACGGTGCATTTCATTAACAATGCGTGGGATTTGCAGAGTATTTCCCTCCAAACGTCATACTGTCCCGAGGACCACACCGGTGAACTTGTTGCTAAGGGACTGAGAGACGCTCTCGACTGCTGGAACCTGTCTGAGAATCGTCTATGCTGCATGACAACTGACAGCGGCATCAACATGATTAAAGCCCTGAGAGTGAACGGATGGATGGCCAAACCTCCAGTGCTTTGTACACAAACTACACAACGCTATTGGTAAGTCAATTCAATTTTGACAGCACATATTTTCCTCATCCAAAACGCAGTCAAGCTAGTAGGGCTGGACGATATATCGGATGACATTGTTATGCGCATCTCGTCAGTAAAACCGGTTCCTTGATTAGTAGTAAATCACCTTCACCTGCTTTCAGCCGGAGCGACATTTACTACAAAGAGCCGTATTAACTGACAAGCTGAGCCATATCGCATTAATTATCACAGGCGATACATCCGTAATAATTAATGCGATATATATATAGGAGGGTTTTTTCTTTCTTTTTTTTTCAGTCAGCCAACCCAACATTTAGTCAAGCTGACTCGACTACGAAAAGACGATTGTCTGACTACTTGACTGCGGTTCATCCACCGTTTAAAAAGTTTAAGTGCTGTATGTGATTTATTAATTTTTTTTTTTTTTTATTAGGCCTAGCCACAAAAAAAAAAAAACAACTCGGCAAGAATGTTTCAATATGGCATGTCCATTTGATCTGTATTTGATTCATAAAGACAGTCGAATGGATTATTTTATAAAAATGGATTCAAATTTCTCCACAAACTGCACATATGGCCTATAGTAAACAAAAATTATATTTGTGTGTCTGAGTTTTGGAATGACAAAGTTTTGAAATACAGAAGAAAATAAATCATTTTTAGATGGATGTAGACTGATATTTATTAAAGTCCCCATCCCAATAGTGATGTATGTCTTTGTGTTTTATTCTTTATCATACAGAGAATGGTGTTAAGGATCCCTGCATAGATCGTGCCATTGGAGTACCGTATGCAAGAAGATAGTTGCTGCTTTTTCCTACAGCTGGAAGAAAAGAAGAGAGCTGGGTGTAGCTCAGTCAGAGCTTGGCCTTCCCCCTCATCAGCTAACAACAGAATCCCCAACCAGATGGGGCTCCCGCCAAAAGCGATTCCTGGAACAGGAGAAGGCTATAGCCCGTGTCCTGGGGTCTGATGTTTAAAAGCCGCCATCTTGTGCCCTCTTGGCAAGACATCGAGGTTTTGGAGTCAGTAAACAAGGCGGTTAAAGCACTCCAAGACTTTACGGATGCGCTATCAGAGGAAATGTATGTCAGTCTCATACGTCAAGCCTGTTATCCATCTGTTCAAAACCAGTCTTTTGCAGCCTGAGGACCGCGACACAGAGCTTACCAAAACAATAAAATGGAACATACTGGGATACCTTGTTGAAAAATACAGTGATCCTGTCAAGGATGAGCTCTTGGACATGGCCCCTCTGATGGATCCAAGGTTCCGGACATCCTACGTCGACCCAGACAAGGTGGAGCAAGTCAAAAGAAGAGCTGTCAGTGAACTTCTGTCTTTCCCCGCTGACAAAAGCACACCACAGCCTGGTCCAGTTGTGCAGGCGGACCAGGAAGAGGCAAGACCTCAGCCAGACCCCAAGAGGAAAAAGACCTTAGCAACCTTCTTCAAGAAGAGTGTTGTTGTGCCAACCTCTGACCAGTCGGAAGAAGCTAAAATAGAGACTGAACTGGCAACCCATCTGCTCTTGCCAGAGGCAGACCCTGACACTGATCCACTGCAGTGGTGGAAGATCAACAAATCCAACCTGGCCAAGAAATACCTCAGTATCCCTGCAACAAGTGCCCCATCTGAGAGGCTTTTCAGTTGTCACATGCAGCAGAGCTTGCCTCAAGCCAGAGGCAGTGGACAGGCTAATTTCCCTACCAAAAATGTTTAAATGTTATTGACAGCAACTTAAGCACATATCTCATGTTCTGCACCTTAACCAAAATGTGATTTTTCTTTCCTGTTCAAGTGTTCATACATTCAGGGACACAAATGGCACGGTTTATTTTTTTAAAGCAAAGTTTGCACTATCAATTTCAGTTGGAGTTGATGTATTATTTATTTTGCACATTTTGTACTCTGCTAAATGTGTTTACATTAGTATTTTACCCAAGACAGAGGTGTTGCATCTTTATGTTGTTATTTAAAATTCTATGCAAAGTGCAATTAAAGACAGTATTTTTTCTGTTTTTGGTTTGAAAAATGTAATTCTGCTAAGAGTAAGATGCAGTGCATGTTCATGCCATGTATCCCTGTATGTTGTTGCATTGTTTGGACTAGATACAATGATTAATGTCACTGTCTCGTTTTCCTCAGATTTGAATGTATTGTTAATGCTTTAGAAAATGGTGCTACTCTCAAGGTGAATATTTGTCTCCTTTTAGTCTAGACTACAAAGTGTGACTTAAAACACAGCTGGGATTTTGATTCCAAGAGTGTTCATTTATTTATTATTCATCCCAGAAATGGGGGTTACATTTGTCTTGCTTTTGATTAAATAAAAGCAAAATTTGCTTTAAGTTGTCTGCCGTTTGTACTTATTGCTTTCCTTAAGTAGGGGGGAAAATCGGAAAAAAAAAAATCGGAAATCGAATTAAAAATAAATAAAATCTAAGATTTTATTTTTAGGCCATATCGCCCAGCCCTAAATATAATAATAATAATCCATGTCTAAATCATCATAAGTATTTGTTACACAGCTCTTTGGAATACTTGATTTTGATTGGAAGCTGCTGTATTTAGAAATATTTTATTAATACAAAATTACCTGTTAACAAATATGACCCAACAAGATTACAATACAAAACTGAGCCCTGGCAGTATTATTATTAAAATGATAGTTCACCCCAAAATGCTAATTCTCTCATAGTTTACTCTCCTTGTTGTTCTTAAATTGTGACTTTTTTTATACTTGCACAAAATAAGATATTTTGAAAAATGTTGGTAACGAAACCATTTTTGTGACCATAGATTTCGATTGTATGAACAAAAATTCTTAAAATATCTTTGTTTGGAACAACATGAGTTTTTTTTATAATACATTTTTGTGTATTTTTAGGGTGAACTATCCCTTGACTAAAATGATGAATAAAGAAAAATACTTACTTATTAGCCAGTTCATCTACGTCAACTGTGACATCTTCTCCAGTAAGAGGGTCGAAAATTTGAATGTGTTGATCAACCCCCTTTTCTTTATACCTGTACATACCATATTTCTCTGTAACATAAAACATTAGTTAACACCCCTGCTGAGAAATATTAATAGTATTACCAGTAATATAGTGTGGAATATTATCAGTTCTTCTAACAACATACAGGTGAAACTCGAAAAAATTTGTAATATCGTGCAAAAGTTTGTGTATTTCAGTAATTCAAATTAAAATGTGAAACTAATATATTTAGTATATATAACAGTATACAAATCCATGATTATAATTTTCAGAGGCCTGCCATTTCTGTATTTAACCCGTTTAATCCCACCGGTCACAATTGTGACCGCAACTTTTTTCTTATTTCTGGAAGCTCTAAAAATGTTGTTATTGGCTTTGGGCATGAAATTCAACTTTTAAATGAAAAAATAGATTGTCTTGATTAAAATCCATTAATGTCATGTGACTAGTGTGAAAGGTCACATGACCAGATCAGTTTACTTCTTGCTTGCACATCTGGAAGAAGATGTCTTCCTCAGACTACTACAAAAAGCAGTATGTAAAACATCTTAATTAACAGATAGAACTATCATATTTTGTACATATATTCTTCAAAGGGTCTACTACTGATATATTTTGAGAATTATACTCCTGCATATATATTTTGTTCGTAAAACGTGTAAATTTGTTTACGGTCACAATTGTGACCGGTAGTATAACACAGTGACAGTACTTCAATTGAAAATACAGGTTTTGGCTGTTAATCCTACACTGAGCGTATGCCACACCTGTGAGGTGGATGGATTATCTCTGCAAAGGAAAAGTGCTCACTAACACTTGTTTAGACAGATTTGTGAACAATATTTGAGAGAAATAGGCCTTTTGTGTACATAGAGAAAGTCTTAGATCTTTGAGTTCAGCTCATGAAAAATGGGGGCAAAAACAAAAGTGTTGCGTTTATAATTTTCTTCAGTGTAGTTATCAGTATCCCAGAAACTATCAATGTGTTGGACCTTCTAGAGGTACATGATACCCCCCCCCCCCTCCCCTCAATTGAAAGTGACTGTGATAGTAATGGCTCAGATAGGGAGTACCAGAGTGAAATGGCCCATTTGCCAGGTAGACTATTGCATGGCGATGTAGAGGTGAATTATCTGGAGGATTAGGCAGATGTTCATGAGAACCAATTGGTGTGCCCCACACATGACCACAAACAACCCTTTCTACAACGTACGGCCCATCTTCAGTGCACTGAATGAGTGCACACACATCTCCCTGAAACTGGCCTAGGACAGGGCCCAAGTCATGGTCTAGCCCATATGGGTCTAGGCGAACAATCAGAATTTCCTCCAGGGTGTAACTATGTACATGACAACCTTTTCACCTCATTAAGCCTCCTTCACGAAATGACAAAACGAGGTATTGGATGTCTTGGAATGTATTGTGTAAATAGGTCTAATTGAAGAATTTGCATTAATTCTGACTATGGTGTTTCCCACCGGTCACTATTGTGACCGAGTATAAAACCTATTTTTTCACTAAATTAACCAACACAAAATCAAAAAGGGCATAATGTTTGAGTGTTAGGGAGGTCTAAGGAGTAAAATGCATGTACTCAAATTGCAAGAAAAAATTTGGGATTAAACGGGTTAAAATCCTTTTTTTTTTTTTTTATTATTGATTTCATGTAATATTCTAATTTTCTGAGATTTTGAATTTGGGGTTTTCATAAGCTGTAAGCCATAATCAAAAGTATAACTTTTGCACGATATTAAAAATTTTCGAGTTTCACCTGTACTAATGTAAAGAGTGTGTGACATCAGTTACCGTGACTGAGGAGGACCAAGCGTGGTGCGTGAACTCCAAACTCCTTGAGTTGCAGTGGTGGAGTTAGAACCAAATGAGAATACTCTTCCACTTTCTTGTTCATTTCAGCAAATGTTTCCTCTGGATTGATGTTAAAACTAAAAGAGCATATTGTCATCAGGATAAGCATTATGGACAATAATAATTCGTTATTTTGCTGAAAAACAGACAAAAACTCAAATTCATTAATAAAAAGTTCAGGTTAAGATAATGTTGACATGATGATGTTGTCTTTGGTTTATTTTTGAAAATACTCTAAATAAAACAATGAATTCAATGGAGAGATGCAAAAACTGCATTCTGTATTCATTGTTCAAAAAGAACATTGTACTAAAAGTCAAAGTTTAAAAAGAAAACACCATCCATCCATCCATCCTCCAAACTGCTTGTCCTCGTGTCTGCATAATCTTCCTTATTAACTAGTGCTGGCAATGAAAATGTATAATTTGTGCTACTGTCTACACTGGACGTGGCGCAGCGCGACACGGTGATTCACTGACAGTAAACAGATGACCGTTCTACTTCTGAAGTAGGCGAATGATTTGCACATTTGCTTTGTCCAGTGTAGACAGCCTCGCACGGGGTAGACACTAGAAATGGCAAAACGGATGATTTTGTCTTTTAAAGCACAATCGTGGTGACAAATAGCTATAGGACATAAATATTATGTTGAATACCAATATGAGCCCAAATGACCATCTATCCAACATGATGCTTCCATAAAATGTTGTTCCCATAACAGAGATGCAAGCGCTGTTTCACTGGCATTTTCAAAAGCTCATAAAAATGTGTTTTGACTTGATACACAGTCTATTGGTCTAATCCAAATTTTAAACATCTTTTACTGTAGCAATTTGATAGGCCTTAGCCAAACACTTTCTATTGAAGCCAATGCAGATGAACGAGCAAAGTTATTTCAGGGCAAGACCACCCTGATTGTAAAGCCAAACGTGATTGGTTTTAGCGAGAACGTGCTATGATTGGTCAGCTCAGTGTGGCCATTATCTGATTGGCTTGAGTAAACGGTGGGTGGAGTTTGTCTGCACGTCCACGCTAGAAGCGTTTCAAAATCCACAAATGCGTGAGGGGATTTACAAAACGCACAGAAAACGGTTAACAAATAAATGGTAGGGTGAGTTGTGCTGAAGAGTAGAGCCTGAGCTTTAGTCCAGGAGAAGATCTAGAAACATTGATGCTGCTTTATTTAACAGGCGGTTAACTGTTAAATAACTGAAGCAGTGTGCAGTTGCTGATGATTTGATAATCTCTTTATTGAAAATATTTTTAGTGGACTCAAATCAAATAAGTTCACAGTAATACTATGCAAACATTATAAGCACATTATACATATTAGTTTAGAAATTTAAATGGCAGATGGTCAATTTAAGGCAGTCGGTTTCTGCAAATGAAATGAATTAACTCGTTTTAATTTAGTGCATGGTATTTTTACAGTGACACACACTGCAGTGAATTACAAACCGACAAGAGTGTAATTTTTGTTTTGTAAAATGTATTTGTACAATGATATCATTGTATAATGCTACCGGTTGTTAATGTTTTTAGGTTGTTGTTTTATGAATAACAAAGTGTGTTTGTTGGGTAAAAGCCTGTTGAGTTGTAAAAGAATGAGTTGATTTGCGACATGAATGAAGTATTTTGTAGTTTTAGTGCATTTTTAAAGTGAAATGAACTGCTGTGCCGAGCTGAAAGTTGGTCTTGAAAAAGTGACCCAAGTATTGAGAAACGTGTCCCAGCGATTGTAAAAAAAGAAAAAAAAAAATGCTTCAGCAGGTGAAAAGTGTGATACCTGGACTCGGGTGTAGTGCCATCACAGTCAGTCCAGAGGGGGAAGGATTCAAGGAACGGCGGAAGACTGAGCAGAATCTTTTCAACATCACTGGCTTTTTTGATTGAGGTCTCTTTAAGGTTCAGTTCAGTGCAGTTTGGAATAATTCCTCCCTCTAAAAAATAAAAACAGAATAATACACAAGTATTGTGATAGGGTAGACTGAGTTTACAGAGTTGGGAATATTTTCCTCCTTAAGCAAGTTTAAATCCACATGGCTCCAGGAGTTAATAAAGGCCTTCTAAAGCGAAGCGATGGGTTAAGAATTTTTTTATTTTATTTTAATTCAAATTCTTGATGCAATGTATGAACTAGGTCCCCATTGTGTTGAAGAGTAGAGCCTGAGCTTCAGCCCTAGGATGAGCAGAGAAACACTGATACGCTGCATGAAATTTTAACTTTCTAAAGTTTTAATATTAATATTTTAATATTAATATGAGTTCCCCTTAGCCTGTATATGGTCCCCCAGTGGCTAGAAATTTCAATCGGTGCAAACCAAGCTTTGGCTATCTTTCTCTGCCTTTGAGAAAATGAAAGCTCAGACGTGCTGATCTTGAATCTCCCCAGTATGACGTCATAAGGAGGAAAGGTTACCTCCCCTTTCTCTGCTTTGTCCGCCCAGAGAATTTGGCTCGTCAATGAGAAACTGAGCTAGGAAGTACGAACGCGTGAGCGCGATTTGAGTTTTTCCTCGAGAGATATAATGGCTTGCAAACGAGCGAAGCATGGCAGTTGATCAGTGTTCAGATGCACAAATAAACACAAAAGTATTTTTTAGTTCCTTCATCCGAGCCTCTGAAGAAACAATGGGTTCATTTTAGGGCTGGGCGATAAATCGATTTTATCGATTAACTCAAATGTGTAGCTTACGCGAGTTTACGCCGATTTTTTTGAATGAAAATCGGTTTTCTCTTTAACAACCGTTGACGCGCCCATATGGGCTCCCGTAGTTCCGACCGCGCTCAGCGCTTGCCATGATAGAGATACAAAAACAACATGGCAAATGAACAAAACCGCGGCAGCAGAAGCACACCCGCCGAAAACATTTACAAACTGAATCTGCAGGGCCGCCAACTCTCACGAGTTCACTGAGAGACACGCAATTGTCACTTTTTACACGCTCTCACACACACATCCATTTCCTCACGCAGAGAAACATCGCGAAGCAAAGAGGACACTGACACCGACATACAAGACAGAGCAGGTTACTGTTGATATGAAACAGATTCTCGGCTCTCAGATTCTGTTAATTTTATTACGAAATTCAAACAATAAACACCGTTTTGGCGCTTGTAAATGTGACGTGAAAGATCGCTGACAGATCTCAGTTTAAGCGGCACATGAACCGATCATCTGTTACTCTTCACTACTAACTTACCCAAATGTAGCTAATAAAATCAATCCATCAGTGTTTTTCAACCGCGGAAAGATGTCCATAAAACAGCTGGAGAACAACATGTGTCACGTAACGTTACATTTACCTCAGGATGCCTTTTAATGACCCATAGCACGCATGTTAGTTGGACTTAAAATAATTGCTATAGAGAGGAGTATTTGGCTAAATATGATAACTATATTACACATTTATTATATTTTACCTATATCATTAAAATATTATAACGTAGTTTGTTATTATAAAAAACGCATTATGTTTAATTTGAGTTAGTTTTAACCTTTAATAATACCAGCTGACAGGGCTCTCTGTTTACAGCATTAGGTGATTTATTTTTGGAGAACAATTAACATAACACATTAACATATCTACTGTACCTAATATTTATCCAAAGGAATTGATATTGAATCAATATCAGAATCAAAATCACATGAATTGAATTGAAATTGTGAAATTTGTGTTAAGCAATAATAAAAACAGTAGCATACCAGTCTTTATGCATGTAAACATTGTGTTTACATAGTTAATAAACTTGATAAAATGATGTTTAGTTACCAAATAATTTGACAATCACAATAAACTTCTTGTGATGCAAGTTTTTTTTTCTTTACACATCCCCCCAATCCACCCATTTTATGTTATGTTACATTTACACTAGGCTATTTACATTGACAGGACCCTCTGGTCTTTTTGGGTTGTTGTTTCTGATTGCACTTTAATCCAGATAATATCCCAGAAGGGAATATCAAAACAAAATAAAGTAAAAACTTGTTTTGAACAATTTCTTTGTCATCTGAGGATTGATTTTAAGTAGGGAGAGAAAAAAAAATCGATTTAAATCGTAAATCGGATTTTTTGTCAAAAAATCGGGATTTTTTTTTTAGGCCATATCGCCCAGCCCTAGTTCATTTTATTTTCTGGAAATGCACCGACACAACTTCCCAAAGTTTTGGATGGTCCAACACGACGACTGTTTCCACAACTTGGACCAATACAGAGCTGGCCTCGATGAACGTCTGAAAATAAATCATCGAGCTACCAAACAACACTTTCTGATGTATAAGTTAGCCTAATTGTTCAAGTTCAGACATCAATCTTTCTCTCAAAATCATTCAATACTGTTTATCCATCAGGAAGTCAAGCCAGTGACTAAAATATCAACTTCACATCGTTTCTTTTAGTAGGATGTAGGGGTGTGACGGTTATTATATAACCGTGAGACTGACGGTTAAAGTTGAACACCGTCATTAGAACTCTATAACCGCCAAAACCGTGTTATTAAAATATTTTTTATATCATAGAGGATGTTTAAATACTAATATCAGCTTACGAGGGAAACGGAGGCAGAGTTAGTGGTGCTTTGGAGGCTGCACTGCTTGAGATGATTCGGGAGAACGATCAAAGCGCGAGCCTTGTTAAAGGCTTGTTTATACTCGATGTGTCCGCACGAGCGCGAAGGTGCGCGCGGCAAAAATGACGCGTTGGGTGCGCAAGACCGGCAAGACCACATTCGCTTGGCTGAGTGCACAGCGCGCGCGCGGCGCCGCATCTGAGGATGAACTACTTCAAGCCGAATTTGCCCGAGCATGTGCGTCTCACCTAGGGATGCACCGAAATGAAAATTCTTGGCCGAAACCGAAAACGAGGAAACCATGGCCGAAAACCGAAAACCGAAACACCGAAATAAATTATGCCAATTATTAGTAGGCCTACCATTGCATTTATGGCTATGACTGTGTACTAACTTTACTAAAATCAAGGCATTGCAATTGCATAAATTAATATTAAAGTTTCAAAGAATAAATCAATTACAAATTATCCAAATATTTATTTAGCAAATTGCAACAATGCACAGTATAAAATAAAATTCAAACTAAAATGGTAATGGTTGACCCCACTCATGTGTACATTAAATAATAATGTACAGGCCTACTGGCCTGCAGAAAGGTTTGAAAATTAAATGTTCTCTCAAAGTGCATTTAGGTCCGCCACACGTTGATTTTTCTATTTTTTTTTTAAATCTAATACTATTTAAAATCGTATTTGATTGCAGAGCGCCGTAGCGCTCTCTCTCTCTCTCTCTCTGTACCTCTCGCACGCGCGCTCTCTCTCTCCGCGCTCTCTCTCTCTCTCTGTACCTCTCGCACGCGCGCTCTCTCTCGCACGCGCTCTCTCTCTGTACCTCTCGCACGCGCGCTCTCTCTCGCACGCGCTCTCTCTCTCTCTCTGGACATCTCGCACGCGCGCTCTCTCTCTCGCGCGCGCTCTCTCTCTCTCTGGGCCGTGTTCCTCTCATATTCAGCGTAGCGATCGGAATGTTTGGATTTCAGATGATAAATTAAACCCGACGTCATCACAACATTTCGGCCGTATTGTTTCGGTAATAAAAGTCTTTCGGCCGAAAACTGAAAATGCACTTTTGGGCCATTTTCGGCCGAAAATTTTCGGTGGCCGAATATTCGGTGCATCCCTAGTCTCACCTATAGGTCTCACTCATTGTCTCACCGCACCGGCACCCAGTTTGCGGGTCTAAATTGCAAAGGGTTTTTTTTTGAAGGTTTTTTTTTTCTGTGTGTGATTTATTTAAAACAAAGCACGTTCATTGCAAAGTTGTTGTTTTTTTGTTTAGGATTTGTTTACTGTGTATGATTCATTTAATGGAGAGCACATTCACTTCTAGTTGTCTTGCTGTTAATTTTAAATAAACTTATAGCAAGTAGCTAATCAGTGTCTGTGGTAAGATGTCCTATAACAGACGAACGTCGCAACGCACAAACCCCCCCCGACGACGGTTATGTTACGAACCGTCACATTTGACTCCCGTCATAACCGTCATCACCAATTCTGAAACCGGCACACCCCTAGTAGGATGAAAATAATCTTATTTAAATTGTGAACAAATTATATACAGAAAGCGATCAAAGAACAAACTTTCCACACACCTCACCTCCAGAAGTAGTAACGTTAAGTGTATTTTATGATTTGAGCAAACAGTCATTTCTAAGGCTGGGCGATTTTATCGATTCTGCGATATAAATCGATATTTTTTTCCCCAAGAAAGTATCGATTTTTAAGCCGCAAGTATCGATACATAAGTCCCATTCAAATCCTCCGTGTTTACCCCCTTTCGCGTTGCATGAAGAGCGATTTGGTCAGCCAGCTGCTAAGTTAGTGGCCAGCTGCGCGCATGCATCGATATTGACTACCAGTACGCCTACTAGCTATACCATACTTGTCAACACTCCCGTTTTTCCCGGGTTTCTCCCGTTTTTTTAGCCCTATCTCTCCCGGACCCCTCCCGATTTGAATGCATTATATTCACACAATCCACAGACCATTTCAAATTTCAACCTGTTTGTCACCTCAACCTGGCAACCTATAACCCAGTTGCGCAGCTCGCGAAGAGTTTAACCTGAAAGCGAGCCGATAGACATGATGGCAGGTGAAGGCGGTGTCCCCGCAAATAAACTGAAGTACAGTTTGTAACACGTTGCTTCAAGAAGAAAAATAGGGATACCTCACAACTGAAGTTATTGCATGCACAGGCCAGACAGACTCACGGAGGCGATTGGCATCTCACAACAACTCGCACTTTATTCCCAAATCGAACTCGTGTAGCCTTACTGTCTGTCACACGTTCTACAGTCCACATCGTTACTTAATAAACTAAATAAGATAGAAATTAGCATCAAGCAGAAATTACCTGCATGGGGTGTTCCAGGCGCACGGCACATACAATACAATACTGCCGACAGTTCAACAGGGAGCGCGCATCTCTTAAAGGGGCCACACCTTATTTTCACTCGTTACAAGTTGTAAATTTGACTTGTTAACTATCCATTGTTAATTGCAATACTGCACTTTTTTCTGGAACTAATTTTCTCAACACATCTTTGATTCATTTTGTCCAGCATTTGCGAAGCTCTCTGTCCAGTCAAAGACATTGTGTAATTGATGTTTTGAGTTTTCAGTTCAGCTAATTCAATCCAAGTAAATGGAACACTCCAAAGATATCACCAAAATCACTCTGTCCCCGTTTAAATCTTTCAGAAAATTATGTAAGTGTATCGAATTATATCGAATCGTATCGAATCGTATCGAATCGTTGGCTGAATATCCTGATATATATCGTATCGTGAGCTGAATATCGTGTATCGTATCGTATCGTGAGATTAGTGTATCGCTACAGCCCTAGTCATTTCAGTCGATGTCAGCCAATTCAACAACAAATGCGTCTAAAGTTGTTTTCGTTGAAGGATGTCTGTGTATGTAATTTAAACCTTGTTTGTATAGTGTGTAACCCACGTTTATAAATATATTTTTAAAGATATTGTATTAAAAACTGTGTATGTTCTGTAGCCATCTTCTCACATTTGCCGCATAAGCACCGACAAGTAATGTGAACATGACGCAACAGGTCCCTCGCATAAATGTAATTTCGTTTGTACGTAGCAAACGTTATCACAGTATTTTTGTTTGTAGCAGGGATGGAAATTAGCACCCGCCACCAGCCAAATGCGGGTGATTTTGTGTTGTGGCGGGTAAACTCGCTTCACCTACCGGCCACCGTGGCGGGTAAATAAAAATCGCATACTGTTTCACCCGGACGGCGGACACTTTTAGAGGAGGCACACCTTCAACACCCGCGCCGCGCGCTTCTTCCGTCGAGGTTCGGCGTGGGAGCACGAGAGGCAAGAGAAGAGCTAGCCGCGAGCGCATGGTCTATTTTTAGGGCGGGTAGCTCTCTTGTGTAGTAAAGAGCTAGCCGCGCGAACATCTACCCGCGCGCTTCTTCCGTCGAGGCTTGAGCGCGAGAGGCGGTTTGCCGTCCCAAAGGCGAGAGAGAGAGATGCGAGCGCGATCAGTGGAAACATAAAAACATACATACAGGACATCATTCTAACTGCAAAGTGTTTACTTATTTGTGTACACTCGCAATAAAACACAACATTATACTTTTGTCACACTCTAAACTCTTGTCAAACTGTAACCTACAACTGTCACCCAACCACACACACGCACAGTTTTAAAAGCAAAACATATTTATCCAACCCCATTTCAAAACATTCAAAACAGGTTACATCTTTTGGACATTCATCATATCGCATTGGTTTTCATTTCTTGTCCTCGGAGTCAGAGCACTAATCTGTTTTTTTTTTAAGTTACACATTCTACATTGATTAAAAAAGAAAATCAAATGTGTTTTTAATGGTAGTATTATTTTATACGGAAATCTATTAAGGTTAAGGTTAATTAAAATTAATGAAAACAAATAAATTGATCTGATAGCAAATTAATTTTAAATTCATTCAGGTACAATTACCAAACATCTCAAGGTCTTACAATTTAATTAATAAACTAATTGTATAAAACTATTGTCAGTGCACTACAAATACACTGGTTCTATGCCTTTATTAATAAAACGTATACAACTTAAAAATACAAGGCTTAGAAATTTATAAAAATGCCTTCTGCATTTTTGTTTTGCTTTTCACTCCATTGTACCGAAATCGTACCAAACCGTGATGTCTGAACCGAGATATGAACCGAACCGTGACTTCTGTGTACTGTTCCACCCATAATGCAATACAGTTTCATTATTGTTCATTATTATCCATACCTTACTATAAATAATTTGTGCGACTAAATCATGTTTTGCGCCAGTAACTGAAAAAGTTAGTAGCGCAAGTGCCAGGAGTGGAAAAGGTTAGTGTAGTTCCCTGTTCAGCATAGAGTGCGGTTCAGCATCGGTTCAGTTTTTTGTTTAATCTGCCCTACTCATTTAATGAAATGTATATCAGTTCATGGTTTGTGTGTGTATAAGAGAGAAAGAGAAAATGTCAGTATTGCATTGAGACTTGAGATTAAATAAACTGCTTGTATTGTAGATCTTGTAGTATTCATTTTCACATTGTAAACACATTGTCGGTTAAAAACAAGAAAGTGGCTGGTAAAAACATTGAGTGGCTGGTAGATTTTGAAATCCACCAGCCACAGTGGCCGGTGGACAAAAAAGTTAATTTCCATCCCTGGTTTGTAGTTTCAAAAAATTGCGTCAACGTTATCACAGTTTGTGTGTGTCTGTGTGTGTGTTGCTCTTCCATAATTGCAAAGGGGACGCGATTACAACTCTATAAGTACATAAATGTATCAAATAACCATTCCGAGTCGTCCTGGTCCATTCTCATTTGTGTTTCTTTTGCCGAGTCTCTTCATCATCTGGGTCTGATTCAAACATGTACGGCTGAATGCCATACAAAACAGCGCGTCTCTCTCTCACTCTCAGCCATTCTGCTTCTACCGGCTGCCATAGATATCAAGTTATGCCCTCATCCAAAGGCAGGGCGGGGATATGCAGCTCTTTTACATTTAAGGTGGTATACACCAAAACAGCTCTTTTTAAAACAGGCCCCAAAAATTACATTTTCAAATGGTTATAATAAATTAACTGTGGGGTATTTTGTGCTTAAACTTCACAAATACATTCTGGGGACACCCGAGAACAATATTACATCTTGTAAAAAGGGGCATAATAGGTGCCCTTTAAATTAGGATATTTTAACTTAAATTTTACGGTATTTGTTAGGCAGCCTTGGCTGACAGTCATTGACCATTTTAACAAAAATATGTTTACAGGGTTGGTAGTAGTTCTTTGTGGCACTTCTGTGAAGAACCATTTCTGGGTTTTTTAAAGTTCTTTAAAAAAAAAAAAAACATCTACAGTATTTAGGGTTATTTTAAAGTAAAAAGTTCTTTGGGGAGCTTAAAAGGGTTATAATATGGCATCAAGCTGAAAAACCATACAGCATAAATAAACAATCAAATGAAAAGAGAAGACTTTTACCTCTAATTACATCCAGCACATACTCTCTCTCAAAAACTTCAGACACGCCTGGTACACGCACCGGCTCAGAGAAACGCTGATTTGTTGACTGTGCCTTCATGGAAATTGAAGCATACTTCTCATGCTCTGTGCTCACATCCTGTGAGGAGAAATACTGAAATCACTGAATGATCTGATGCCGTTTACTGTCATTGTTTTGTTGAAATATTGGTATCAATTAAATGTTATTGTTAATTTGAAATGCTTTTGGAAAAAAAGCCTTTTTTTTGCATGACCTTTTAACACCAACCGTAAAACCTGTCAAAACACTTTTTTGAAAACAGATGTACATTATACAATAAAATTATACCTTTGCTTGAGATATGAGGTAGGCCCAGCAAACTGGGGCATACTCAAAAACATCCATGTCCTCAATTACCCTGTCATCAGATCTTTTGGTATGGCTGGGTAACAACTCTCTGAAGAGATGGTACAGTCCTTCAACTATGGCAATCTGTAAGTAGAGGCAATATAATACATTAAGACATTACATAAATGTACATATACAGCATATTCATAGAAAATAATATTTATGAAAGATTTTATTTGATGAAAAATGTTATGCATACATTTACCTTCTGGACCCGTGTACCAGTCTTGTTTTGGCAGATAATCTGAAACAAGCTCTGGGCTAAGGCATTGCATCCACTGATTTTCCGAATGTATGCAATCACTTTCTTGAACCCCTCTCCTCCATTTGCAATTCTCTAGATGTCCAGAATTAGATTGAGTGGAAGCATAGTATTAGATTTACAAACACATTTTTTTGCCCATTTATGATAAATAGGTATAGCCTAATATGGTTTAATGTTTATGAACCATGTATCAGGTTAGTAACGTTATATAAGATAGGAGAGTTTGCTTTGCTATGCGTGCCAGAAGTACGGTGGCCGAGAGCTCAACACACTGCAACTGAAGAAAACACACTCAAATAGAAAAAAACAACAGCAAATTAAGAAAACATTCATCAGTTTGAAAACACATGCTGAAAATCCTCACATAGGATTTGAAACGCAACGGTACAGAAACGCACTGCAATTACTCACTATGCAACCAAATACAGAAACCCACTGCAAATACTCACTAATACAGAAACACTGCAAATACTCACTATGCAACCAAATTAGGGCTGCACGATGTATCATTTTAGCATCGATATCGCGATGTGCGCATCCACGAGTCACATAGCATGGATGTGCTCCCCGGCCCGTACCGCTTGTGATTCGCGGATTAATTGCAAAGTTTAACCATCATAGTGTGTGAGAGTTTATCAATTTGCAAGTCCTTTCAGTTTAAACATCAAGCGCAAAAAGACTGGAACATGCGCACGGTTTTCTGTCAGTCTTACTAAAGCATATTTTTGTCCCGCCAAAGCCTTATTTGACCAATGAGTGATGTAGATAAGTGATGTAGATGAGTGACTGCTGCGCTTGTTTAACTGAGAGAGCGAGCAGAAAGAGTGAAAAAAGCCCAGCGCACTCTCACAGTCTTCAAACGGTCTTGCTCTCTCTCCCTCCCTCGCGAATATTAATGAATTGATTTGACTGAATATCTTTGAGAATACACGATGGCAAAAGGTCGGAAGACCAAAGCTTTTTTTTCTGAACTACCACTGGTTGTGAATTGTGCTAAAATAACGTTGCCTTATCTTCTCTGAAAAGCGTTCCACACATTCAGATGACAAACCACACTTTCAATAAAAAAAACAAATAAATAAATCTATCCAGTGATGAAATGTTTTCTGTGTTGACACACATCTTGTGTGATGTCCTAAACTGCCTGGATAATAACACATGCCGTGGTCCGTTAATGACACGTCTGATTCGCAAACTAATGACTCATTTGAACCGATTAATTTTAATGAATAATTAAAACAACTGATCTGTCCAACACTGAACTCAAGAGAAATAATCGGAAACACTTTACAATAAGGTTCCATTTATTAAAGTCTAGTTAACTACATTAGTTAACATTATATTAATATTAGTTTATATGCGGATTTACTGCATGACAAAACCACCCCAGTCATTCTAGAATGATTCATTATTTCCAAATAGAGCTATTCAAGTCATCTGGTGAAATTTGTTTTTATATCACAATATATATCGCTGAAAAATTAAATATCGCAATGTCATTTTTTATCAATATCGTGCAGCCCTAAACCAAATACAGAAACCCCCTGCAAATGCTCACTATGCAACCAAATACAGAAAAACACGTGTTGTCAAGTTGTTTTCTTAATTATCTGAATCGCTCCCTATAATCCATTTAGTACACTTTATTTGCTATATATACTATAGTAAATGTGTGATTATGATTCTAGAGAGCATTTGAGAAACTGTCTTGCCAAAGAAACTATAACATGAGAGCTGGTGTGTAAAGCAAATATTTTGAATGTGATGTGAAGTAATTGTTTTAACCCTTTATGACCTGCCATAGAACAATTCCACCAGAGTATATCTTTGTATTTTTACATGCTGTGCTGTCATTTTTTTGAGCATTTTCATATGCCATACATCAAAATAATCCTTACTCTCCCAGTTTGAAGGCTATGTTTGTAATAAATCAATAGTAACTATATAAATATCTCAAAAGTGCAATAAACAAAAAGAAAAAAAAAATTATTATTATTTTTTTTACGTATTTTCTTCAATACAAAAAATTAATAAATGTCAACTTCAAACTTGTCAATGAGAAAAACGTGCACAAATCAATTTAAAACTATACAGAATTGATTTGAACTGTTTACATAAATTAGTTTTTAAGATACACTCATTTTTACACTCATTCAAAAAAAAGGCGTGTACTTTCGTTTAGACCTAACGCTGCGTGCGTGCGCGCGCCCGCGCTCGCGCGTTGTGTGTGTGTGTGTGTGTGAATGTCCTTGTATTTGTGAACGTCTAAAGGAGAAAGAAATAATAAAATAAAGCGATGGTAAAAAGACAATGACGATATAAGGAACATATAGCAAATGGGAGTCAAACGGGAGTCAAACGCATGGTCAAATGACGCAGCGTGTGACGTCACAACACGTGACACACCCGGGGGTCATAGTGCACAGAACGTGATACGTCAATGAGTCATCGGAAGAGGTAAATATCAATCGCAGATTTACAGAACATGTGTGGAAAGACGTGCAAAGCATTTTTGTGTTGTTGTTTTTTGTAAACGAATATTACGCAGTTTGTACAGACTGATTAGAGGGTGAAAACAACGCAACATGGGCATGTTGGAGGCTTGATCTGAACATGTTACATCTCTGGTTTTGTATGCAAAAAGAATGATTGAGCTAGCCATTTGGTTTCAGTTTCTATAGGCTTTTAAACAGACACATGCAAACGGGAGCGCCGACGCTCCCATCGGTCTTAGAGGGTTAATGCTGAAAAAAAAAGCGAGTAATCAGAAAAGGAAACTTACAATGGCATTCAAAACTGAGAAAAAGGCACTGAGGCCCTTCTCTGTTTGTTTCACTGATGGTGTGACATCACTTTGGCAGAATTTATACATGTCCGGTGCTTCATCGTGAAATGAGGACAAAGAGAATTGCAGCACTGCGTCTTCACTGATTTCAAGCTTATGTAGTGTATCATTGAATTTACATGCATGGTCTCTGTAAAAGAGAGAAATATAAAATATTGATTAAATTTAGTAAGATTTAAAATATAGCATTTAGAATATTTGTGTTTTGATCTATCTGATGTTTCAAATAATAAAATGAAGCAAATTACTTGAGGTAAAGCACATGTGAAGGTATTCCACTCTCAAGTGAAAGCCGTCCTCTCAAGTCAGTCAATGTGTCACAATCCAAGTTCACATGGATTTCATACCTGCCCTGTTTGTAAAAAAAAAAAAAACCATATAGTTTTATGTGTACATGTACAATAGTTGTCCATACCTACATGCCTAAATGTAGCCCATGCATGTGCTGAAGTTAAGTAGATATGGCCAAGACAAATGAGCTCTCATAAAAGCCATGAGAAGAAGCTAAAAAAAGGCTATGGATGTAAGTAAATTTCCACGAGTCTAAAAGTTCCTAGAGACACAATTGACAGCATTGATTGTAAGTTTTAAATGTATGGTAGTATGGTATCATAGACCATGTGACCAGCAGTAACGTTTATAAGGGTTTATAAATAAATTTGAACTCTGTAACTCAACTTTACATTCTCAGAATCACTCGATCATGTGCAAATTACCCCTCTATGAGGTTTACTAATGGCTGGTACCCTTTTCTTAATAAACACCCCAATTAGGTACAGTCCTCCAAAAAATGTGTATTCTCTCAGCATTTATCCTCATGCCGCTTCAGATAAACCCAGCCAGTGTAATCAGAGTTCAATTTTTCAGGTGTATTTGATGAAGCTAAACTCTGCGTAACAGTTGCCCATCCCTGCCCTAGTCTTGTGGAAGAAAGAGTCATATATTAAATGGTTTGAGGGTGAGTACATGAGAGAATTTTCATTTTTGAGAGGACTTTAAATTACTGATATAGCGCATCTAAAGGAAATATGTGAAAATGAATTACAACGAATTGTGCACACGGTAGAATGACATATAACCAGTGGCCCATGGTCAGACCTTTCAAACCCAAAGAAGGGGTGACAATTAAAATGGCAAACTTTCAATAAGTGAAATATAAAAGGTATTGGCGGTTGGGAAAAGCTGCATTTAAATAGATAACATTATTTTTGTCTTGTTACTTTTAGCATCACATGACAGAAGACGCTGTTTGGGCCTTCATTTCTTGTGTTGTTTTGCTGGGAGGGTCTGGCAGTTCCTCGTAGGTTTTCTTTTGGTGTAAATATGGCGTACAGTTCACTCCCATTTTCAATGTGCCTGTCTTTCAGGGACCCTGTGAGGATAAACAAAAACATGCAAAGACAATTTCAGTTACATTAAATGGAGAAAATCAAAGCTGTCTGAACACACTAGATAGAGATATCAATGATTAATCGATTTAATAAAACGATTTTATTAAATCACTTGAGCTTATCGATTGTCGATTAATCAGTTCAGCACAAATGCGTTCAGTAATCATTGAAAGCATACGCCGAAAAAACTTATAAGATCAACAGATGCTGGTGCACATATTTCATGTCCGCTACACAAATGCTTGTCTTGCATGAAAAAAGTAATAGGGGTTCAACATCACGAGTGCAGAAGCGCTTTCTTAAGGAAAGATTATGTTGTGTTCCATTTACCCGAATTGACAGAAGTATTACAGTAATAAACAATATATTATATATAATGTAGGGCTGAGGGAATTAACGTGTTAATCTTTGAGATTATTTTGAGATGTTGAACGCGTTCAAAAAAAATAATGCAATTGACACAGCACTTACAAACGCAGAATTCAAATACCATAGAAGCTGGATGCACCGAATTTTCGGCCGACGATTTTCTCCATTTTTGGGTTTTGGCTGAAAGAGAAAAAAGGCCAAAAAGCTTTTCCGCTCCGTGTGTGCGCCGCACTCTCCGTTCCGTGTGTGTGTGTGTGTGTGTGTGCGTGCGCTGCGCCAAAGTACTTTTAGGCAAGTCCTGCCACTCGGCTGCCATCTTGGCAAAGCCTCCGGGCAGCAATTTCGGACTAACAAGACCAGGCTCCTATCTAAATGAATGGGCAGAGAGAACTGCAGTTTCACTGGTCACCGGGACATACAAACTGCATGTATAGAGAAAGCAGTAAAATATGATAAAAATCGCTGAAAAAGATTGATGAATTTGCCCCAAACTAAGGTTTAAAACGCCTTTTCCCCCACAGGTTATACTTTTACTACACATGCGCAAGAGTTCTCGTCTCCGCTGTCGCAAACATCAACTGTGCGCATGTGTCAGTGGAACCAGACGATAGGCTTAAATATTTCCCGGCTTGACTGCTAAAAGCAGCGGGAGGGGCGGGACATGTGCATACCACCGCCATCTTTGCCGTTACAGGTTTTCCCTTAATAGTTGTATTGAGGATTTAGGAAGTGCCATGTCTCTACATAAATTGTCTCTGGCCGTGCTCTCCGTTCTGTGTGTGTGTGTGTGTGTGTGTGTGTGTGTGTGTGTGTGTGTGTGTCGATGTACTGCGCTCTCCGTTCCGCGTGTGTGTGTTGGGCTCAATGTTCCGCTCCGCGTTTGCGCTGCGCGTTCTGCTCTGTCGTCCACGGCCCAAACCCTCTAATCATGTACCGATCAAGCACTGGAAAAGCAAAGTCTGCTCAAATAACTTGACATTTCTCAGTAGTAAACTTCTGTTTGCAAGAGCCCTACTGAGCTGGTATAGCCATGCTGGTAA